>OZ023144.1:7419258-7481840 GCA_963675895.2 Styela plicata | reverse complement strand
TGAGTTGTCATGATTGCAGTTACAGATAGATAGTCCACGATTTTACGCCCTTACAAGGTGTCAACGACCAGCCGACAGAAAAAGTCTTTCATTTAGGCTACCAAAAATTTGTGGGCTATAAGTGCTGTGCTAGTTTTTTGATGATTTCGGAGACTTTTGTTCACACCACATTTTTTAGTGCCGTGCACCGTTTATATCTTGACCAAACTTGGTCAGATAAAATAGGAAATTTTTATTTATGTATTGACACCCTAAAAATCCAGCGGAAATTTAATTTGGCATGGCCTTTTCACTAACAACATAAAATCAGAAAGATATAGCTTTTGTGACTGGTCACGTGATCTCTAATTCCCATTGTAAACAATTCAAGTTGTTTACTGCGCTTTGTTTGGTTGGCGTTTGGTGCGACGTTGGTGGGGTGTTGGTTGCTGTGTTTGGTGGCGGATCTAGCGTATATTCAAGAAGAGGGGGGGGTGTAAAAGTTGACTATAGGAAGGAGCTATTAATTATTATAGGTGAAGATGCTGGTCGGGACGTTGATAGACACCAAGCTATAAGGTGTTTTGATCCAGGATATGCTGATGGCTGTGGGACATACCGAATGCAGGCACAAGTACCGTGCTGTAGTGTTACAGGTTTTTCCTTGTTTCTCTGTAGGGCAATGTATATTACCAGTATCAATTTGCCGAAAGCTTAAGATAAGATTCCAATTTTATATTTTTTTACTCACATTTTTCCCTTCGATTTGGTTATGAACTTGGCATGAATCGCTAATCATCGAGTGGGAATTGGTCTTTCAAGAATGGCCAGACATAAGCAATTATCTACAATTCCCAATTACAACGCTAACCAAAAATTTAAATCATTTCGAAAAGTATTTTCAAAACAAAATAGTTAATTATGGGAAGCGAATTTTTTCTTGCCTCCTCTTGAAATATGCGAACTTGGCAATGTTATCTTGTGCTTAATTGATGGATTTTAGGATATCTATACGATGCCCATAAAACTTTAAAAGCAAACAACAAAAAAAATAATATTTCAAAAAGTTGCAGCAACTCTGAACTATACTGTATAGTCGAATCAAAACCTCTTCTACGCATTAGAATTAGTCCTGTTATCCCATGCCAAAATGCAACAGTTAAGTCTTGCTCTAGGGGGGATTGCAGGAATAGTTGTGAGATTTACAGCACTGCTCTATTCTGTGTTGGAAAGACTAGTCACCGTGTTCAATCACGTGAAATCACCTTTCAAAAATCTTGTTGTCTGCCGAATGCCGCTGCATGTCTCATCAGGGAAGAAAATGCGCCCCATAAGGCTACAACACATGCAATGTAATTTGCCGTGACTTCTGTGTTCATCGACCTAATAATGATTCTAAGTAGATGCTAATAAAAGGCAAATTAACTTGTCATTGCTGTTGAATGGATTTAGTAATCGACTTGTGATTCTTAAATATGTGACTCAACTTGTGACTGGAAAGTACAATGCAAGACTTTAAATATTGGTAAGTCTTGGACTCGCAACTTGTGTGTTTTTCGACTTGGGACTCAAGCTCCCAACACTGGTTATATTGGCTTAACAGTCAGGGTGGGCAGATGAGTCGAAAATAAGTTGGCTCAATTAGTAAGAGTGTTACCCTTCTTATTGTCATAACGCTTGAATAACGGCAGTCTTGCATGATCAGAAGTGTATTCAAGATGGTTTTTTTTTAGCTGTATTCCTAGTGTTTATCTGCCAAAAGGACAAAATCTTGCTTTCTTTGGGCGTCCGAATCCAGATACAAAGTGCAGCAAGGCAGCCAAAAAGTATTGCAATGCAGTTGATTCAGTATAGGTTTTTATTAAAACCAAACATCGAAAACAGAAATTTCGATATTCCAACTTTACTGATTTATGATGAATTATTGTGCTTTTGTCAATGTTCTTTTTCTCTATGTATACTCATTTTCTTGAGGGGGGAACAGCAGAGTACCGATACATGACATAATAATATAACTATGAAAAGTCAGAAAGATCAATTGCCCATTTATAACTAACTTGGTTCTGAATGATACTAAATTTTGTAAATGATTTCCAGCTTTTCTAGTATCATGTAGAATGCTATGTAGTATTTTGCGGTTGAATATCATGCAAAACTTTTCTAGTGCTTTTCACATCAATAAATCTACAATGTTCCAAAATGACTATTAGCAAGCCAATAACGCAAAGTGGAGAAATGTATGGCCGAAACCTTGACAGGTGAGTTTTGAGTAGGTTTAGGAATGACAGGTTTTTAGAATTAAATTGTTTTGTAAAATTCATTGATTTGGATGATACCTTGAGTCATCTTTTTAAATGACTTGACTGTCACCGTCTTGGCTAAATACCACTACTCGTACTTGACTTGACAAAATGCAGGAGGAGGAATGAGGATTTGTCTTTAGACTTAAAAATTTAGCCTGGAATTATCCTCCTGAAAAAGCAGGTTGTCTACTGTTGTGTTAATGATCAGAGAAGAAGAGGCGCCTCCCAGAAGTGTATAATGCATCACCTTAAACCTGCTGTGAAATCCGCGTTGGTCAACAATTTGTCATTGTTGTTAAATGGATTTAGAAATCGGCACATGGCTCACCTTGCGACTCGTAAATGTATGACGCGACTTGACTTGTGACTCGGAAATTTAAATTTTGTTAAAAACCTGGGACTCGTAACTCGTGTTCTTTAACTTGACTCGAAGTGAAGTGACTCATTCCCAACACTGATAAAGTGGCATACATCATTCGTAGGGGTAGTCATAACCGGGGCTGACATTAACATCTACCTAAAGCTCCTATTAAGCAGCCATTATGTCCAGCAATCCTCGCGTGTAATCATACCACTTTGAAACTGAACCTGGTAGCTGGATCATCAAAAATCACAGGTTGAAAACATATTCTGCATTGATTTTACTGACTGTGCTGACCAGAAACTGTTTGATTCGCCCAGTCCAAGGAACAATGTTTATTTCAATTAATTTCTGTCTGATATTTGAGCATGTTCAACTTATTTGCGCGCGAGAAACTGAATTACTGCAACTAGAAGTTCTCTTATTGTTAAGCATTCCATCGTCATGGGTGTTTGACATTCACTTTTACATGGCTCTATGTTGCATAAAAAGAATCTTAAGAAAGTCTGAATCATCAATATGTATTTTCTCAGATTTCCTGTTGTGCTAATTGAAGAATAATGATTACGTTGGGTGTATTGGTTACATTACATCAGTTTGCACAAACGCTCTGAGATTCTCCTATTCTGACTGAGGATTCGTCAGATGAAAGGGATTATGCGCTTAGTTCATCAGGTTACATCATCATTGGTGTAGTGCTCTATGGCTATTATTATAGAACTACAGACCTACATATATCAAATAGAGAAGGATTATAATGGCATTCTTACATGGTACGTTTTTTACTCTGATCTTCAACAATTATTTATTCAGTGTTTTTGCATTCTGTATATATAACAGGTCGTTTCCCCTCGTTCTGGTATTTGTTTCAAACATATCTGTTTTGTTGGTAATATACGCATCATTTTTTCGCAATATATTTACGCTACCTCCAAGAGTACCAGTAGCTTGAAATATTAAATGAGATATTATAATTAGATCAATTTATACATTCTAAGTATTTCATCTTGTTTTTATATAACCTATTTATTATATCTAGGCTCATTTATTTTGAATATTCATTAATATTTTGACAGGTCTAAACAGCAATGGGGTTGTATGATTATGATGGTACAGATATTCCTGATAAAGAATAATGATATCTATGTTCTTCACAATCTACATACAAATCTTCAACATTGCCGCAATAGATCTGAGAATGATCACTCACGAAAAGAGACAATTTTCAAATATATTACGGAGAATAGCTATTTCTCATAAAAGCAAATGTGTTGATCGAAGGGGATACAATAAGGACTGCCTATTCAACTTGGTCATGAAACATTGAAAAGCACAAACGATTTGATTTCACTACATTTCGAATGTCTGAAAATCTCCAGATCAGCTCTATTCTTTTTCGAAAGCTCAGCAAATTACATTGCTTGTATTTCATCAGTTGAGCATATCAAAATAAAACTACGAGTCTACCTGGTGACAACCATTGATTATTGAAAAGCACATAAGTTTACAAACATAACTGGTTTTAGTTAAAGTCAAATAGACAAGTATTGACTCATAGAGAAAGTAAAACCCAATTCTATGTTGCCATTCATAAAAGAATTGTATTAGAGCGTGCTGTTGTTTTTTGCGAAGTACTGATCACTAAGCATGGATGTCTGCCTTTAATTTATCAAGGCCTTGGACTCAACCATTTGTCGAAGTGACTGACTGCTTTTTTGCGCAATTTCGCATGATCTAACAACCAGACTGGCAGAATATCAACTACTCTAATACTTATACACCCGAGAGGAAAGGTTTCTATCAGAAGTAAACTTAGCAAATGCGCAAATTTAGGTAGCAACGAAACTAAATTAGGAGCTTTAAAAATTGGCAATACTGCCATGAAATAGCAGTGTTTTTGGCTTTGAAGCTTTTATAGCCATATGAGGAAAATTATATAAACATTTTATTTCGTCCACCCGAAGAAAATCAAGACTCTGCCACCCTGCCAACAACTATATCCGAAGTCCGAAAATAGAAATAGGAACTTAATCGATGATTAGTTGCATATAAACATATGTTGATTTTGTCACTTAAACCTGAAGATAATTGACAATTGTATTTCCTCGAAATAAAGGAAATATTTTCTATAATCGAAAATTTCAGGACATTGGGATTTATATTTTTTCTTAACAAAGTTGGAATGCTGCTTTTCATCAAATTATTGCCGAGTTCAAAATGTTAGAATTTAGAAGAATTTTAGACGAATATTTCTTATCCAAATTTATTTCTTAGAATGTATGCAAGATAGTAAATATTCGCTTTTGGCAATCCCGATTAGCCAGTTTATTTTCATATTGAATCATTTTGAGTAATTAGTCGACTACTTTTTTATGCGAATTTAATTCACTCTAAGCAAGGTCGGAAGCCTCACTTAAAAGGAACCAATTAATGACTACTGATATGGCAAAGAGCTACTACAAAAACTCCAGAATCAACATTCAAAACAGAACTGAGCAATTATAAAATATACAGTGAATGGTGGATGATATTAAAACCATTTACCACTTTTTGAATCAAGAGTTTTATTACCTCTTATATGGACATGAAATATGTTAGGTATTCTAAACCTGGCTCCCAACCAGCAGACATGTTATAAGTTTTTTTAATCATGCTAAAAATAAAAATGCCAATCACTGTTATGGATTCTTGAATATTCAACAGACTTCACTAAATGTGGGTGTGTTATTTGTTTGAGAAATACGAGTTTTTCATTAAATCCAATGTTGAATCCATCACGAAAATGTGTATTAAATTTCGACATATATCCAAATTAATATAAATATTTAATCGCATTTGTGTTTTCAATGCATATAATTTTTTTTTAAATATTTGCATTTGATTTATAATTTACTTTTTTTTCAATCAACACGTCCAGGCTGTCGCAAAATCTTAATATTCATCCCGAAATTAGTGTCGGTATTTACCATATAAAAATAAAACTACTTCAGTAATTAGTCCAGTCAAACTACATATCGACCCTTGAAAAATGGTCTAAAGATTTTTACATATTCTGTAGCCAAAGGCTTGCTTTTCAACATAACAAAAGTTTACTAAAATCAAACTTACGGAAACTCCCTAAAATGATCAGCTAGGGTTAGCATATAACTATATGAAAAACAATCAGGATACTACTTGTGAACACGAAATGCCCCTTATTGTTACGTTATGCAGTTAACAGCATATTTAGGCAACATACAATCCCATGACCAACCTTGTAAATGCTCTATATCACGAAATTTGTGAATGAAAAGTCTCCTTCCTTCTTATTATGACGTCATCATTTCGGGGTGCTTTAGACCATTTTTTGGCGATTTTTGGGCTTTCCGCAGTATTTTGACTGGACTAGCTAGATGTTTAAATGATCAGTATTTATCATAAATATTTATCAGTCGATATTATGAAATCTAACCGTAATCATTTTTTTTTTCTATTCCACTGTATAGTGTAATATTATGCAGCGGCGGTGGAAACATTTTTCACCCTTTTTAATCATAAAGCCATCATTTTGCAAATAAAAAAAAAACAGAAAAAATTATACAAAAGCAATTTCGTGCCAGATGTGCATGAAAATTTCGCCTAATATGGTGAAATTTTTTGATTTTGCTTATGGTGAATCGAAGCAAATATTTTGGAGCCTTACTTTTAGGCCTGGAAAATTCTCAAAAATTTGCGCACAACTTTTGAACGCATCAGTTTTTCATGGCTGTTTTACATTTTTCATTCTGCCTGTAGCGCAAATATGACAATAAAATCGAATTTTTCATTTTTATTTTCTCTGATCGTTTTTCGGGAAGCGCTTAAAATTGGTGTACAATAGGATTTTGATGTTTTTTTCTTGTAGAAAGAAGCAGAGAATACATTTATGACTGATCACAAGTAGTTGATCCCTAAAAACATCTTTGGGAGTCATCCCATTTCACTGTCCAGTTTGCGAGAGGTGGAACTCACCTCTCACCAGCCTCTTGACAGCGTCCCCCAAATGTGGACAATGTCGCCCAAATGCAGAAATTAGAAAATAACATTGAAATATAGAAATCGAAAATATTTGGGCGACGTCATTTGGCAGACATTCGGATTATATTTTTTGTTAAGCCGTATATCTAGCCGTGACTCCAGCCTGACGTCTGACGGTGTTAAATAAGGGCATTGAAGTGGTCTAAATAGCTATATATGCTGTAGAAAAAAAGTCTCCCAAATGAAGAAAAAAATATCATGTACGCCAAGTACAGCAAATAGATGTATATATATATATATATATATATATATATATATATATAGAACATATTTGTTAGAAAGCTTACAATAAAATTATATTTCTGTGGAATGAGGACATGATATTTTAGTATATAAATAAAGACTCCCACCACGCTTTCAGATGCCTTGCAACAATACATTGATTATATAAATATATATAAATTCAATCTATGATAGCGAACACAAGTAAAAAACAACTAAAATAACGCGAATCCTAAGAGATATTATATAAACAATTAACTTTGAACTTTCTTCAATTTTCTATGTTATTGAATGCCCTCCTTCACAAATTCATGTCGCAGTGCTGTTTCTAAGATGACGCGCAAAATTGAACATTGTTGAAAATATTTGTAATGCCAGATCATCAACGAAACATACTATTGTCACGTTACCTCACTCTGAAGTGTAGATTCATCAGATGTAACTATTGGTGGATACTTGTTGATGTATTTCATTTCGACACTGGCATCACGCGGTATCTGTAGCAAAAAGCTTATTTTAATTATTATGAAAAAATAGGAAAAGCCGTCTTCTGGTTCTCCACCTCAGATAAACTATGGGGCATGGATTTATTTATTAGAATTATTTGCTGGTTAATCAGGTTAACTGATCACTGCAAAAAATTAAACTTGGAATTTATGAAATTGTTCCAGACATTGCGCTAACAATTCGTTTTTGAGTTATGTTTGATACGCTACTGTCAAAAATCCCATTTCCCAATTAGGGAAATATGCCAATTCAGTTATACCCAAAATGTTATAAATACAAATGTGTCCCGATTATTGTTCGTCAAATATGTGTGTTTGCGTCATTTCCATTGCGTCTGTTCACGTCATTTCCTTGGTGCCTTAGGTTCCTTCCATGCTCGCTCGTTGGTTAATGTTGAAACCCACTGTGCATTTACTCCATTTTTGCGCTCCTTGCACTTTAAATGACACTTCTTACAGTACGGTTAACAATGAATGAAATATGCAAAGCAAAAAATTATTTTCGAATTCTATTACGTTTATATGTCGTTGGCTTCAAAAAAGTCTCGCCAAAAATTTGGGGTCAAAACTTCAGAAATTGCATCTTCACACCCGTTACGGTAAGACATGATCGTCAATCATGTTTCAAGTAGTTCTTTGCACAACAGTGGTTTTGAATGACTCTAATTATTAAAGTCTCTTAAAATCTTGCTCTAAGTGAATTCAGATGAAAATAATCGTTATCAGTCATCATAAATTTGCAAGTTAAGCTACCTATACAAGTTGGAATGAAGATGCTAGAGAATCGTAAAAGGACCAACACTCTAGCACAACTTCAACAATTAGTAGAGAACTTTCATCATAAAGCTGCTGTTAAGTTTTTTGAGAACATTATTTGATGTTTAGGATTGTTTTATCAATGACTGGCGTCTTCAACCAAGGCATTACTCGGAGTTAACTTTTCTAATATTAATTGCAGTGCACTTGGGTAAATAATATATCCAAGAATGAAGTAATCAACTTTCCGATTCCCAAAGGCTCTTAAGAAAAGAACACATTTTGATCAAAACCGAAAAAGCAATTAAAATCTTTCAAAAATACAAAAAAAAGTATTATTTAAAATTACATTATATTTCCGTACTAAAAGCTTCGAAATACAGTTGTTTGAGACGTACGTGAAATATGAATTAACATATACTAACCGGAGGAGCACCACCTATTTGTGTGCAATCTACTGTTCCCGTTATGTCGATGCTCTCAGCAAGTCTAGGATTACCAAGTCCGGAACTTGTTCTATCAAGTGTGGTTGAATCTTTTACTTTAATATTCTTTCCATCGAGTTTAAAATATAAATCTAAATTGCCCGTAAGACTTAGTGTGATAGTGACATCAATAACTCCTTCTATGCCCAGTGTTGTCACCCACGTGTCCGTAGCTGCATTCTCAAAAACTTCACCATCCGTAAGACCGTCATTGTCCAACTTGGTACACAGCTCTTCTGAAAAAATATAAAAATTGGTAAGACGTTGAAAAATTTTTGACTCGTAATATGATAATGTTCAACTGCGATAAAAATTGCGTTGTGCAGATTTTGCGGGATATTCAATCAAAGATTCGTCAAGTCCAATCAGTAAAGTTTTGTTTTGAAAAAACTATTTTTTTTTAAATTCATTTCGATTTGAAAATTATTTGTTATGACTTGTCATAAACGTATATCAACAGCCTTAGGTTGGTCATTACATTTTCATGGACGCTGGGTAACTTATGAATTAGGCATCTACAAACATTGATTACGCATGAGTGACTCAAATTTAGTAATAATGTCCAGAAATATTCCACAATTTTATCTAACAAACAAACTTAACAACCATATTCTTGAATAAATACAAAAATAAGCATGGGCAGATCAAGTTTACATCAAACACTTCTTCAATATTGCTCGACTTAATATAAAACTAGCAATCTTCTATACATAACTATAATACATCACTACATCACTTGTAATCATTCGCAACATCAAGTTATTAACCCCTCTCCGATTCTTTGACGAAGGCAAAAATAAACAACCGATTCTTATATTTGTTTTGATAAGACGTTTTCTATTGGCGACAGAAATAAAACAAAATAGTTTACTCACGACTATTTACAAGATGGATAAGTGTGCAAAATACAACGAAAGAAATCCATAAGCAATAGATGAAACTCATTGTAATTCAGAAATTTTAAGCTCTTTCTATTGTGTTGATGAAAATTCAAAAAACATAATTTCTATAAATAAATTCTATTATTTAACTGCAATTTAGTAGAATATATTTTAACTTTCTCGCACGCCACAAAATGTGCGGTTCAAAAATTATCTACTGTGCTTTTCACCAGTGCGATTTTGGATAGCTTTTGAAACCCATATGATCCATTTAACGAATTGGTTTCGAAATAACTGTATAACAAACATAAAGGTGGCAAGCTAATCAGTAATCGCCTTTAGAATATAAGCCAAGCCGAGAACTGCGGGAGCTTCGTTTGCCTGCCGCTAGCATAAAGATTCCTTAATGTCCCGAATTGACTGATGAAAAGTCAGTTTGCTTCTATGACGTAATCTATTGCGTTGTGTATATTTCAAAACTTTCTAATCAATGAGCGAAGATTTATGTGTTCAAATGCAATGTCTTAAAGATAAAAACACTTGGTATATAAAATACTGCAAGTTTTAGTCTTCATTTAACTTCTCACTTTGGCCGCCATCAGTTACTCATGTTAGACGGGGGTAATGCTTAACAAGTATTTCACGGAGTATTGTCAGTTGAGCGCTGTACTAATCTACAGAAAACACTCACTTCACTCTCCTGTAACACTTCCTTAAGATATGACTATGTTACTTGAAATCTAATTATTCCCAGTCAATCCAATTTTGACTGACTCGGAATGATCAGCTTCAATGAAAATCGATTCTTTGAAGTGTAACTACCAATATTTTGAACCTGAAATAAGGTTACATTCGTGTACAAGTCTCTGATTCGATCCAGCATAAGGAATCGCTGTCACACTTGGGGCTTTGCCGCTGCTACTTCTGTCCTAATACTCGTGATTTAGTAGATTGGTTTCAAACTTATTCAGGTCTGTCACGACGTAAATGCCTATCTTATTTATTATTTGCCTCTATGTTTATTTTACCGATAGTATATTGGACTTTGTTCAAAGAAGCTTTCTACGCTCGCTTCTCGACACTAAGATTTAAAACCAGTCCACGCGGTTGGCTGCTCATTCACTAAATATATAGCACTAAGTAAAATTTAAAAATTAAACTGTAAAGTTCCTAAAATCAGCTATTACATTCGTATTACTATGGAAAAAAATGTGAAGTCCGAATTTTTACCAACTTTATATTAGTATATCGAAATATATTCTCCTTAAAAGTGTTCAAGAAATCTACAAATTAAAAGAAATGATTCCTTTTCGTCGGTAAGGGCATTGTGTAGACAATAGAAAATAAACAAATAGGTGAAGCACGGGATATAATAATATTGAGTTGTATGGAAGCATAAATCCTGCAGGAGTGACTCTGTTTATGTTTAAACGAAAAGCTTGCGTTTATGTAGACATTGTTTGTATTGGGAGGACGTTGAAAACGGCAATTCGGAAATTTGAAGCAAGACCTCCAGAGGTAAGAAATAAAACAATAATTTTTACAATTTCAATCCAGACTACTAATGCCGTTTCAATTTGCATAGAAATATCTACTCTTGTTTACTTGATAATTGGAAGTGAAAAGCATAACTAAGTCAGCCTATGATATATCATCCATTGGCACAGCCTATATAAATACACCATTTTCATAACAAAAGCCTAATATCACTGACTGATTCATTTTTTCATGAATATTATGAAAAAATCCAACTTTTATAGTTTTGCAATCCTTTACTGTACACCGATGATAGAAAACATTTTATTTTATTAGCCAAAGCTTATTTTTAAAATATGATTTTGGCATGAGATTGATAAATACAAGATTTGGTTTTGCTTCAAACAACATCAGGTGCATGCAGCGTGTAATATTATATCTCTTGCTATGATAAAATTTGTGATTGCACAATGCGGTCTTCATTGAAACTTATTTAAGCAATGAAACTTCCCCCATTTGGAAAGAAAATCTGTTTTAGCTTCATTTTCATAGGTTACATCTTCCAGATTTTTATTCAATTGTTCTATTTAAAAAAGATTCACATGGACTTTTTAAATTATAGATTTCGCACTCCTCAACCTGGGAAGCGCGTTATGTCACCAACTGAATATCATTCGCAAAAATGTGCACAGAATATAAAAATTTCATGTTTCACGATTACGCCACGCATGTCGCATGTCTATGGTGGCACATCGTTCTCGCGTAAAGAAATTAAAAAAAAAAGATACGTTCTTTTTAATCTTCAGTTGCAATTCCACCTCAGTTTGCAAAAAATTAAAATAGATAGAAAAATTAAAAAAATGCATGAAAAAAAACAAAAAAAATTTGAGAAAAATGTTAAACAAAAAAATAAATTGAAAAAACATCTAAAAAAAGTAAAATGAAAGCAAAAACCAAAATAAAAGCGCTTGACAACGATGGGCCCCCAATCGGTTGTCAAGCGTTTTTATTTAATTTTTTGGTTCAATTTTTTTACTTTCCAAGTATTTTTTTGTTTATTTTTAGTTTTTGCAAAGTGACTTGGAATTCAAACAGAAAATTAAAAAAAGCGTATTATTTTTCAATTTTTCACGTTACAACGATGGGTCACCAAACCACCATGCATGTGTATTGTAAATGGGAGAAATCTTCCTGCAAGATACCTATGAGGTATAATGCTCCTGACAGTGAAATAAGTGTTAGAAGTGCTTTCAGCGTAATAACCTTGCAAGAAAATGAGGTTGGAAATGAAAAATCCATTATTTTGCTTAACAGCCACTGTATTGGGACAATCAAAAGTGTTGTCTGCGAATTATAAACATTAGTGGTGAATGGTTAATTGTTTGTAGCTTTTACCAGAAAAAGAATATTCTTGGATAGCGCAGATGATTGCATGGAAAATTATCTGCTTTTAATTAACGTTTTGCATCGACATCCAAATATTTTGAATTTTATTTAGATTCAATGTAATGTAATTTTTAATGCGAATATATTCAGGCACACATTTTGGTACTTTTATTAGTGAACTTTATGAAAGGGATTTGACATATCCATAAATATCTAGTACAAATCAAGCATACGTTTTTGAGAATAATATGTCGGGAATAATATAATAATTATTAAAGAAAGGAATTTAAACAAAAATATAAAAAATGCAACAATTTTTTCTCGCCTGAAACGGTGATAATCTCACTAAATAATATGTTGCCAACAAATTCTTTTGTCATCAGGCTTTTTAACAACTAAATAGTGAAACGTCGAATAGCTCAAATGTTATATGACCATGTTGTGACATTGGTGCTTGCTGGATACCGATATGGAGTTTGTGACAAGAATCACAGCGCTTTGCGACAGTAGTCCCGACAAAATTCGCCATGTTAACTCAGTTAAAGATTATTTTGGAGTGACGACTTCTGCTAACGGTGTTTTATGTTAAAAACCTCAAAAATCTGAACAAACTTCATCATCAATTATCAGTTTAAGCAAATTAAACAAATGCGTATTACAACTTTTCTCCAAACAACATCCCATCCTATTCCGTAAATTATTTTTACCAATCGTCTACAGCACACAATCATCGTGTAATTCTCACTCATGTAAACTGAAATATAACCGTGACATCTAACTTTACCGGTCAATCATAACAAAATCTGCACTCAAATTGGTATGTACAAATAAAACTCTGCCTTTTTAATAAAAAGCCTCTTTTTAATAAAAATCTACGATTACAACTAGGAAACCATCGTAACTCAACTCTTGCTGGTAATTGAAACTTATGATAATCTCCCACCCTCTCCTATTTGAATAACCTGGACCCTCCCCCGCGACAATTGTTGACACTTTTATGATCCGACCGGGTCAAAATTGACTCGTCTTCCATTTCCGGGTTCACGACCTCCGGTATAACTCCATACAACATCCTTAAAAACAAACGAATTTTTTTGACTGAGGTTATACTCATAAACAATATCTGAGTAAATATTATGACCTTATTATGCTTTTGTTAAGCTTGAATCACTGATGGATCGCGCCGCGGAGGTACAAAAGTACAGTAAATCCAATGGACATTTGCAGTAAATGCATATTTCAAAAGTTAAAAAAACATCATGTTGATGAGATTTGTGCCAATTATGGGCTGTTGATAGACCGCACCTTTGCGGTGCGTTTTATAAACACCCCATATCAGGCCAAAAAAGTCAATTTTTACTTTTTTTAAGTAAAAATACTGCCAAAGACAAGTGATTTTGTTGCATTTTTTGTTACAGTGTATATACGGTTATAGTGGACAAAAATGTCCAACCAACTAATATTCATTAGAAAATCAGGCGCGTTGAGTTAAAATATATATCATACATTATAGCGTATAATAAAATTTCAAGGTGTGCCCTCTACCAGCTCACACTTAAGAAAGCCTGTTTCTGTCAATATTTTGAGGAATTTGATACGTTTAGTATGTACCATTATAAATCACAAAAAAATAATTTAGAGTTGTAAGTGTTTTACTTTTGGAAAACAATTTAGTTGACAAATAGTAAACATACTTCAAGAACTTAATATAGAGTATTAATATTCACAAATATGTTTCATGGCCTACATTTTGCTACGGTTTATATTTGTAAAATCATTTTCAATAACTCACAAAAACCACTTCTTTAAAAAAAATTGGCCTTTTAGCGTTTCAAAGTGTTGATCTTCCGTCCTCCATAAACTACTTGGAAATCCCCGCTAATTTATATGAAATCTTTTTCTATAGTGACAAAATCGACTGTAAAGAACAAATTGAAAAATGAAAAATGAAAAAAATTGCTTTTGAAAAAATTAGTAAGAAAAAGCTTCAAAGCGCATTAAAGTATCCAAGTTTTTCGTGTGACGCGGAAGGAGCTGAAAAATTTTCATAATGTTTATCACTTGGTAACAAGAATGTTGATCCGTTCTCAAATGATTCGTTGAAATCTACATCCAGACTGATGAGTTCCTGAATAAGAAGAAAATTGACTTATAGATGACGAGACTAAATTCCCATACAGTCCTACTTAAAATTTCTTTGAACGTGTCTGTTGTGTAAGTAAGCAAATTTGACCGAAGGGATGAAACATTTTGTCTTGAATTTTCTAATCAAAATAATATTTCTAATCAATGTTTTATTCACCGTCGGTTTCGTAGGCCATATATATACCATTCGGGATATTTTACCAAATTGATACGTCGACAGATGGCAACCCAATCCGCAATTTTATTTTTGTTAAGAATGAGCCACGGATACTAAACAAAAGCTGTTTAATCAATGTTTTGATTGGGAATGCTTAATAGTTCAGCAGCGGCATTGGCGATATCAATATCAACTTTTATGAGGAGACTCTGATATTTTAAAGAAAAATACATAAAGAATTGCCTGTGTACCTCGGTCATAAGATGTCATACCACAAATACAAAAAATTTTCTGCCGCAGGCCACAGCTGACCACTAATAATAAATAATAGCGCAAGAATGGTACATCCATATGTGATGTCTGATTAGGGAGCCTTCATTGAGAATGGACGTTGAATTACCAGAGTGGGCAATAATCACGAGACAAATTAAAATGGTTCATATTCCTTCTAGCCATAAGTTACGCTAACTGCTTATCAAAAGGAAACTTACATTTGAATCTTCCAACAATTTCTCTGATAGATTCCTGTTAATAATGTACATATCGGGCCTCGCTTTTGGATCTTTGTTCCAGCATTTTGTCATTATGAAGAACCTGATATTACAAAATTATTATTGAATTCAACTTCCCAGGCTCAGATTTCTATTGATAAGCTTTCTATTCTAAATTTCTCAAACAGAAGTGAATCAATATAAAAGAGTGCAGCAAATGGTGTCTGTCCGGCGCAGCAACTACGCTGTAACAAAACCTTCGCGGTGCGTTTCGTCAACATATTTGGCCAACAAATTCAATTTTGAATTTTTTTCAATACCGTCAAGTAAAATTACTCTCAAAGATCAGTGATTATGTTGCATTTTTTAATACAGTGAATCACTTCCTTTTCAGTAAGTTGAATATTCCCAGAATATTTTTCACAAAGTTGTTCTCGAATAGGGTCCCGTTCCGAGGACTTCTTGGCAAGATACCAGACAAGAAGTGAGCACTCTGAGTTACTAAAGGAGGCGAGGAATATGCAACCGCCACTAAGCATGGAGAATAAAATCTGCCCTATACTGGATAAAAGTAGGGAAATTTCATTCGACGGTAATTTCACGAGTAAATCGTGATGTAAAATCGATATGAAGTCGAACTTTCCGGCTAGTTGTGAACTGTTGGCGGCGCAAGAATTATGTTTTCAATATTACATTAAAGCAAATTTACTTATAACTTACAGACTATCCGAACAACCTTGTGGTTGTGGCAACTGATTTTCCCGCATATATGAAGGTAAATCAAACACAGCTACACCATCGTAAGGTACTGCACCTTTAGAAACAATCTCCCACATCACAGTGCCGTACGACCACCTAGGAAAAAAACATGTAGGCTAAGCATTTATTAAATAATAGCACACGTCGAAACTACAAAAAATACTGTATATGCAGAATTAGGTGAATGACTATAGGTCGGTGACATCCTGCACGGATTCGCTATTAGGAAACTGCGTTAGTGTAGAAATGAGAATTTGAATGACATATGTAACAAAGGAAAAAACATTAGTATTTGTAATCTCCAAAGACAAACGAAGAAGTGAATTGTACTTACACGTCCGATACTGTTGTTCGCCCACTCTTTTCTTCGTTTACTTCTAATGCTTGCCACCTCATTATTTCATCGTACTGTAAAATTGAATAAAATGATGGGGAAAAACGTCCCTTACGCGCCGTTCTGTACGATAGACAATAGGTTTTTCGGTGCTAAACAACTGTACCGAGATAACATAAAGACAAAATTAACACAATTATTTGTGAAGTCGTACTTTACTATTACATTCAAACTCTCAAAAGTGTATAATCAAGTTTTACCACATTTCATATGTTACAAACATGAGTCATTTCAGGCAATAAATCGATAATCGTTCTTGCAATAAATCGATAATGGGCTTTTGTAAAGATAATTCAATGCACCGTAGATAGAAAGAAAGTGCGAGGTCTTAACATTAGTTTTCAATCAAATGCTTTTAAATATATATATATATATATATAGGTAGGTGCAGAAGACAGGTACTGGAAGAAAATTTAATTGATGTATGTTCATATTCTGTTGGTTTATACCATTTTTTTATTTCTAAAGTCAGAAATAATCTGACGAATACATTTTATTTTGTTGAGTATGCTTATAAAAAAAAATACTGGTTTGGATTCTCTTATCAGAAATAATCTTCATATCAGGCAAAATCTTGCGCGACTTCGGTGGGTGATCACATGAGCTGAAGTTCCATATTAGTATTGATTCCAAAATGAAGCATTTACTCAACAAAAAAGATTCTCGCGTCTCTTGGCGCGTGCAAGTATTTGTTAAAATATTTCGCTTTTGTTTTTACTTTTTAAACCCCCTCCCAAAGGTTCCTTTCAATTTGACATCTTCCGTCGTTCCTGCTATTGATGTGTTGAGAAAATAATACCAAGACTCACGTTATTTAAACTTGATCCATTTTTCTGGAAATTTGTTAATTTCGGTTTATTGTGTGCATCAAGCATAATGGATTTGGTCCGTAAATTACCATGGAAAATATTTCTGTACGATGAATAAATAACGAAAAACAAAAATTATGGAAATCGGAATAAGATTAAAAATATATTCTGATATTAGGCGATCGTTTCAATGTTGAAATTTTGGGGAAAACGCGAATAAACTCATAGTGACAAATAAAATGACATTTATCTAGAGAGAGATATCTTAAATATTTTCGTTTTAGGCTCAGTTGCTAGCTTCATATTTTATGTTTCTCCTTACCATATTAATGACCATGAGTTTCATTCAGGCGCTTCTTCCAACCTTGCTTGAATTGAATTTCAATTAAGCATTTATTTACTTGGACTAATATTTAGTTCTTTCAGCAGACAAGGAATGGCAAGAACGATAAACGACACTTCTAACTATTTGAAATTTCGAAACATAATTCATCCAAAAAATATCAGACGGTAAGAATTTGTTTGGACGCTTTTCAGTCTAGCGTCTCATAAACAAAATATCTTCTTTTTTATATAATTATCAACACCATTTCCCAGTGTGAAATCAAACGCTATGCGGTAAACTAATGTACTTACTTTGCGTGTAGGTATTGAAGTCCTTTTCCAATATCAGCCATAATATGCATCATTGTGTTAGAATCCATGTTTGAGTTTCTTAGTTTATCTTGCAAGCAACCGTTTTCAGCATATTTTGTTGCATAATGAAGCCATCCTAGAAATGGGTATTCAAAAATGCAACTTATTTCGTATATTTCAAGACATTTTAACCTCGAAAATGAGGACTCCATTTAAAACAATTGGGAGGCCCAGGCCAGTGGGAATCATGTATGACTGATTCTGTGTATTTATCGACAATTGTTTCATCTTTCAAAATGAGATTTCTTGCTTTATTTAAAAACAAAATAGAAATATTATAATTGATTTATGCTTATGCGAACGAGGTTGATTATAAATTCGAACCAATTGTGATCCTCATTGTACTAGAAGTAACAGCAAACTGCACCAGGCATTACTAAATCAAGAGGAGAGAGGTATAGTGTGGAAAATGCAAACGTGCTGATATTGACGTACCATCCTTTTCATAACTCCCATAAAACTTCAGTATATTCTCGTGATCAAGTTCCGCCAATTCTTCCATTGTTTTGACTTTACTTCTAAAAGCTTTTTTCTCTGCAACGGTTGCTACATCAAGACTGAAACAGTAATATCGGTCCAGTATTTTTGTTTTTACGAAACACAATGCATGACAGAAAGTAGTTTCTGTGTAAAATGATGGAAATTTCAAGTAATATTAACGATTTTTCTAGTAAACATAGCTAACCGACCTGGAAACTTTTCCCAAGGTCCGTAATAATTGCTTACTTTCCACCGAGTATTTGTCGGAAGTTTCACCCGATCAATTTATTGGGTAAAATGGATAAATTCATTTAGTCTGTTAGGTATAATTGGAAAGATTTATTATCGATTAGGAATATGGAGAATATGATTTCAGCCGGGAATACAGCTTAATCATATGTCCAAACACGACCTCTCGTGCAGATACTATTTCGAATCGGGTGCAGGTTTTTTGTCTTAACATATTTTTCATTCTTCCTGTTCATGAACCTGGTTGGTGAAGGAAGCCGTAAGGAGTGCTTACGTGAACCACCGTGTACCGGCGAGATGTGAAGCAGACCTCTCACATATAATCATCATTCCTCGCGGTTTTCTGACCTGCGTCATGACGATCAGAGATGCGTAGCTCGGAGTGTATCCCCAACGCTTTACCAATTGAGCTAACCGGGCACCATGTATTTGTTATAGGTAGCTTTCGACGTAAAACAATTACTTGGTTAATGAATGAAATAAGATAAAGTTACTTAATTTCCAATTACTTACTTCGAAAGATTATATGGATGTATTGTGACAAAAAGCAGTGAAATCGCCGTCGGCCAGTTATGGGCTATTGATTGAACCAGATGCGCGGCCATCAAAAGCCGTACTTGGCACAAGCCTCACCAATAAGGATACGTTTGTTTTAAAATTATACTATTACTGTACATGAACAGTAGATTTATTACAGTGTACCTTCAAGGAGATGAGGTGAAACATATATATAGTCGTTATATGAGATAGCTTCTAAAATATTCGCTTTTCCCGCAAGTTCGTTTGTATAGCACTACAAACGCGAACATAACAATTTAACATTCACTTCAATTGAATAAATACTAGAAAGGTCAATGAACCATTGATAGTTAACATTATAAAATATCAATTGAAACACATACTCTATGGATTTTAAAACTGCTTTTACATCTTCTTCGTCATCTCCGTATCCTTTCAATGTTACTAATTTTACAGTTGTCACTACGTCTTTCTGAATAGGGAAAAAAAGATGAAATTTAGTATCTGATTTAATCTGTCAGAATTGCCTAGTGATTATTGTCATCGCAGACCGAGGATCTTGAATTGAAATGCAGGTGTCACCGCCTTTGGTCCATGTACACCCTTCCATCCAGGGGTAGTAATTCTCATCTGCGTGGTTCCAGTATACAGAACCTTGATCAGGGTGATCCACTAACATGAGTGACTGTAAAACACCAAATCAGCATAAAACAACCTAAAACGCAAATGGGGGAGCGTACATTTTCCAAATAGGATTCTAAAGGTTTAAATCAATTAAAATAAACCAATTTCTCATTCATTCCCCAAATTTACAAAATCGAAATAGGAGGCAAATAGGAAAGTGGCAATGACGCACAAGACCTGTAACTACCTTTCGCTAAGATTACCTTGATCACTCGTACTTCTTGTATTATTTCAGGTGGAAGACGAAAGTCATTTGGATCATAACCACGGTCTGAGTCCAAAGCTTCATCCAAGACAGCCACTGCTGCTGCAGTCACTGCTGCTACTATATGTTCCTTTTTTTGCAGTCTTGAGGAAATATCGAAAATTGTTTAAGAAGATAATCCCATAAAACATGATTTTCAGCATAGTAGAGCATAGAGGTCCTTATTGTGGGACTAGGGCTGGGCAAAACCGAATCATTTGTAATTATTCGAAATTAATTAATATACCATTTTTACTATTACATCATGTCTTCGTTGTGAAAATCAAGAAATTTATAGTTTATAGTGTATATTCAACTCACACTCCAGGTCTATTTTCTCCATGGCGATTTTTATGATCAATTCCAAACAATGTGTACCTTTTACTACTACATTTACCGTAATCCATATTTACGAATTTACTCACGATGATGCAAAATAACTACAATAGTGTAATTTCAATTCGCAGCACATGAAGTAATTTTGAATAAATATAGTTTCATAACAGTGAGGTCGACTATTTTCATAAAACTGAATAAAATGAAAGGGTTTGAATGTAATTGGAGCACCTCAAAATATAGTAACAATAAATGTTTAATATAGTAGGCCACTTTTCCGAAAGAAGATTTTTCCAGCGTTGTGACAACACAAGCGTTGTGACAACAATATTTGAAAGCTATATTTATGTTAGTCGTTATGCATAAGCTACGTCATGTTATTTTACGTATATCTCTGCTAGACTTTGAAATCTTTCGCGCAATCCTCATGTTGCTCAGGCTCGCCCGGTCAGAATCTATATTGCGAAATAAATTTTGTTGTGCATGAGTTCTTGGTGGATCGCGCTGCCGAAACTCGGCTCATCTGTGACGCATACTCATTTTATTTCTTACTGAGCGAAATTATCCCCAAAGATTCAAAAGTCACAAGTTCATTTCTAATGCTATATACATACAATTCTCTTTTAAAATCAGACATAGGAACTTTTGGATCAGTTTCTGATTGTTGTGCTGGTTCTGGTTCTTCTATATATTCACCGCTTGGAAGATGTTCCTCTTCTATCGTGTAATCTGCAGCAGTAAACAAAACTTATATTTCCCATAGCGGAAGCTAGAAGATGTTTGCTCAACATAGAATATCTCATTTGAAAATGGTCAAATTTGAACCACAGCTGGACGGTAGTGAATATAGTGTTGCTCAGCGCCACGGCCCTGTGGTTAGTATGTTCACATGGAGGTTTGAATTTCACTGGTTCGAGTCCCTTCAAGTCCTGTTCGTTAATCCATGCCCACGGGGCTTATTAGTTTGGGTAGGTTCGGACGAACCGCGCAAGATCACGTTTCTTCAGTTGTTTACGCCATTTTCGCTAAAGGTAGTGATACAGGGCCCTGTTCAGGGTGGTACACTGAGTAACCTCAAATGAGTTTAAATTTAGTTAATTTATGCAGACGAATGAAGCACTTTATATTCGTCACCAGTCATGAATATCTTTGCATCCAATCACACAAGAGGGGGCGTTTTCGAAGACTACCTACCTACTTTGCGATTAATTAAAATTTCTCTGACTAATTATTTAGTTTCTATTAAAAAGCCTAAATTGTAATAATATAAAAATCATGATCGTAAAATAAGTAGTATGAGTTTCAAGATAACAACCAAAACTACATGAGAAAATTACAAATATGGCAATGCTTTTAGTCGATTTAGATTTCAAATGCTTCGGTTCGAAATCAGAATCCCATTCTCGATTCGAAACCGAATGTAAATATTACATATTGTTCATTTGAAACATATTCAATAATTAATACCTGATATACGTTCATACAGATTGTAATGTGAAGATTCAGCAGAAACAGGCTCTTCTATCGATAGGTCAACTTGCAATGAATGTTTGCTTCCAGTTTGTACATGAACGTTTGCACCGTTTTCATTTATTTCAATTTCAGACGCATTTTCGGAAAAATTCACTATCGTAGATGAAGGTATTTCGTCTGATATAAAAATGTCAAATATTCAAAAATTTCATATGTATTACTACTTCATGTAACACTCAGGACTGCGGAGTTCGATTTGGATCGATTCGAAGCACAGATTATTTGAATTAATCACTAATAAGAACAAAAATTAAATGTTATCGATTTCGGTTAATCGATTGTATTTTGTCGTTAAAATAGGGAAATTGTCGCTATTACACATGAATTGTGCATCAAAAATTTAAAGCCTTTTCAGGCTAGTTAGTAATCCGTAACTATATATTTCCAGATTTTTATAATGACAAAGAGATGGGATATTTTCTTATTATATGGGATTAGTGATTCGATCCTATTCAAAAATAAAGCATGTGATCATTCCGATTGCCATGTTGCTTTGTCGTGTTAATATCTTCATCTAGCACTATACTAACAATATATGCTCACCAATTTCTACTTCTTCATTAGTTTCATGTACAGTGAATGCAACATTTTGATAAATGCGAACATTTCCATTCTTATGTATTGACTGAAAAATTGAATTTGTATCTGAATAAGTCAACGAATACGTGAAAATCGTTTGTCATAAGCTGGTCCTTTGTATTTTTGCTGCAACGGCGATATTAAAAAGCAATAGTAAGGCTTATAATATTAAACTAGTAACAATAGCTGGAGAGGAAGACATCCATAAAGAGCTGAAGCGCCGCAACCGGTCTTATCGAATTTCGAACTTGATATTTTGAAATCTTTAGTCAACAACGAGGACGAGTATTAAACATTTTTCATTCCCCGGCATTCATGCAAACAGAAAGAAGCATTAATGGAAAAATTATGATTTTTATCATAATTCGAAGATACCAAACAGAACATATATCACTGCTCACATTAATCAATAAATATACTGTTGTTCAAAAACAAAATAAAGAAAACAAACCTCATTATCCAAGCTCTTTTCATCTTCTTCAATTTCTTTTTCTTTCTTCTCCTTCATGGGCCTCCAAATAAGATATATAATAGCAAGAATAGCAACGAACAAGGCTACTGACAGTGCTGCAGCAACTCCGTATAATGTACTTTCTGGAACCATTGATACTTCAACTGAAATAAGTGATACTAGGTGTTATATATACTTATACGTCGGACAGAATACCCCAAATAACTGTTATTGAAGTGAAACTAGTTTATAACTGGTCGCCATTAGTTGCCAAAAATGCTTTTGCGAGTTATATATATAATTTTCAAACAGAAACAAGATTTTCGAAATGCTATCGATGAAGTTATAAGCAAATCAAAACCTGAAAATACCACTTAAATTAAAAATCCAATTGTTAATTACTAACCATCAAAAAAAATATCATGTTTACTTACAATAGCGAAACTTTGTTATGTATTTCACTACAATATTTACATAAAAATGAATTTTGTTGTTGAGTTTAAAGACTCATTGCTTTGTAAACAGATAATGTTGCTTCAAGAGGTTTAATGTAAGACAAGGTTCCAACTATTTCTATTTTCTTACGCTTAAATTATTTTAATAATGATAGTTTGAAAGTTTTATGTAACAATATTAAGCCTGGCCCTGATTATTTTTTGTTGCCTCTGCATATGCATATTTGAATATATTATAATAGTGGACCAGTTGAGCAAAATCTTACAATCTCAGTCAGAAATTTTACTTTGCCGAGCATGAGCCACAAATGGGCCACGCCTCAGCGGTGCGATTCATCAGTGACTCATACTCGACAAAACGTGTTTAAAAAATTTTTTTACTGGGAAGATGCCAACTATATAAGCGAACAATTTCACTGTAGTTGGCACAGGATTTTTGATTTAGTCAAGTATATCCAAGTTATTACATAGGGATTGAGCGAACTCAGAGATCTGGCGTTCACCACTCGATGTGTCTTCGAAATAGTGATTTTACTTATTATTGTACATAAATCATAAATTTTTTTTTTTTATTTTTTGATATATCCAAATAATCCAAAATTAGCAGACCCGTATTTTCCTTTTGGTCGCCTCCATACGTCAAATACGTAAAAGAAAATCGATCATCTCTGTCTGTCTGTTCTGCTTTCACTACAATTGTATAAGTAGTTTGTCTTGGAACTGGCGTTAACAATTTAACTTCTCCTGTTCGACTATCTATTGAAAAGTAGGTTGCGTAATCAGCTGGCGTTCCTGAAAATACATAAAAAAAACAGACAAGTAAATTGGTGGCTGCATCTTTTGACCTGTGCACATTTGTACCTGTGTGTATCTGCTTCAGTACATTTGCACTGATGTACATCGGTACCCATTATATTTGGATCCACATTCATTCCGATCAAGTATACTTGTAGCTTGTTCATTGCCACCGAGAAATGTTTGTACCCACTTACGTTCGCATATTCGTATTTTTGCACCCATGTAAGCTTTCCCCTGTTAAGGATTGCACCTAAATAAATTTGCAATCCCGTACGTTTGCACCCGAGACTATTTGCACACACGTACGTATGAACCCGCGCCGTTTGCACCCGCGTACGTTTGCTCTCACACACATTTGCAATCAAGTAAATTTGCACCCACGCTCGTTTGCACCTGCACATATGCGGTTATGTTATATGCATGTATTTTGCTCTACTCTTGTACCCACATACATAAGTTTCTAACCACGCACGTTTCAACCTACGTATATTTTAACCTTTATATTTTCATGCAAGAGTAACTTGTACCCCCAACATACGTTAAAAATCTCGCACCTTTGTACTCACGTATATTTTCACATAGGTGCTGCTATATATGTTGAAAAATGTGCGTGCCAGAGGTGAGCGAATGCATTTTTTTTTTCAAGTGCCATGACCCAATTTTGTATACACTTTAAACAGTCTATTGAAAACTCAAGTGAGCGCGATGGCCTTGGACCCCAAACTGCAATTTCCACTAGAAATCAATGATAAACCAAATATAATAAAATAATATACCCCTTACGAAGCTGTATCTGATTGGAGAATCAATTCCTCTGTCTCCGTCTATTGCTTTAATAGGACCAGGCTCGATATTTAACGTTGAAGCCGACTAAAAAACAAATGATAATCTTACTACGTTAAAAAATTATATATGCCGGTAACAATATCGCAAATAGAGACCGAACCTATGTTTACAAATGACCTATATTCACATATGGTACATTCAATGACCGGTGTAATAAATTGAAAGATCATATCTTTATAGCAATTCTAACCCTATCCGTCTATACGTGGCCGCTGGTAAAAGTCATTCGTCAGGGTGATCCACTCCAAAAAGCGGCTATAAATAAAAATAAATGACAAAGCGGAGCACATTCTTCTGAACCTTGAACCTTGGAATATATTTTGTTAAACATGTTAAACATTTTGTTAACATGTTAAACATGATGTCATGAAGCTATTTATGTCACGAGGTATACGCCATTTCAAGAACTGCATATATCTATTATCAAAAATCAGCAATATCATAAGTAGAATTTTCCTATGAGCAGCAGTACAGTACCCAAACAGCAGAGAAAAAGAGTTTTTTTTTGTTATTTGTATTACTCTTGTTGAGAAAATTTGTCCAATTCAACATTTGTTTATCAAAAATTGACCACATCTCAAGTCGAGTTGGTTACTTCTGTTACATCGGGAAAACTATTTCCTTGATTTTATTGACAATTGTGTGTTATTTCGTTTGTAGTAATTTCATTTACAACTTTCCGCTTTGTTTACGTTTATTATTGCATGCATGATCATGCTCGGAGTACTGAGTTACTACATGGACATTAGACATCGAACCATTGTATTTTCTCTCGAATTAGTTTGACCGCAAAAATAACACTTAACGTTTGATGCTCTCGTTACCATATAAGGAGCGCTTGCGCCTGATCCCTATTGCGACATGTTTTGGTTCATGGCGAAATTGTTTTCGACTTGCTTTTCAATTCGCAGCTTCTGCGGGGAATAAAATAGACTTGCTGAATTTGTGGGTATTGGCCAGGGTAGCTTGTGTTGTGAACAATCAATTGCTTTGTGCTTTATATTTCAGTTGTAATATAATTTGGCTTGTAGTTTATTGGAATCTAGATCAACTTTTGAAGTGTTTGACTTATTCCAGCCTGGATTAGCAGACAAATTCGGTATGTTTCAATTCAAATATTGTTCATTGTGGTTTTATGTGATGTTTATTAAATATTGACTGAATTAGCTTTCAATTTGAATACTCTACGGAATTGAAACTCATATTGTGATAAATTGAACTGATAGGATTTGGCCGCATTTTGATTTGTTTAATTATGCGATAAATATTAGTAAGCTCTTTGCCTGATTGGTTTAGGATATTTAAATTGTCAGTATATACATTGATTTTGGTATTTATTTATCAGATAACCGTGGTCTCCCGAACTGATTCCGTGGACGTGATCTTGTGAATCTTGATCTCGTGACGGGATTGTTATTGTGAAGTGACAAGTGTTCTTTTCAACTGTAACATTTCAAGTTCCATAATTTTGTATTCCGGTTTCATCGGATTAAAGTACCAGTTCCATATTGGACTACGGCTCATTTGTGATATTTGAGAGTTCATTAGTGGGAGGTCTAGGATCGTTGAAGTCACGGAGAGGGATTTGAAGCGTTTGAGAGTCACGCGTTGTCAAACTGCTGTGTTCTAGTGTACAATCGGTGTATGATCCAGGATACACACGATACGATTGTTACATTATAGTTATCGAATTTATGCAAATTTGAAGAAGTTGTCAAATTTGATTTCATTGAAGCATTGATACATCAAATATTGCAATCATCTTTTCTGCACTATGCCTTATAGCTCTGTTACTAAAGAAAGTATGGAACTTTTACGAGCTCATTTGAAGGAATTATATCAAGAAGCTGACACGTTAATGCAGAATTATAAAAATGTGGATTTAGTGAAAGCAAAAGCTGTCGACATGGACAACCAGTTTGCTGAGTACTCAAGAGCACATGAAATTTATGTCAGTCAGTTACCTTTGGAGGAGGATCGAAGAAAGGTTAGTGAATTCTTTCAATGCGAATTGAGTGAATTTCAAGAATTCAATCTGCGTTTACGCACCTGGTTAAAAGATTCTAATAGAAGTGTCCCTAAAACCTCTTCTCAAAGTCCTAAAGCATATTCAGTCATATCTGGTAGAAGTAAGTCTTCATCTCGTCATTCCTCTACTAGTTCAAAATCAAGTCATAAGCGTACTCAGGCAATTGTTATAAGAGAGTTAGCTCATGCGAACATTCGCCATCAAACTGAAATGGATGCAATGAAAAGGCGAGAAAGAGATGCAAAAATGCGTGCTGATAAATTGAAATTTGAAGCTAAACATTTAGAAGAAGATGCTCAAAGTGAGATAAAACGTATGGAATTGCAACATACCTACGAGTCTGCTTGTATCGAAGCAGAAGTGTGGGAAAATGCTTTGCAGGCAGAGGGATACGATATAAGGCCTAGCAATGTTAGTCTGATCCCACCAGGTTCTGTTTGTGGAAATAGAAATTTAGATTCTACTGCTGGTATGGAACCACAGTCGTTGAAGGCTTGTGATGAGCCGCCTATTTTAAGAGAACCGATTGTATTGCCGAAACCTTGTGTTGAGACCAACAATGTGGCGTTTCAACCTTCACGCATTCGTCAATCTGAGAATTTAAGAAATCTTGGTCAACAAATTGATGAATCTAGGATATGCGAAAATTATGGCAATGGTGATGTTGGAGCTGATTCAAATGCTAAATTCGAGAGGCCTACTCATGTAGGTTCGTATGTTCCATCATTAAACAGACCAATGTACACTGATGCATGCATGCCGGAATATGGAGACAATCCTCAAATCATGCCTGATCAAGCATCGCCTGATGTAGGAACTTTGTTGGGTAATATGACATCTGTGTTACAAGATGGTATTGATAGACCAAGACCGGAATTATTACATTTTAGTGGTGTTGAAGTTGATTATGTGCGATTCATAACTAATTTCAATTTGAATATTGATCGTAAAGTCAAAGATCCGAGTACAAAGTTGTCTTATTTGGTGCAATATTGCGATGGGAAAGCCAAGCAACTGATTATGCATTGTACAATGTTGCCACCCGAAGAAGGCTACAAGAAGGCATGTGATTTGCTCAAGAAGACTTATGGTCGTCCAGTACTTGTTGCTAGGAAATATTCTGAACAGCTGACGAAAGGACCTTGGTTGAAACCTGGCGATAGTGAAGGTTTGTTAAATCTTGCTCAAACTTTAGAAGAATGTTTTGTCACTTTGTCAAATCTTAAGTACTTTGGAGATTTGGATAATTTTGATAGCATTTTGTCCATCGTGTTACGACTTCCTATCAAATTGCAATATATATGGGAGGAAAAAGTAGCTGAATGGGATGGTCAAGATAAAGATGTGAAATTTATCGACCTCGTTGATTTTGTGAGCAAAAAGGCAGCTGTTGCGAATACACCATATGGAAAAGCCCTGAGAGCTCGAAGAGAGCAAGAACAACAATATCGAGCAAGATTACCACTCGCAACAAGGCGAAAAATTAATGCTCATGCTACTACTGTAAATTCTGTTGCAAACAGTAATGCTTTTAGTGCAAAGCATAATGAAAAGGGAAGAAATAGTTGCCCTGATTGTTCAAAGACGTCCCACATCCTTGTTGACTGTTACAAATTCAAACAGAAAAATCATGGTGATCGTTTGAAGGTTGTTAGAAAGGCAAGATTGTGTGATAACTGTTTTACAATTGGTCACGTTGCAAGGAATTGTTACAAGTCCTCTGCATGTACAGTTGAAGGATGTGATTTAAAACATCATACTCTATTACATAAGAAAGTGCAAGAATCACCTCCTTTGAACCAGAATATTGATGTTACCCCAGAGGCAAAAGTGGAGACATATACAACTGCATCGAGTGCAGCTGGTTATTTTTTGAATATCGTTCCTGTGAAAATTTGTGCAAATGGAAGAGAAATCGAAACCTATGCATTTTTAGATGAGGGTTCTACTGCCTGCTTGTGTGACAAGCGACTCATGGATAAGCTGAAATTAAGAGGCAGGAAGACGCAATTTTCTCTGACTACCGTAAATGATGTGTCTGTGCCACAGGATGGATATGCAGTTGATTTTGTGGTGAAATCTCTGGATGGTAATGAAAGCGTTGAATTATCTAAAGTGCTTACTGTAGACCATTTACCAGTCAAACCTAACAATGACATGTTTGATATAGGAAAATATCCACATCTAGAAGGATTGAAATTTCCTAGTTTGCCTTGTAAAGATGTGATGTTGATGATTGGAGTGAACGCGCCTTCTGTATTTTGGACTGTGGACGAAAGAAGAGGTAAATATGATGAACCATCGGCTAAGAAATCAATTCTTGGGTGGTCATTAATAGGACCTGCTTCAACCAGCCAGGAAAATGGTGATGTTCACGTTCATTGTGTTCAAAGGAAAGATAATTATTTGTTAGATCAGCAAATAAGATGTCTGTGGGAAAACGATTTCAAGGATGCATCATTATCACCAATTCCGTCAATGTCAAAGGAAGACAGGTATGCTTTGCAGTTGATGGAAGAATCCGTGCAAGTTGTGGATGGACATTATCAATTACCGCTTCCATGGAAACCAGGATGTCCTAATTTACCTGATAATCGAGGTGTTGCCATTAAGCGTTTGATGTATCTTGAACGAAAACTGAAAGTGGATTCTGAGCTGAAACAAAAATATTGTGAAACAATGGAGAAGTATATTTCTCTCGGTTATGCACAACCTGTTCCAGAAGACGAAATAGCTGGATATGATGGAGCAGTTTGGTACTTGCCTCATCACCCTGTGTTTAATGAACAAAAGCCTGGCAAAGTTAGAGTAGTTTTTGATGCTGCTTCTTGTTGTATGAATACATCTTTGAATGAACAACTATTGCAAGGTCCGGACACTGCTAATTCATTACTTGGAACATTACTAAGATTCAGAGAACATCCGATAGCTTTTGTGGCTGACATTGATGCGATGTTTCATCAAGTGAAGGTAGACCCAAAAGATTGGAATGTATTGCGATTCTTGTGGTGGCCTGGAGGAGATCTGTCAGTAAAGCCTTGTGAATACTACATGGTCAGACATATTTTTGGAAGTTCAGCCTCACCATTTTTGGCGAACTGGAGCTTGAAGAGATCAGCTCATGATCACAGAGATGAATTTGATGAAGAAGTGGTCAGAGGAGTTGAACGTAATTTTTATGTTGATGATTATTTAAATGGTTCATCTACAGTCGAACAAGGAAAACGTATTGTTTGTAAAACATCTGAGTTGCTTGAAAGAAAAGGATTTCATTTAGCGAAGTGGAAAAGTAATAATCCTAAAATCTTATCCGATATTCCTCCTGAAGATCGAGCAGATCATGTCTCTTCTGTTCGTTTGGAGCCTAACAGATCCGAAAGAGTTCTCGGAATAAGTTGGAATATTGAGAAAGATTGTTTTGGCTTTGATGTTAATGTTAAACAAAAACCAGCTACAAAACGAGGTATTTTATCAGTGCTCAGTTCAATTTTTGATCCCATGGGAATTGTTTCACCAGTGATACTTTGTGCACGAATTTTGATGCAAAATTTATGTCGGGACAAGTATGGATGGGATGATGATAATATTCCAGATAGTGAGAAAGTTTTATGGAATAAATGGCTGTTGGATATTCCCCAACTGGAAAATATTTCTATGAAAAGATGTTTTGTACCTGCTGGATTTGGTACAATTGTGTCTTATCAATTTCATCATTTTGCTGATGGCTCAGCTTTGGCTTATGGTGTGGTATCGTATCTCAGACTGGTTAATGAAGAAGGTAAAATTCATGTTGTAATTTTGATGGGAAAAGCTCGGCTTGCACCAATCAAAACTGTTACTATACCACGAATTGAACTAACGGCTGCAGCTTTGGCTGTAAAATTGGATTCGTTTTTGAAACGTGAGTTACAATTTGAAGAAATCGAATCTGTGTTCTGGACAGATTCAACTTCGGTGTTATTGAGTATAAATAATACTTCACGAAGATTTCCAACTTTTGTGGCAAACAGACTTGCAAAAATTGAAGATGGTTCAACTGCATTACAGTGGCGGTATGTCCCAACTAATTTAAATCCTGCAGATGATGCTTCCAGAGGATTATCTGTGCAGAAATTAATTGATGGACGATGGCTGAAAGGACCATCATTTTTGCAAAGTCCAGAGGAATTTTGGCCTATTCCACCTGTTAAGTTACCAGAACTTCCAGATGAGTTTGTACGTTGTAAATCAAAAGGTGTGAATTATGTTGGTGATACCGAGTTGAAACCTATGGATAAATTCATTGCATATTTTTCTACTTGGTACAAGTTGAAAAAAGCTTGTGCATGGATGATTCGATTCAAAAATTATTTACGGAACAGAAGTAAATATGAGTGTAATGAAGATCTTAAAGTTGATGAGTTGAAGGTTGCAGAATATGATATTTTGAAGTATGTTCAAATGCAAGAATTCAGGGAAGTTCGAAATGCTTTGTTGAATCCTGTTAGTAACAATGTATCTGGAAAGCAAACACTAAGGAAATTAAAGCTTTCTAATTCTTTACACAAACTCAATCCAATTGTGAAAGATGATTTGATCAGAGTTGGAGGAAGATTAAGAAATGCTCCTGTGAATTTTGATGTGAAACATCCAATTATACTTCCTCAGAAGCATCATATAACTGAGATGATTATAAGACAACATCATTTATCTACTCATCATTCTGGTATGGCAAGTACGTGGACTTCGTTGAGACAACGATTTTGGATAATAAAAGCTGGAAGTGCAGTGAAATCAGTAATTGGGAACTGTATGTTTTGCCGTAAAAGAAGTGCACCTGTAAGTCGACAGATCATGGCTGACCTACCGAAAGAAAGAGTAACACCAGTGGAACGACCATTTACTAATGTTGGTGTTGATTATTTTGGTCATTTTCTTGTGAAGCAAGGGCGAAGTACTGTCAAAAGATGGGGCTGTATTTTTACTTGCATGGCGACACGGGCAGTGCACTTGGAAGTGGCTCACTCAATGGATGCTGATGCATTCATTAATGCATTAAGGAGATTTATAGCTCGAAGATCTAAACCACAGAGGTTTATCTGTGATAATGGCAGCAATTTTGTTGCTGCAAACAAGATTCTACGAAAAGAACTGGAAGTTTGGAACTCTAGCAAAGTGGGTGAATTTTTACGACAAGCATTTATTGAATTTCAATTCAATCCACCTACTGCTTCCAATTTTGGAGGAGTTTATGAACGTTTGATTCGGTCAGTTCGTAAAATATTGACTGCGCTGTTACATGATCAGTTAGTAACTGATGAAGCTTTGGCTACTGTTTTCTGTGAAGTTGAATCACAGTTGAATTCAAGACCGATCATTCCAATAAGTTTCGATCCAAAAGATGAAGAGCCTTTGACACCAAATCATTTGCTCTTGTTGAATCCTACAAGTAATTTGCCTCCTGGAATATTTGACAAGAAAGATTGTTACATTCGTCGTAAAATGGCGTCAGATCCAGTATTTGGCGGATCAGTTTTGGGTCAGGTGGACTAGAGAATACTTACCTACACTCCAGATACGACAGAAATGGACATCAGAGGAACGCAACATGGAAGTAGGAGATATGGTTCTTCTGGTAGACAACACAATACCTAGAGGAAAGTGGCAGACTGGAAGAATAGTAGAAACTGTGTCAGGTAAACTTGGAGCTGTGCGACAAGTTACTGTGAAGACTTCCAGAGGTTTACTGAGACGACCAATTGCAAAACTATGCTTAATTAGAAAAGTTAATGAGTAAAATTGTTTCAAGGGTCCAGAATTCCCGATGTAAAGAAATTTGTGAGAAAGATGTTTTCACTGGGTTACAACATCTGGCCGGGGGAATGTTACATCGGGAAAACTATTTCCTTGATTTTATTGACAATTGTGTGTTATTTCGTTTGTAGTAATTTCATTTACAACTTTCCGCTTTGTTTACGTTTATTATTGCATGCATGATCATGCTCGGAGTACTGAGTTACTACATGGACATTAGACATCGAACCATTGTATTTTCTCTCGAATTAGTTTGACCGCAAATAACACTTAACGTTTGATGCTCTCGTTACCATATAAGGAGCGCTTGCGCCTGATCCCTATTGCGACATGTTTTGGTTCATGGCGAAATTGTTTTCGACTTGCTTTTCAATTCGCAGCTTCTGCGGGGAATAAAATAGACTTGCTGAATTTGTGGGTATTGGCCAGGGTAGCTTGTGTTGTGAACAATCAATTGCTTTGTGCTTTATATTTCAGTTGTAATATAATTTGGCTTGTAGTTTATTGGAATCTAGATCAACTTTTGAAGTGTTTGACTTATTCCAGCCTGGATTAGCAGACAAATTCGGTATGTTTCAATTCAAATATTGTTCATTGTGGTTTTATGTGATGTTTATTAAATATTGACTGAATTAGCTTTCAATTTGAATACTCTACGGAATTGAAACTCATATTGTGATAAATTGAACTGATAGGATTTGGCCGCATTTTGATTTGTTTAATTATGCGATAAATATTAGTAAGCTCTTTGCCTGATTGGTTTAGGATATTTAAATTGTCAGTATATACATTGATTTTGGTATTTATTTATCAGATAACCGTGGTCTCCCGAACTGATTCCGTGGACGTGATCTTGTGAATCTTGATCTCGTGACGGGATTGTTATTGTGAAGTGACAAGTGTTCTTTTCAACTGTAACATTTCAAGTTCCATAATTTTGTATTCCGGTTTCATCGGATTAAAGTACCAGTTCCATATTGGACTACGGCTCATTTGTGATATTTGAGAGTTCATTAGTGGGAGGTCTAGGATCGTTGAAGTCACGGAGAGGGATTTGAAGCGTTTGAGAGTCACGCGTTGTCAAACTGCTGTGTTCTAGTGTACAATCGGTGTATGATCCAGGATACACACGATACGATTGTTACAACTTCTTCTAGAGTGGCCCGACGCTATGAGCCAAAATTTAGAAGACAAAATAAATCTAATTACAAAATCAAAAAGAATAAATCATATATTACGTTAAAAAGTAAAACCCAAATCAGACAAATGTATATAAAAAACTTGTGTAAAATGTAAAAAAAAAAACATTAGCAAGGTTACTTTCGTCAAAAGGAATACAACAACATGTCGTTGGCAACTACAAGAAATTTACCCATGAAATCTACTCACTTCTATATCACTGACATCAACAGTGTACTGAGTTTGGCATATTTCACCATCATAAGGTAGAAATATTGGTGGTAGATCATCATAATCTTCAATATTTATTGTAAGTTCCTGGGTGGCAGTAAAAACTTGGTCGCCTCCTAAACTATTGGGCCCTGTATTCATCGCTTTCCTAAATTTTCGAGAATTGGAAATTGAATATACGAGATACCCAAAACGTAAACGTTGAAATCGTAAGTTAAGAATCTCGGGTTCCAGTCCCTGCATTCCACTTCTTTTCCACTCAACTCACATTGTGGTAAGTTGGGTGAGGTCTTCTCAGTAACTAAGTTGATCGATTTATTCCTATTAGTGGTAGTTTATCATAATCTTCGATATTTGTTGGAAGTTGCTGGGTTGCAATGCGCACATCGTCACTCGCTACACTATTGGGCCTTACGTTTGCCACAAAATATTCAAGTATTGAAAATAAAAATATAAAATAATCAAAAACCAACTGCCAAGATTTTGATTGAAATATTCATTTTGTCAAATAAATGATGAAATGATGGAAAAAGGTTGTACAAATTGCTCTAATAAATTAAATATTGAAAGTTGAAGCAGGTATTTATTTAAAACAGAAATATATGTATATAAAAATATATATACAATCAACTATACAACTGCTATCAATCAACAAATAGGGATTATTTCTCAATCAAAATAATTTATACATTCCCGATAGAAAATTATTTTTATGCATTTTTTTTTTAAATCAGACTATAAAAGATTTCCGCAAAAAGAACATTCGTAGGCATGGGAAATATATAAATTATTACAAATAGCACGAAAATTACCTCCCGTGCATAATTTTGACAATTTTTCAAAGTTTGTACAAGCAGGTATCGGATATTTTTGGTTTCTTAGCTTTTTCTATGTTTTGGAAGGCTTGTATCGTTATTAATAAAATCGACATTGTCACCTTATCCTTAAGTTCCATCTGCATGACCTAATATTCACATTGACTTACAAATTAATTTTGTGCTGTTGATATTTTGCATAATCAAGATCCTTTGCAACTGTCAGGATGCTCTTATTTGTCATGACAAAGAAGCCGCCTGGATCTTGACTTGTTATCTCATATATTGTAGATTCTTCTGCTGGATCATCACCGCCCTCTGCTGAAGTCACTTGAAATGGCATAAATACTCCGATGCCAATATACTGGAACCATAAAGACATGGCGACGAAAATATATTTATACATAATGAAATGCAAGTATGGTAGTATGAAAAAAATTGTTTTCATGTTTATTACTAATATATTTATTCGGGGACACGGTTTTAAATTGACCGCGCTTTAATACAGGTCCAATCGAAGTTTTGTTACGAATGATGCACAAATGAAATATTATTTTTGATCGACAAACTTCTTCTCTACCATGCCTAGCTCAATCGGAAAAGCAATGGAAATACGCCTCGACCTACACATCTCTGATCGTCATGAGGCAGGTTTAAATCCTGTGAGGGATGATGATTATATGCGAGAGGTCTGCTGGACGCCTCGCCGGTGCACGGTGGTTCACGTAAGCGCTGCTTACGGCTTCCTCCAACAACCAGCTCCATGCACAGGAAAAATAAGAAATATGAAGAATCAAATAACCTTCACCTCGATTCGGAACTGGTATCTGCACGAGATGTCGTGGTTCGCCATATGGTTAAGCTGCATTCTCGGCTTCCTCTGCCGCAGGATAAAAATTATATTCTATACTGAATAAAAATGATATCCTATCCTATCCCTGACACCCTATCCTATTCTATCCCTAACCTATAGTAGTTGAAGTCCGATTACAGTACATAGATATGTTCTAATTCAAACCCATTCTACGAAAGCACATGAGTGACACATGAGGCAAATCAAATAACTTTACCAAAGGTGTGCCAAAAGTTACAAATAGAGCTGAGCAAAACCGAATCGCGTGGAATTGGAATCTGATTCGAATATTTTTCGAATTGGATCGAATCGTTGATTTCATAAAAATAACATCAATTATGATGATTAGGAATATCTACAGTTACTATTTACAATATTAGCATAAACTGACTTAAAAGCGATGTATTTTCATTTTAACGTCGAAATACAACGGATTTTGGTCAAATTTGACCAAAATCGATTGCATTTTGTCGTTATAATTGAAAAAAATGCATTTCACTGAGCATGCTTTTGTTCCTATGACGGATTCACAATTGATTAAAATAATCTGATCTTCGAATCGATTCGAATCACCGAATCGAATTACCCAGCCTTAGTTACAAATATAAATAAGTTACTTTCAACTTTTGATACTTTTTATGTCATCACATGAATAATGCACCGTTCGCTCTATTTAAAAATATATCACCTTCAATCACGTATTTAAATCGTAGCGCTGTCTCGTTTGTGACACACATAATTAAACAATGTAGAAATATATATATAATGCTAAATTACCAAGTAACCTGATATTGTTGCATTACCTCACTCTGAAGTGTAGATTCATCGGATGTAATTATTGGTGGATACTTGTTGATGTATTTCATTGTGACACTGGCAGCACGCGATATCTGTAGCAAAAAAATATTTTTTAATTTATCACCATTTCAAAGAATTAAAACCAATATGGGATCTCGGTTCTCTAGTCTAGATTACCTGTAACTTAAGTGTAAGTTATGGATTTTTATAATTTTATTATTTAGTTAGCTGATCATTAAATGATTGTTAACTGATTTCTGACAGAATTAAAGAACTTAGAATTGAATTGGTTGAAAATTTTGAGCTAACAGTTCTTCTTTTCAGTTCCCAGCCGAAGTCCAATTCTTTAATTCAGGAAGTATGCCAATAGTAGCTATACCAAAATGTTATCATAAACATGCGCGTCGTGGCCATTGTTACGTTTTTACATTATGACGCAGATTCCCATGCTTGCGCGTCGGTGACTGTTGAATATCTGGCCATGATACATTAAACAAAATAAAGTCATACTATTTTTGCACGATTTACACCATTTTTGCGCCCCCACTGCACTTTGGGAGAAAACACGCATGTGAACATATCGGAATAAACAGGCTTCGACTTTGAGTGATTTTTTGCAAAAGCTATATCTGTGAAGCAACCTGGATGCCAGAGGATATTTACAGTGTGTTCGTACTTAGCACTAGGAAAAATACGCACAGCTAATTCTAAATCTTTAGTTGTATCAGGTCCGATATTGATTGGGTTTCAAAATTTGTACATTTAAAATTAGGTTTTATCCGCCTCACATAAATATATTCTTTTTTCCTATACTAAATAGTTCTGTTGGGTTGATATATATTTATATGTGGTTTACCTTGAAAAAGTCAAAATGTCAAAAAATGTGCACGATTTTGCGACAGAATTACAGAATTTCTACTCAATAAAATCTGACCGTAGATCAATTACTGCTCTGATCAGTCATTCGGCATCAAACCTATTGCGGTAAGACATGATCGTTAACCATAATTGTCCAATTTTTAGAAGTAGTAGCGAGCTCTCATCATAAAACGTATAGCTGTTTTTTGGGATATTATTACTCATTGATAACATCTTTCTAAACATTACTCTGGGCAAAATCCCCTAAAAATACATTTGCGTGCACTTGAGTGAAAGTATATATATGCAAAAATCAAATTAAATAATAAGTTTCCGGTTTCGTTATAGTCATAGGCTCTTTAGAAATGAACATTTTCGTATATTGGTTTGTTCAAGTTCAAACATTTTGATAAAATCCGAAATTGCAATTAGAAGTCCCGAAAATACAACGAATAATATTTGAAATGTTACATACTTTTTTCATAGTAAAAGGCTTTGTCATACAGTTGTTCGAGAAGAAATTTCAAGATCGAATAACAATTATAATAAAATCAGCAACAAAGGGTATTCCATCTTTGCTTGTATAACATACTAACCGGAGAACTATCTATTGGTGTGCATTTTACTGTTCCCGTTATATCGATGCTATTTGCAAGACTAGGATTACCAAGTCCAGAACTTGTTCTATCAAGTGTAGCTGAGTCTTTTACTGTAATATTTTTTCCATCGAGTTTAAAATATAGATCTAAATTGCCATTTAGATCTAGTATGATATCGACACCAATATCTCCTACTATGCCCAGAGTTGTCACCCATGTGTCTGTACCAGCATTCTCAAAAACTTCACCATCTTCAACACCGTCATTGTCCAACTTGGAACACAGTGCTTCTGAGAGAAATATAAAAATTGGTCAGACGTTGAAAGAATTTCCACTCAAATACTGCGTTGCTACATGCTACTGCGTTGATTGACGGTAGGTACGGATTCTGCAGCGTAATCAACCAAGACTAGCGTCAACGCGAACATACTTCTGAAAACATTGTTTTAAAAGTATTCCGAATTATTAATTATTCTCTATCATTCTATACAATGTACCAAAAACATCACGCGGTTTTATTAAAATAGTAAACCTATTAATAGTAAACTTGAATAAGTACAAAAATATACATGATCAGATCAAGCTTTTTACATCAAACACTTGCTGAATATAGAAAAAACCATCGATTCATTTGGCGAAAGTGATTTCAATGACAAACAAATGAATTTCTATTTTCTGTTTTTAATTCGATGATTCCTGTTGACGACGGTATTACTCACCACTTTCCACGAGGTGCATGTGTATGCAGCAAACAACAGAAAAAGAAATCCAAAACCAGTTGAGGAATTTCATTGTAATTCGAATATTTATCCGCTATTTCCAAGCGATTATATTGTGCCGATGTATATTTATGGAACAGAATTTATGTTTCTCAATCAAATTATACTGTAAACCAACAACCCAATAAAAATGATATCCTATCCTAACACAATACTGAGTATTCATTAAGAAAATTGTACGGTTCAACTCTTACAGGATGCCGACGCGGAGGGACATAAAATATGAAATAAAACTGTTTCCAAATAGGGGTTGTTAATATTTTTTAAAAACAATTTTGGGGCCAGAAACAATGAAAATATGCCGCGGATATATTGTTGCGGAAATTTTGCCTGTTTCAAAGATTGCCCTTTAGTGTTCGGGTGATATCTTTTGTAAAGGATATTTTGGTAAGGACTAACTAAACATTTGAATCAAGCGAGTCAAGTTCACCTAGGTCAAAATTAAGTTAGCTAATAATATAATAAAGTTATATTATCGACATTTTCGGTCAATTACGGAATGTTGATGAAACTCACAGCCAAGGTGCGTCAATCAACAATCCATGCTTGGCAAAAATCTCATCAACAAGACTTTTTTAGAATTTTGAAAATATACAATTACTGAAAATGAACAGTAACTTTATTGCAATTTGCCACAGTGGGAAATCTATCCATTATGGAACACATACGACAAACTTTTTGGTTCGTTGGTGTAATTAATAATTTCGCTCTCAATATTTTATCAGAATCGATAAATGAAAATGAAATAAAATCATATTTCTTATGTAAGTTTGCTTTGAGCAGGAACAAAAACAATGTCTAAAAGGAGCTTACTTACGGCCACTGAAATGGTAATGAGCTACTATAAGATAAAGTACCAACAACTGTACTCTAAGCGGAAAACATCCCATACAGAACTAAACCAGCATGGTAAAGTGCAGAAAGTAGTATCTGCCCTGAATGATGATAAAACCATCTACCACTTCTTGATTCAATTTATCGTTGATTCGAAGACTCCTAAAAGTTATCACTATATATTCTGTGTACATCCAAAACCATTATTAAAATGAATAATCTTTGGTCTAATACGATATTATTAATCAGTCATTTCGACAATAGGTGGTATAATATACCCAACAATGGTACTAGACGAACTATCACGGTTTCATTATAAACACTGAAGTGAAAGTGGTGAGAATTTTCTGTGCGATATTTCGAATTGAGTTTTGTGCTAATATTTGATTATGATATTTCAAATAGTTCAACTCGCCATATTTTAAATCAGTTCGCCGATTTTTGGGACATAACGACGCATCATGATAAGTTAAAAATCTAACTAACCTTCGTTATTGCTTAAAAAGTTTAAGCAATTAAATACTACAATATTTCACGAAAAAAAAAACTCACGAAAAATAGAACTCACTTCACTTCTACCAAGCATCGCATCTAATCTACACAAACTTGTTGCTTGTAATACTCATATTTTCATGTAAACTGAAATATAACCGAGGCATCTATAACTGATGGACAATCATAAGAAAATCTACACCGACAATTAGATAATCTAAAAAAGTCTCCCTTCTCAATAAAAATATACTTAATTCTACAATTACAACTCGGTAATCAAAATAACTTAATAGATGGTTTTACCACCGCCCAGGGCAGATACCACTCGCTGCACTTTACCGCGGTGGTTCAATTCCGTTTGGGATGTTTTCTGCTAAGAGTGCAGTTGCTGATACTATATCATCTTCCAGTAGCTCTATGCTATAAAGTGGCCGTTAGTTGGTTACTTTTAGGATTTGCTTCCGACCTTTGCTCAGAGTGAATTTCAAGGACAAAAAATTTTATTGTCAATTTATAATATTCTCTCACTATCTCCCGAAACCTTTTGTAAATAACTCGTTCTTCTCTCTTTCATGATTCGCCCGAGTCAAAATTTACTCCAGCCCCACCCCCAGGTTCACAGCCCCCAATAAAAACTTCAAAAATTTGGACGAAAGTGTCCCAAAAAGTAATTTCGCCAGAAACAAGGAAAAGGGTTCGGAAACACACAAGAACTCTCACATTAGTCTTAAGGACTCTGCAAATAAAGAAGACGTAGGCACAACTATGGTTCGTACTATCGTTGTGTCAACTGATCAAAATTATAACATTGGCTTTTGTGACAAGATCGTATTCAATAAAGCTGAGATGACATACTGCGAATTTTCGAATGTTTTACAGGCAATCTTACATGGATGACATATTTTGGTAAAGTCAATTCAACTACTGATTCCTGAAAAGACTGAAAAGTCATATAAACGTTTTGATTTCTCTAAAAAGGATTTTACTAGGCAATTTTTAAGTTTCTTTACTAATTATTGGACGCGACAATCACAGATGTAATATTTTTTTGGAGTGGATCACCCTGACCAAGGCCCTGTATCAGCTGCCACTTATAGACGGACAGGGTCTAGTGGTCGGCGTGGATTAACGAGTCTGACTCGAACCCGAGAAATTTTCAACCTGCGATGTTCAACCACTAGGCCACCGCGCACACTTATATCCTTCGTGTATCTACACGATCGGAAAAAATCTTATTAAACATGTTTTGTTAAGCGCCACCGAGGCGCGGTCCATCTGTGGCTCATGCTTTAATAATTATTTTCTTTCTTGGATTCTGTGTTTCAGAGGTCTGCGAGTTACTACACAAGAAATTGTCTTTTAAAATTTTATTGGCGAGCTGATAATATACAAAGTTTTTGAGCAGAGCAAAAAATTATCATATCAAAGAATAAGAAAAATCGCTTTTGGAAATCACTTTACAAAGATAACTTTTTACAGAAAATCTAATATATTCGGGCATGTAAATGAATGATCATAGAAAAAATGGTTGAAACTCAAAAACAAACTATCAATTTTGCTAAAATTAGGCATATGATAAAAAAATACAGTCCGATGCTCGCATATAGAAAAATTATTTATTTTAATTATACTCATTAAAATTTGTAATTTATTTGTCCTTTTTTTTCCAGTTTTGGTTAAGAAATCAATTACGTCAATTTGTCAATAACTTTTGTCTGTATAATCCAAGTAAACACATCGAAACGATTCCAACAGGATTAAAAACGACATCAAACCATAGAAAAATGGTAAAATAACATACGTTGCTCCTTTTATGTGAATCATACAATTATCCGTCGCTTATGAATTTACTGTATTACGGAAACTGAAAAAAAATTGTTCTTGTTTCAATAATGAGCCACACATGAACTCAAAAAATACTTGGCTGAAAATTCCGAAATGAAATAAGATTATTGAAACTTCAGATTGCCATAGCATTGATAAGTAGTGAACTAAAGGGTGTGCCTTTCCACCAGTTGTCTAGGCATAAAAAAGAGGTTTTGCTAATACTGATAGTAAATCCATCATATTTATTCAGTTTGAATGCTTTGTTCAAACTTCAAGCATGAATCACTGATCGATAGCGTGGTCCATGTGCGGCACATGCTTGACAAAAGAATTTTTTGTTGGGGTAAATCCGAAAGTCACTGAAACTTAAGGAAATTTTCCCACATACATTTACTGAATTTATATTAATATTCACATCAAAAATGATGAATATCATTTTAAATATGTAGCCTGATGGAAAATATATATCAGTAAATATATTCCTGTTTGCCAGTACGTTTAATTGTTAAAAAAAGAATGGACTAAAACATAAATTATATGAAATTATTAGTGACTCTAACGGTTTTTAAAACAGTAATATGAAAATGGACGTTCAATGTCTCAAAAAGCGCCAATTTGGTTAAAAATATTTACTTTGTCTATCATAAGATATAAGTGAATAGCGCCGTGGCGGCGCGATCCACATATGGCTTATATTTGGCAAAATATATACATGACGATTCAAAAAATATTTTTCAACAAGTTTGCATTCTGCAGTTGCGAGGTTTCGAACTTCCAACCTCTATAAACTACAAGAAATTCCCTCAATAATTTATAGGAAATACTATTATACAGTGACAAAGTCGATTGTAAAGGCGCAAATTGAAGAAAAGAGAAAAACGAGAAAAAAGAAAACTCAAATAAAACGCTTCAAAGCGCAGTAAAATCTTCAATTTCTTCGTGTGAAGGAGATGAAAAATTCTCGTAATGCTTGTCGTTTGGTGACGAAAATGCAGATCCGTTCCCAAGTGATACATTGAGACCTAAATCCAGGCGGATGTGTTCCTGAAAAACAAATAAATGTTTGGTAACACCTCGGTGTAGGAAATATTTGTGAAGTTACGCCACTGACGAGCAATTGGTGTTTTTTAATTGATGAAAACAAATTTCCTATCAGCAATGCGACTGAATTTTAAGTTGCTTTGTACTCCAAATAAAAATTACTTTGTGTAGCATGCGTCAAAGATGGACAGCGCCTCATTCTTAACAAATGATGTTTTGACCACATTTTTCCTGACAGGAACTTGTTCCTGCCAGTCAATTTGTTGAAGCGATGAATAAAAGATTGGTTCATCAGTGGTTCATATTTGGCAAAATGGAATATTCAATTCGAAATGAATGTTTTTTGAATAGCGCGCCCGTCTCCAATTATATAGTCAGAATAGTATTTTTCAACTATTGAAAAATTGACTGACGGATATTTAGCATAAATTATTTGTGAACAGAATCGCATTTAACTGTCCTCGTATAACTTCACCATTTATACTTCACGAAACAATGCGTTTGAATTGGGTTTTACAAGGACGTTAAATGGTATACTATTCATTTTTCCTACGTCAGCTACCCGCACAACGATTTGCCGTTGAACTCGACTGGTAAATCTGGTAAATGGCGTACATCGATCGCCTTACTTTCAAAATTGATAGCCTCTAAGTTCGAAATTGGCGGAGCCTTCTCGAAATTACTATCAAGTTATATATGAGATACCACAATATATCGAAAAATAAATAATTAAGATAAATTGAATTGCCAGCTTGAGATTTTTCACTAAAGCTCCAGGACCTAAATGCAAATAACTTTCTACCGTCCCTAACCATTAACCGCTAACTACGAATATACTGAATATACCGCCTTGTGGCGTTGGGAGGGCAGTTCAAGTCCACAACTATATCCATGTTTTTTTTTATTATTTTCCAAGTCGGATTCCCATTGAGCATTTTGATTTTCAATTAAAATTTCCTGTTGTTGTTTGAGTTGTTGAACTAACAGAAAAAGCAATAACTGCGAGCACTAGCGTAATTATGGTTATTACTGGTGCCATGCTCGCCAACTGAAAAAACTGTCAACCGAGAAATTGAGACTTTCAAGTGCTTTAAAACGTAGAAAAGCGAGCGCCGAATATAGTTAAAACATAAAAATTTTCGCGCGCCGAAAGTCAATAATGAGCTTCTTCTACCTTGCATTTTACTATAAAATTTTTCACACCTTTGGCACTATTTTTGAACTGTTATATCATGACATAATATAGAAACGCTTTTTTTTGTGAATCTCGTCCCCACGTAGAAAGTTCCAAGGGGTATCCAATTCCGAATGAGACGTCAAATGACAAATACACAAATTTTCAGTTTAATAAAGAACGACACTACCAACAATTATACCACACTATAATTTGATTCATAGTCATGCACGTTTGCGCTGATAACAGTTTGCCAATTTAGTTGATCAAGAGGAATTAGCATTTCTACAAATGTGGCATTAACAAATGTATACAGATGTTATGATAATATCGATTCATAGTGCACAAATTTATCTCATCTGGGTGCAGTTATGCAAACAATTCTCATCAAAATTTATCCCCTTTTCGGTTATTCTAAAGTACTCTATTTGCAAAAAAATCATGACATATGCCAAATTTAACGATGTAAAATTTGACATAAATCATGATTCTGTTTCTGCAAAATATACCCATAATTTTGATTTGTCGTGACTTCGAGTGTCTGATATTTTAAAATATAATTCTGCACGTCAAATTCAGTTTCATATATCGTTTATACTGGATTATCTTAACAATCATCTTTGTCGAATCGAATATTCTTTTTTCTACACTACGCAAACACATGCAAATTGGGCATTTGGTTAGTTTTAATTTTGGTACAAATCATATCTACACGGTAAGAAAAATGCAGTAAAATCCCCGTTTTTGCTAGTAATTTTACTTGGAGATAATAAAAAAAATCAACTTTTTCGGGAAGATATGGACTGTTGATGGAACGCACTCATTTGCCGTAAATCTCAAATACAAAGCAGCCTCAAATATTGAAAATATACAGTTACAGCAAATTAATGGTGACTTTACTGCAATTTTGTCACAGTGTTGTCTACGGGCGATATTTAGTCCGACGCAGACTGTGACGTCATGTTACGTCATGCTTGGACGTCAAGACTACACTGCTCGGCATGTTCATCATAATGAGTCCGGTTAATGAGTAATCGCAAAAATCAGTGATGTAATCAAATTGAGTGAGTTTCACACTTTGTACCTCACAACCGGAGGACCGGGAGAAGGGCTCGATTCAAAATCCGACATATCAGGTCGAATCTTATTATCGCCAAACAGCTTGGCTGAAAGCGATGAAGATGAGCGAACAGACGTTTGAGAACCAATCAAACTCTGTTAATAAACCATGAAAAAATATTGTAGTTGAACTGATTAAAAAAAATCATATTATTTGTTGGATTGCGTTAAACAGAACACTTAAGGGGATATTCAATTTGCCCCTGATGAGTATTTCTTTAAAAAATCAAAATTCGCTTAGAGCAAGGCTACAGCACACATATCATGGTTGGAAAATTTCTTGAAACCAAGTGCAAAGAGCCATGGGCAAGGCTGGCAGTACGGTACGGTACGGTACGAAGTTCGGTACGGTACGATTGAATTTTCCGGTACGATAGTACGGTACGATTCATTTTTCAATTTTCGTACTTGGTACGGTACGGTACGAAGTTCGGTATTTATTTCGTACCGTACCGTACTGTTTTTCGTACCTTCGCATTACACTTTATTCTTCTCGAATGAATTCAAAAAAAATATTTCATTTGACATCTATGCCGTTTCATAACGGGGATCTGGTAATATGAATTGTGTCTATCAACGAATTTTTAGACTAAAGGGCAATTTTAAAATGATTAAAAGCGGCGCATGTATGATAATAAAAACGCAACTGATTCACTTGAGCTGATGAGATGAGCTATGTATATCGGTTTTACTGCAGTGGCGTAAAACTTTGTGATTGCGTGGAAATACATATAGGCCACTGATTTATGACGTCTTAATCTTAATGCATTTTTCTGTAATAACGAAAGTTGTGATAGCTCAATTAAAATTGACAAGATAAGCAGCATTCATAATACTAAAAATCACGGTGCCCGAATATACCAATTACAATCGCGGATCCAGAAAAAAAATTAGGGGGGGCACATTTTTCCAACATGCAAACTAAGGCTTTCAAATTTACAAAAAGATTAGGGTGTCGGAGGCGCGCAAAATTTTATTGAGAACGAAACAAAAATACATGTTTTAAGAGTGAAATAAACATTACCAGACAGGAAAATGTATCTGCGCGCCGGAAGCCCGCTGAAATTTTTGTAAAAATTGAGTAAAAAATTCTCACTTCAAAGGCTAAATGCTACGAAATATACGAAATTAATCACGGAAAAATATTGCGCAACGCAGGCGCGCGAAAATTTTGTGAAAATTAAATTAAAACTCTCTCCCCCTGACCAACTATGCAACTAAGCTAAACAGTAACCACCGCTATTACGTTTTATTTGTACTCTGACACGCAGAAGTATATTATCTGAGCAGAAAAAACATCAGAATATAAAGATATATTAAGGCTGTTTTGAGTTGAATGTTAGCTGATGCTCATCTTAAATAGAAGATATATTTTGTAAAAAAACAGCGATGTCACAATATAGACAACGAGGCATGTCGGGAATACGTCTGTGTGGTATGAAAAAATAAATAGCATTATTCAGTAATGTGAAGAGAACGTAAATTGCACCAGGAATACCAGATGCAAAGATGCACAATGATAATGCTCTTATAACCATGCCTTCGAATGAGACCGCACGAAACGCATGTGTGGTGCACAACGAACATTCTTTTGTCGAGAGAGAATTTCTTGTGACTACACAATGCTGCTAATATGCTAAATATTGCTTAATGCCAGATTTATTCGCGAAAACTGTGCTCATCCTACCACCATTTATCACCACCGGTCTACCATTCTCATATTATATGCAATGTAAACAATGATATTGGGGTGACATATGCTTAATTACACGCATGATTTTCTGTCCTGGATTTTAAACCAGTTATCATAAAACTGGATCACTTTGATGTAAGATGTTGGTGACGTTTCTTGCGGTGGCCATATCTTACAAATACAGCTGATTTGGACATTGGTACTTGGTACGGTACGAAATTGCTGCCCAGCGAATCGTACCTGTTTTCGTACTGGTACGAAATTTAGTACGATAAATGAAAAATATTAATCGAACTTCATTTCGTACTGGTACGAAGTTCGGTACGATGTACGAAAAAAATAATATCGTACGGTACGGTACGAAAAATTTTCGAAAGGTACGGTACGAAGTTCGGTACGAAATTATTTTGCTGGTTCGAAGTACGATAAAAATTTCGTACCGTACCGTACTGCCACCCTTGGCCATGGGAAATGCGGGATAGGAACTCAGGAACCTACATCCCTGACAGATGTCTATTGACGCGAGTTTAAAAGCTATGCAGATAAACACGTTCGTTCAGGAAAGCAGTGAGAAATTGCTTAAATGAACATTATAATATTCTATTAATTTTATTCCCATTTCGTCAGATTTCAGGTTTAGTTAATATCTGAATCAAAAACCTTAGTATGAATTGTTTTCAGACGCCAATATGTCAGATTTTTCGACCTTTCGCTTAACGAAAGTTTCACATATTTGGACCAAACAGGGAATGCCAATATCGTACTTGATTTTGACACAACGAGTATCACATATTCTAACACACTATTCTAATAAAATAATAATTAGGCAAAATCAATTTCCATTATTTAAGCCAGTCACAAAAAAATTCTGCCATATTATCTGCTATTTTCCAAAATTTCTTCAACAAAAGCACATAAACAAACAAGAAAATGTTTCATTTTCTTTTTAACTCGATTTAACATCAATTACTACAGCAAGGGGAAACTTACATTCGAATCTTCCAATAATTTCTCTGATAGATTGCTGTTAATGACATACATATCAGGCCTCATTTTAGGATCTTTGTTCCAACACGTTGTCATTATTTTAAACCTGGTATCAAAAAAAATTATTATAAACGACATCCCGATCTATATAGCCTTCATTGACCTTAATAAAACCGTTAAAACACAGAAATTGCTAAAATTCATCGTTTATGTTGATATAAATAAATACAAATATCTATAAATTTTTCAAAAAAGCTGCCATTCGGGTCGGTTCAAGTTGAATCAAAGTGTCAAGGACTTTTTGCAAGAAGCCGTTGCCAGAAATCACGAAAGCTTTATCCAATCAGAAAGTTATTTTGTCGAGTATGCGCCACAGATGGACCGCGTCTCATCGACGCGATCCATCCGTGACACATACTCAACATAAGAGGTATTGACAAAAATTTTCCGATTGGGTGGATAATTAGAGGGAATGAAGCAAAAGCTATCATATTTCAAGTTCAAAAAACATTTTCTGGTAACTGATCTGTTTTAGTGAATCGTAAGGGGACGAGATAGAAATATAAAAATTTATTAGAAGTAAAATTTCTGGTTGCAAAAGTACACATTGTTGGCAAAATTCAATAAAAACACCGCTCTTTCGCAATAATATTACTTGCTGATATCGGAATAAAAATATGCAATCGGCTTTCCTGTCCAAGTACCGCCAAGGTGCGGTTCATGAACAGCTCATACTTAGCCCAAATCTCATTAACAAGGCGGTTTAAAACCTTGGAAATATGCAAGTCACTGGAAACTATCAGTAAATTTATTGCACCTTGGTCACAGTGCAGATTCGGATGAATCAATTATCAAATACACTGATATGTTTGCACTATGATGAGATACAATTTCTGAATGCGGCCCAGTGTTTTTTCCCGGACACATTTTATAGGTGTCAAATAATGCTTGACAAAACATAATACCTGATTAAAATCTCACAATAAAACATTTTTAAATAACTTACAACTCGTCCGAACAACCTTGTGGTTGTGGCAACTGATTTTCACGCATATATGAAGGTAAATCAAACACAGCTACACCATCGTAAGGTACTGCACCTTTAGAAACAATCTCCCACATCACAGTGCCGTACGACCACCTAGGAAAAAAACATGTAGACTAAGCAACTGTGTTTTGAAAAAGATACGAGAAATTGAGACACAGCTATTGTTGGGAATTTTCACAAGTCTAGTTTGTGTCGCAATCATATAGGGCCCGTGCACGTGACGTCATAATACCCTATTCAACTTTCTCATTGATAAATAGTTGTGTGGTAGAAATTGGAATTTTGCAACAACTTTTTGCGAAAGTAGATAGCAAAATCAATAACCAAATGTGGATGATAAATATGGATTACACTTACACATCTGATACTGTTGTACGTCCACTGGTTTGATCATTCACTTCTAATGCTTGCCACCTCATTATGTCACCATACTGTAAAAATAATGAGCAAAATAGTTAAATACCAAAATCATCAGGGTGAGTGGATCACCCTGACCGAGGCAATGTACTGGCGGCCACTTATTGCCGGGCAGGGTTAGAGTTGTGGAAAAGATATGGATTGATAATAAATACAGCTGAAGTATTTAAAATGTGCACGATACGAATCAGAAATTTTATTTTGCCAAGCAAAACTAGTTTACAGGAAATGTGTCCGATTGGTATGGAGCAATCGATTGATCCGTCCGGGAGTGAAAAATTTATGCAAAAAATGTTTGCAGGAATCAAAAAACAAATTAGATTTAAGCACATATACGGGATACTGTTTAATGGTTGAATGACTTAATATAAAACAAAATAACGTTGTCGATACTCACGTCAGTTACAAGGGAATCATCGTTCTGGAAATCTGTTAACTTCGGCTTATTTTGAGCATCAAGCATTATAGACTTGCCCCATAATTTACCGTGGATAATATTTCTAAACAAAAAATATAATTTAACAAAATGAATCACGATATTGAGCGAAGAAGTTAATATTGGACAAAAATCATGATGATGCTGTATCATATGATCAAAACGATAAAACCGTGTTACATACATTGAATCGTTTACTTCAAAAAAGCGTGTGTTGGGCCCCGATTCTAAAAAGAAGATAAATATAGCCACATTTTAAGCTAATTTTAAATCCCATTGGCAAGTGAAATCAATCAAATAGGCCTACGTTATACCAAATAACTTACTTTGCGTGTAGGTATTGAAGTCCTTTTCCAATATCAGCCATAATATGCATCATTGTGTTAGAATCCATGTTTGAGTTTCTTAGTTTATCTTGCAAGCAGCCGTTTTCAGCGTATTTTGTTGCATAATGAATCCATCCTGGAGAAAAGAAGAATTGTGTGGTAGAAGTTCAATTAAAAAGCATGATATTGATGGAAAATCGAAAAAGAAGTGAGCGTGATTTGTGACCTGGGCGAGACTAGCTCAGGTAGAAATTTTATTGACGTACCATCCTTTTCGTAACTTCCATAAAACTTAAGTATATTCTCGTGATCGAGTTCAGCCAGTTCTTCCATCGTTTTAATCTTGCTTCTCAACGCTTCTTGTTCAGTATCCGTTGCCATATCAAGACTAAAAAATAATATCCGTTCAGTTACTACTAACTACTCGATTTGTATATAATTTACATATGCATATATAGTTTATATGTATAGCAACAAAATGCATTATTACTCCAGGATTCGCCTGGAGCACATAAAAAAAAATAGGACTGTTGTTGTTATTGTTGACATTTATGATCCATACAACTGTATTTGTTGCAGTTGTAGATGTCACAGTACTATCATGTTGTTAGGCAGTTACTTCCAAACCCAGCGATATTGAATATAGATTATTACTGTAATCATTGAGTATAGGACCAGGACGGTACGAGTGCATAGTTTTATTCAATAACCATGAATGTAAATAAACTGGTAGTAAAATTCTTCTTCTGTGGTAGTCAGAAAATTTCTTTTCAAGCATATTTTGTTAAGCATAAAATACAATATTTTTGTTACAAATTATATTAGTTCTCAATACAATCAAGGTAAAACACATACTCCATGGATTTCAAAACGGCTTTCACGTCTTCTTTGTCATCTCCGTATCCTTTCAACGTTACCAATTTTACAGTTGTTACGACATCTTCCTGAATATGGATAAAAATATCATATTTACAACAACAAATGAGCCGGTTGGAAATGAAAAAAAAAATATTAAAAATAGAGTTTTTAGTGAAAATGGCAGTTTTTATAAATAGTCAATGGGGGGAAAATATGGCTTTGGGGTTGATTTGATAGATCTCCAAATATCCCCTGTGAGTTATTTTGCAAACATAGTGCAAGTAAACAAAATCAGTAATAAGAGCATCAAAATGTCGACTTTGTCTCCCACCCACCTTCGTCGACTGAAGAAATCAAAAAAATTAAATTGTAGTTGTAACGTTAGATTCCGGCGCGTTTTTTTACAGTTTTTTATGGAAACGTTAAATCAAAACTCTATTTTCGGGGGAGGGGGGTGGGGGGGGTGGGTATGGTGGATTGTCTGCGTCGCCTGTTATGACGTTATAAATTGATCACGAAAACTTTTCTGAGTTTGGCCCCCTTTTCAACATTCGGATTACGCCTAAATTATGTCGCAAAGTGAGCGCTCCCCCAAAGAAACGTTACATTACCTTTATAATACGTTCATCTCTTATTATTTCGGGTGGGAGACGGAAATCTTTAAGATCACGATCAGGTATTGATTCAGTATCTGAGTGCAAAGCTTCATTCACGACTACAGCCGCAGCCGCAGTTGCCGCTATAGCCTCCCTTTTTTGCAACCTTAGAAAAATATTAAGTTGCCTAAGTTAATGTCTTTAAACAATAGATTAGTTGAATATAATTTGCTGCCATTATATTGAATGTAGTTTAATTAAGGTTGTACTCATCCGAGTGATCAGATATTCAAGTCATATCGTTTTTCGATTATATTCCCAAATTGATTCGTTTTGCAGTGAAATCATAATATATGCCAAATTTTACATTGTAAAATTTGACACAGATCATGATTTTGATGCAAAATGGAATAATATGAGTAAATGTCGAAGCATTATTTCATTTATATAATCGATTTCGAATAAACTGAACTATTATACGGACAAACTAATTGTAATGTCATAATTGTGAACGGAATCGTCGGAATAACGTTTACTGTTCTGTTGCAAGTATAAGCCCTACGGAATATTGCAATCGTCTGTGAGCTATATAATTTAATGTAGAATTCCACTAAAATCTGACATCTTTCATGCCCAAAATTATCATGATATCTGCAGACAAGCAAATCAAATGCCTGCCCAGTGTAAGTGTCATGCACGACTTCCCTTACATTATTTTTATATCAAATTTTAACTAATAGATGTTGTTGTAACTTTGATCCATGAAAGCGAAATTATTTTTTCATTCTCTACAACGTAAGTTCAATTTTATCTATCAATCAATTATTCATCGTTTAATATCCGTTCATCGTTTAATATTTATTGTATATACATACAATTCTCTCTCGAAATCAGACATGGGTAATTCTGGTTCGTCATCGTAGTTTACTTTGCCCATCATATCATCATCTGGAAGGTGCTCCTGCTCGTTCATGTTATCTGCAATAGCAAGTGTAAATATTATATATATATTATATTCGATGTTTTACCAGCTTGGTGAAATTGAAAACGATATCGTTCTTAAAACCACAACAGGAACACAAATTACCGTGAATAAAGAAATATCAACTGCTCAATCAGCTATCTTGATCGTACAATTTATATTGGCTTTTTCGGTGATCCTCTGAGCTTACTATCCAACGAAAAATTTTCAGCACTAATTCATTAATGTAGTCAATTACCTTATGGCAAAATTGAGGCATTAAGTTTTTTATATACTAGACATATCATCCTTTCAGAAAAATCAAGATAGCAGAATGTGTATGAGAAGATAACTAAAATAAGGTGGCACTTCTACCAGTGGCAAAAATGGCAAATGTTGTGCAAATATACGTTTTGTTAAGTATGAGTTACTGTTGTAACGCGCCGACGAGGCGCGGTCCATCTGTTACTCAGGCTTGACAAAATGGAATTTCTGAAAGTCAGCGATTCAAATCTTCATAAAAGATAACAAGAATAATTGTTAATAAATTAGATTCGATATATTTATCATTTTGTAGAACTATCTTCACCGTTCACTTGTGACTTTGTATCCGTATGATGGTGTTGCCACAGGGATGCTTAAACGGCATAGTGAAAATCAAGAATTGAAAAGAGATCATGTTATATCTGTCAAAAAATCATCGCCAAATCGAGTAGAAAAAAGTTGGGCAAAATGTTTTTGTCGTTATTTCAGCTTAATCACTTTATACCTTGTATGTTTTCATAAGGATGGTTATTTGAAGAATCAGTTGCAACAGGCTCATCTCCCGGTGGATCAACATGCGAAGAATAATTGCTTCCAGTCTCTTCATTTACATTTGTACCGTCTCCATTATAGTCAGTTTCCGCCGTATTTCCGGTGAAGGTCACCATTGCAGGGGGAGGTCTTTCGTCTAGTATAGATATGATTCTAAAATCTCTAACAATTTATATCCAATACTTTTTAATGCAGCAACATCTTACTGAATGTCTTTTGTTGAAATATCTTAGGCCAAAGTAAGAGTCACTGAGGGATCGCACCTTTGGACCAAATAAAAACTTACGATTCGGTAGGTACAAGTTTAAATAAATTTAATGGTTTCATATTTTTATGGTGATACAATAGGAATTTTGCTTCGGGGACTAAAACGACAGATTTTTTTACTTGAAAATTTATGGCGCTATATTGCGATTTCAGAAAAGGTAAATATTGACTAACAAATGATTATATTTGGCAATGCCTGACACGTCGGAGGAACGTAGTCATAGTCAAGGTTATTTAACCAGTAGACAATTTACACAATGAATGACATGTATGATGTACAAAAGGAACAGAATAAATGACATTGTTCCGACGAAAGGATAGTTGCAGGGAACCTTAAAAGTCAGCGACATCCAAAGCGTGAGACAATGTTTCAAAACGTTTTGGTTTACAACATGTTTAGCGTTATAAGGTCCAACTAATGTAATGATTTTTGAGCTCAATATGTTAACCACAAGATTCATACACGTTCTATCAAAGTTCCCAAACTTCGTTGGGCTACATATTTTTCTATTTTTCCCACACTTTCCTGACTAAAGTATTAAATAACTGAACTATCTAAAGGGTATAACATTTTCCATTTATTTATATCAAACCAAATATAAATATTGGCTTGCTTGTCGTTTTACCGCAGTGAGCCCTTCCGAGTAACGTGAAACTACAAAACGTTGGCAACGTTAAAGGTAATAAAAGTCTTACAAATACATTGATATCCTTTGCTTACCAATTTCTTTAGCATTAGTTTCATTTTCTGCGTATGCACCATTCCGATACACGTAAGCATTCCCGTTTTCAGACATCGACTAAAAAAATGATTTTGCATTTGATATTATTTATAAAAATTGCCCTGTAGATGTAATCTCGGAAGTAGCCTTATTATAGTTTCTGCGTGCCGTATGAGAGGACTAGAAAGAAACGAAGCAGTGGTAACTAATTTCACCATAACGGGTCAGTCATGCTTGGGAAGTTTTCAGCATTGAATATGTAGTCATTGTTACTACGTTTTGTAGTGGTTCTTAACCGTGGCATTCAGCTAGTTATTTTAGGCCAAAGTATATATAGTGTATATAAAAGTAGTATATATAAGAGGAGCAAATTAATGTTTTACAAATACAAAACACTGCTGGTATCACACCAAGACAGATGGCAATATCAGGATTATCAATACATTTATTAAAAAGAACAAGGTTGCATTTAGCATTAATCTTTATTTAACTACGTAATCAAATGAGAATAAACCACGAAGAGCATTAATTTCACTCAGATTTCTAAATGAGAATTTTTTGAAAACATGATTACTTTAGCGCTGCCACGAGCGGAGGCCCAATAATCTTGAATGTTCGATTCAAAAGAAGTATAACAAAAATGGAAACATACATTTTTCAATAACTTATTAAATACAACTAAATTCATATATAATTCTGAAAATATATACTTTTTGGAATCTGTTTATTTCGAATCTCTGCGAATATTTATTCGAGTATTCGTGATTCACGAATCGGAACGAATATTTTGAACGTCCCTAACCACTTTCGGATATATTTATTTTGAAATCGAATCTTTTGGAATCGGCATAAATTTGAAGAAATTGATGGGAAAATTCAATAAGTGAAATATTTAGTCTCTCCCCTTTCAGAGAATATGCATTGTGAAGCATCAGCAACTGAAGGATCGCACCACCTAGGTGCGGTCCATCAGTTGCGCATGCTTTGCAAAATAATAACTGATTTGTAAGTAAAAAAAATTTAAAAGAAATGTAAAATTGCAACAAATTTGACAAAGATTTCAGTCAAAACCGTGATTGAATAATACAGAATTGCTTATTATTAGGAGTATTTGAACCATCCGAATCGAATATGTATTCGAACCTTAAATGAAAAAATGACATCCCTACTTACTATGCAAGCTACACTATGTAACTACTACGGTTCATACAAAGACACAAAAACCAACCTCATCATCCAAGCTTTTCTCATCCTCTTTGAAATCTTTTTCCTTGTTTTTCTTCATGAGCCTCCAGATGAGATATATAATAGCAAGAATAGCAATGAATAAAGCTACGGACAGTCCTGCAGCAACTCCGTATAATGTGCTTGCTGGAACCATTGATACTTCATCTGAAAAGTTTGATAAAAGTGAATGGATTTTCGGCTTCCTTCTGGCTTGGAAAGAAAGGAGATAATTCATAATTTCGTGTTTCAAGGTTTTTCACTGGAGGAACATAATACTTCAAGAGGTTTTACCTACAAGCTTATAGTCTAAAATTGATACATTGTACAATTTTATTCTGCGAATAAGAATCTCTACGAGAGGTCAATAACTATTCTACGATCGGCCATGTATGCCATATACATGACCAAGTGGAAAAGAAGAGTGGCGCAAGGTTGAAAGTGTCAGGTGCCAGGAGTCATTTTTCCTTTTTTATATCATAGATTCATGTTAGCAATCAAAATAAGCGAAAATTGTTGTTGAAATTAATCCTAAAGTAGCAGTCTCAACTTTAGGCTGTCCGCAAGTCATCGTTAATTCGTTAAGCGAAGGTTATCTAAATATTGCAGACTATTGAACAGAATGAACTTCGTATTGAAAAAATAATCGCTGCTACATTTCTAAAACTACAGAGCTCAATATTTTCAAGTATTATTGTCACCTAAATGAATAAACTTTGAATTTTTGTAGGTTGAATACCGCTACAGAAAAACGGGTAAACGAAAGCGCCGACCTATAATCGACAACGCTTGCTTGACATTTCCAGACAAAATAAAATTCGGAGCCGATGGTGTTTTGCGTTCTTATACTATTGATTAAATTTCAGATATACCAATGATATATCTTAGCAGTACCGTTCTTATTCAGAATTCACCCTAGCACTAAGTGCCTACGTTCTAACCCAGTTTGTTGAGTATTGGTCACCAATGAAATATGCATCTCTGACGCATGCTTAACAAAATAAAATTTTTGATTGGGAACGCTTCAATCGGGAGCATATTTTAAAGTAACTCTCCAAGCCAAAACCATTGGGTTGTTAATTGAAGAAAAAAAATGGAATGTAATAAAATTATAGTACAAGAATTCGGATATTATTTACCGCATGATACTAAAAATTGTGAAATATTAATTAATAAGTATGACTGTGTGAATATGGAATACAATGAGGAAAATTAAAGAAATGTGTTGGTTTGACAAACAATGCAAAAAATAAAATTTGGTGAACTTCTAACTTCTAATCAATAACTTCAAAAACTGAAAAATTAAATTATATCTAGTAAGGATAAGTGGGAAAATAAAGTTGAGTTGAGTTTGAGCAATGATGAAAACGGGACAAACATTTTTTGCAAAATATTATATGAATTACAGCAATCAAGCTAAATAGCTTTTTAGTCAGAATGCTATTTTGTCAAACATGTGCCACTGGTGAACCACGCCAAGGTGATGATGCAACAGTGACCTATGTTTGACAATATAACTTACTAATTCGTAATGTTCTGTGTTCTATGTCTTATAATCGCAAATTAAAATTTCACAACATGTATAGATATGGAATTGGAAAGGTGGGAAATATAGCTTAAATTATGCAATGAAGACAAATTTGCGGACAACGTAATTGGAGAATAAAGCAATTATTGATATTATATTTGAACATGCAAATTAGGATTTAAGGCTTGTGTTGTTCTTCAACGGCGTCGCATCGACGGTGACGTCGGCTGAAATTATCTTTTAAATTTGTTGTTCTGCTGAGCCTGCAAAGGTAAATCACGAATCTCACAGAGAATGACCGACGTACCTGTGGTGTAATTTAAATCAGACAGCAAGCATGTTTTACTAACTTAACACATACATAGCAATTGAAAAACTCAAGTCATTGAACATTCACCGTCTATATCCAAGTCCTTATTTCTAGGAAATAGTTTCGCTTAGGTTTTAAAACTGTAGCTGTGGAAAGCGAATACTACTTTTGTCGCGTATTTTATAACATGCAGAAAAACAAAAGAGAGAGCAACGTATTTTCACCAGCTAAGAAGATAAAGAAGGTTGGGAGTGATGGGTGCAATTCTACATGATATGACAGAAAGGAAAAGTGAGATTCACAGTAATAAGATTTCAAGAAGTGATGATTTGTTAACATGAGTGTGCAACTAGTTTGACGTAATTACACGTCATTTGTTAACGTGAGACATCTACTCGGACGCTACCACAAACCAACCTACGATGGGACCGGTAGTGTTTTTCACCCCAATGGTAGTCTTGTCGTCATCCTTTTGCGAGGTAACGGTTTCCAAGTTAGGGTCATTTGTCACGCTGCTGGCGTCTGTCGCTATAGTTTCTGCTAGACCCATGAGCTGAATTTGTGCTGTGCGGTGGTGCTGAATTTGTACCTGAAGTGTCTGTACTTTCTAGTGTGCTCAAGTCAGAAGATTGGGTCGTTCCGATTACAGAAATATCACTCGCTAAAGTTACGTCCGTGGCCACACTAGCATGCAAGCCAGTCTTACTTGTAATATCATCTCTCGTAGTTTGCTCTGGTGTCTTTGTTGTATCGGTTAAATCCACGGTAGAAGTGGAGGCTATTTAAATGATATAATATTTCAATCCAGTATGTAAAGACAAAAACACACGATGGTACACAGAGGGATATATTTTTCCTTCAGTCAAGGCGTTGGCTATCTCTCCGAGGAAATTAAAAAAATATGCATATATAAATTAATAAGTTCACAGCTAACGAGACAGAGCAAAGAATTATGACTGAGCGGATAAAAATATAAATCTTACTGGATGCATTACTAATGTATGTATGTCGCTGCCGAATTGATTCTTGATTGAATCTTTTGTCGTGTTTACTGGAAAGGTGCGTGAATAAGTAGCGCATGAATCAGCTAGCGAAATAGAAATTATATAAGCATTCTCTTTCACAAAATTATGTAATCAACGTGAGCAGGATTATTTGAACATCATTTACACAATGCTTAAATGTTTTCAATACCGTTTTATCACAAACATCATACATTATTTTGCTTTGTTGGGACTAATATAGATTTCATCACTACAAGCTGCTTCTGTACTTTTTTTTCTATTTACATGCAGCTAGTTTATATATCTAACCTCAAATTAGTGTGCGAGTAACCCCCGTCAACTAAAATTTAACATCAACGTGAAGCAGACAGGAAGGTTCATCATGCAAATAGAAATGAAAATATACTAAAATATAGTCTTACTGGTTTCAACATTAGAACTAGTAGTTTCTGTGGCGACAGTGGCGATAGCAGATGTAATGTCTGCCGAAGTTGTCAAAGTCGGTGTCATTTCATTAGTTGATAGAGCTGTTGTAAGAATGGATAATTGTGTGCAAAGGGAATTTGTTTTGTTAGTTTTTTGAGGTGTGTTGTTCAAACATGCTGAATGCAAATCAGCGTATAGGTTATGGATGACGCACAAAAAGTAATCATTATACTTTTCCCTGATTTCATTCCGTTCTCAGGCAAACAAACACATTTTATACTTTTATTGCTGGAATCGCAACACTCTCATGAAGATTGCCGAGCCCATTTGGCACACTTTTTTCAATCACACAGATTATTTGTTAATGCATTCAAAAAATTTCCATTTTCTCACAATATATTACAACTTCCTTACTTGAAACATCAGAATCTGTAGTTGCTTGAGACTTGGAAGTCGTATCGGTTGCGACCGCTATTGTTTAAGAGAAAAACAATAGTTGAAATTTAACATTTTCTGTTATTAACCAAATTGGTGAATTTGCTGTTGACGATCAACCAAGCTACTTCATAACATTAAATAAGTAAATATACGGAATCAAAATTTTCGTATCTCCAAAGGCGAGCAAACCACGCTATAAAACAATGATGATGTGATGATGAATTATCATAATGCAATTGGCAAACAGGTCTCACTAGTCACTTCTGGCACAGTCACAAACGTTCGTCGGTTGCCTGCTCGGTTAAAGCATGATTTCTAATAATTTCAGCTAAATGAAAATAAGTATTTCAATACACCCTAAACTAATCGCAACATCATTCGATTGGGTTTTTTACAAACAATGAGTAAATTATAGCCCCTCGTTGACGACGAATGCTGGAAAGGAAAAATTATCCATGTAGTAGGATTCAATTCTTTGAATTATAATATACTTTTATCTATAAACACGCCTCACTTGTTAAAATCTGTCTTAGTTGTTTGTTCGGAGGTGGAAAAGCGCGATTGATGTTGGATTTGTGGTGATTTCAGCAGCTGAAAGATATTATCATAATGACAACGCGGAGGCAACAAAATAACTGATGCAATAATACACAATATCTCCTATACGGATTCGCAGCTGGTCAATAAAAGACTTGTAAGTTTGCTGTAATCAAGTATAAAGACGTGGGCGTTGCTGCGCTGACGGTACCAGCGTTGCTGTCGTTTAAGCAGCCACAATATATATTTTTTTTAAAATTTGGCATAGTAAATCGCAAACACGTAACTGTAGTCCTCATGGCAGTTGATTAGAATCCGGAAGGAGTATGGAATGTAACACGATTGTTTCATTTCCGCCTAAAAAACCTACGCACGAAGCGTTTAATCCAATAAAAGATAGAAGCGGAAAGGGAAAATGGTGTATTTACTATCAGTAAACTACGTGTGATTTTTCATTCTGCTTGTATATTTACAATATTATAGTTTCTTTCCCGCTGCCGGGAGAGGACGCAAGCAGAAATTCTGTAATCGAACTCTGTCAATTATTCCAGATTCACTTTTTCGAAAAGCATACCTGGGTAGCTTACATATAAGTTCGCCTTACTTGTTGTATCTGCCTGTGAAGTGGACTCTACAGTGGTCGTAATGGGTGCAGTAGTTATTTCATCAGCTGGCAAATTACAGAATGGGTAAGTTATCTAAATATAAGTGTTCCAGATTCGCGTAAACGTATCTGGGTTAAACAGAGTCACAGTTTTCATTCAGAAACTTATCTTACTTGTGGTTTCAGGAACTGTGGTAGTTTCTACAGTAGTTGTGATAGGTGCAGTAGTTATTGCTTCAGCTGATAAATTATACATTTGAGTTAGTTTAAATTGTAGATTCAATTTGTATTGACTTGTTTGATTTGCTTTTTAAATGGTGAAAAATTACATGTATTTTGCCTGCTTTTTAGCTGGCTGTACAATGTTACTGTCACGAATCACGAGGTGCAATGATTGTTTCACCAGCTGGTAAATTACAGAATGAGTAGATTTTCTAAATATAACTTCATTTGCAGAATTGTGTCTGAGTTAGACTGGCAAGTCTATCTTGATATATTTTTCCTTACTTGTGGTTTCGGGAGCTGTGGTAATTTCTATGGTAGTTGTAATAGGTGCAGTAGTTATTTCTTCAGCTGATAAATTATACATTTGAGTTATAGTTTAATTTGTGGATTCAATATGTTTTGATTTATTCACAAACTGAAAAAATGAAAATGATATTTAATTTTTGGGTGCTTTTTTCAGGTTGTCGTGCATTTATTACTGTTAATATAATGGTGATTTGATGAACATACTTAGTATCATACTTCCTGTCCAATCGGAATTTTATTTTGTCGAGCATGCGTCATAGATGTACCGCGTTTCACCGACGCGGTCCATCAATGACACATAATCAACAGAAAATGCTTCGACAAATTTTTTTAGATTGTGTGGAAGTGTACTAAAAATAATTATTTCATATCATTCGCACAAAATCTTAATGTTTAATTTATCGTAAATCTACACAGCCTTACTTGTAGTGTCTGGTGGAGTAGTAGCAGGTACTGTGGTAGGTTCTGGGGATGTGACCATTACAGCTGTGTTAAAAAGCATAAATTACCACGTGTATTTATTATGCTATGTGATCAATCCAATGCAAATGATTTATCCCTGTTTTATATGTTTTAAAGTGGTTTACTTTTTCAATATTGTTTCAAAGCCTCCGTAAAAAGCCCAGTTAAAAGTACTGAACGATAATCTACATTAATATATAAATTCCCCCTGGCTCAAAATTTTTCTTCAATCCATTAATTCTATTTATATCATTCACTATTCAGAACTATTTTCTTCAAACAAATGTTTCAAAATATTGTGACAAATAATTCGCCTTACTTGAACGTTTCTACAAAAGTAGTCGTAGGTTCTGGTGTAGTAGGCTCCGCGGCTGTTGAAAAGTGAAATTTTTATTTGTTTACTCCTTTATTTTTATTCATAGTTTTTACATAATTTATAGTGAGTGCGTTAATTTTGTACTATTATTGGAGGGATACGTTAAGACAATTGGATTTGAACGGTATTTAAAATTCAATTTATTTATATAAAATATGATTTTAAAATTTACTGACAATTTTAAACTCTCTGGTTTTGGGCTCATTCTGCTCATTATGGGACAAAATCGTGATTTTATGGCATATTTTAGACTTCTAATTCTAAATCAATGAGGTCTGCCTAACTATCACGTTGAAATATCCAAAATGCACGCGAAGCAATACAATTAGGATTTCAGAAGTCAAATATATTATTTATACTTAATATGCCATGCATTTTGCAAGAACAAATTATCGTGTTTTTTAAATAATATAGGTAATACCCTCTTGAAGCACCTAATTCTACTATCAAAAGCGGAACTAGCATTTTAATAAAAAGGTAAATTCCCGCATTTTGGTAGCCTTTGTAATATAAATTATCAATCCATGTATTGGTATTTGTTTATTTTAACATACAATA
>OZ023144.1:7349191-7419158 GCA_963675895.2 Styela plicata | reverse complement strand
CCTGCGATTTGGCGTAAAAATTTTTTTCTTTTGGAGTACTGGTAATATATATACTAGCTCTTTGCCATTAAGTGACCATCCCTTACAGATCAATTCTAGTTCCGTTTATGTACCATTTTCAGGCTTGCTTGGGAGTGAATTTAGACAAAAAAATTCTAAACAGGACTGAACCGATAGAGGAAAGTGCAATGAGTGATATCTGCCTTGTTTGCATGGGTGAGAGAATGTTGTTTTCATTAAACAGATAAAATACAAACAAAAGCACATGATGAACAACAAAGCACAATTTTTCGGTACTACATTAATAGTGAGGAGGTGGCATTCGATCATCAGATTCAGTGCCCATTGGTGGCACTAAGTTTGAATTAAATAATATGAGAGCATATTCTACTCTCTGCCAGAATAAAAAAATACATATATATTTTGCTATTAATAAACTGCAGTTATATATTACAAGAGATCCATCCCAACATTCACCTATTCAGTAATGGGTCAACTGAACATTCAATTACAGCACTTTCAGCTTTCACTTGTGATTAACAATATCAATTAGAACCTCTTTGTGAATCTGAGTACACCATGAATTGATAAAATTTAATAATTTCAAGCCGCATGTTCACACAGCACATCCAGCATCTGTGGGCCCATAAAGGTACCGGGTAATGAACTTGTGCTTAATATTATTTTGTTTTTAAATTTTATCCTGTTTATTATTGGGGTTGTGGGGTTGTTTGATATCATTGGCCCAATCAATTTGAATTTGGACATGAACATTTGGCATCCTCAAAATGATAAAAAAAAAAAAGATTGGCATTGGATTTTATTTGGCACAAAAAGTACTTAATGAACTGATTAATTAACAGAGTAACTGTAAATAATTCAGAATTAATAACAGGGTATAGTGGTTAAGTTCCATATTAGTACAAATAAAATTGTTACATTGAATTTGATGTACATATATTCAATTCATTGTTGTGCTAGGTACCGGTATCTAGTTTTAGGATGACATATTCATATTTACCATATTCACGCATTATTTTAGTTTATACACGAAAAACAAAATCTCACCAATTATGGTAGATAAAGAATTGATTTTAATAATAATAATAATAACTAAATCCATCAAGTACTCACCAGAAACCTAACCGCCTTGCATGTGACTTTATGATCAACTCATTCGAAAGAATATTGTTTTACCACAAAATCTCCCTGTCTTAGTTGCAGCCAGATAATGAGCTAAATACGGCGAATGCTTATTTTATTCTGAATTGAGCAGATCTGCGCTTTGTAGACGAGTGAATATTGCCTGGATTCTGGTTTACTGAAAGCTACAATACACGTGAAGATGTCTCGCCTTTTTTATTTATATATAGCCGGATTGAAGTTTCATACCAACTGCCAATATTCAGTTTGTAGTGATATATCATTTTGATTTTAATAAAAACGAGTGGTATAAATTCAGCCAAACAAAAACCATAGTAACCACATTTTCAGTCCGAATTTCAAGTTCATTTAAAAGTTTTGGGTACAAGGTTATAATTGCTCTCCAAATCAAAATGACTTTCCCCACGGCATCATACATACACAGCAGATACAGTCGCGGATACAGGCAGGGTGTGGGGAATGCGATGCATCCCTCACAGCCCAAAAAATGTATAAAAATCACAACAAAAAAATTCCAAAGAGTTTTTTTTTAATCCTTTCCCGAGCATACTGATTTTCCTGTTTATTTCTGGGCTGAATGCTTATCGTTGAATAGTCTATGATGACGTAACAATGCACATAGACTGTATAAGATTTCGCTCAGACGCCCAGACAGATTTTCCACTCGGGCAGATTTTCAGACCGCTTCGTAGACACGTCGTCGTTTCAATATTTTGATACAATTTTTTCATTTGTAAATGTCATTTTAAGATATATGAATTATGTTGATTTACTCATGAATTGCTCCATAGTTTTGCCGTTAAATCCATAAATCGAGGCAGAAATTACCAGAATAGACTAACGTTAGGTGTAATACCAGAATGTGGGGAGTACGGATTAAAATATTTTTGGTCTAGCTTTACGCAGTGAAACACGACAATATTTTTAAAATATCCCGTCAAACTTTTCCCATTGTAAAGTATAGGCTAAAAAGTCTAGGCGTCACTGAGTTCTAGCTAAAGCTCAATCGTCTAGTTACCAAGCTAGCTCAATCAGTGGAAGCGTTAGGAATATACTTAGAGCTACGCATCTCTATCTCCGAGCTCTCTCCAATCAACCCTTCACCGGTGGAAGGTGGTTCACGATGGTTATGACCTTCTCCACCACTCTGTAGGTACATGCTTTAGAATAGGCCTGTGTCTCAAAAGGCGACTAAAAAGAAGTGGTCTTACAATCGCCCAGGGCAGATACCACGGCCGCACTTTACCATGGTGGTTCAGTTTGGGGTGTTTCCATTAGGTGTGTAGTTCCTGGTACCCCATCTTTTAGCGGTAGTACTAAATTGTCGTCCGACGCGTGGAGGGCGCATGGAGGGAAAGCGTCGGAGGCTAAGGGGAAACGTCGGGGGCTAAGGGAAAGCGTCGGAGGCTGAGGGGAAAAGAAAACTTCGGGGACTAAAGCGAAGCGTCGTTGTATTAGAAGAAGCGTAGTGAGTCAAGGGATGAGGGTAAGCGTCGAGGGCTAAAAGAAGGCCTAGAGGGGTGAAAGAAAGCGGGGAACGCTAAGGGGAAACGTGTTTTTTGCATTCCTCGATGTCATCTTTGGGTGACCAAATAGAAAAAAATTATTACCCGATATCAGATTCAGATTTAAAATACTCGATTTGCAGCTAGAAAGGTTGAAACACATTCGCTATGACTCATTAACCCATCAGTGGATGGGTTCAACCGGCTTATCCCAATATTAAATCTGCGTCAGGCAGGGTTGGAAGCAGCATCTGGAAGAAATCTACTAAATACCCCTGATTATGCTACGAACCACATAAAATGAAAAAGAAGCAATTGTAGCACAGGCGAAAACATCCCGTACTTCCTAATTGAAACGCTATAATTGGCGTAGTGTCAACGGTTTCCACCGAGGATGCGAACTGAGTAGGAAAATTTCTAAATAGTTCTAGTTCAAGCCCATAAGTCAAAAAGAGTTCGAGTTCATGCATTTTTTTCATAGTTTTAAATAAAAATAAAACAAACGTCACATCTTTTTTGACACTTATGCAAATAAACCTTGGGAAATATAAATCTATAACGGGGTAAATATGTAGCATATTGTTCACTGTTATGGATTAATTCACTCATCCATTGTATTCATATTCTATAATGGTGGCATATACATAGTGTCAATTTTATTACGGTTTTTATTTAGCGTAAATTGAAATTAATTTTTTGATATGAGAATTGTGACGGTAAACTTTGCAGTGTGTTAGCTATGGGTGGATTATTTAAATATAACGCGCATTCGTAACTGCAAGGTGGTGGTAACTCTGTTTGGGATACATCCAGTCACCCCAATATATAGGATATTTTTTATCCTACGGCGACTAAATAATACGAATAATTTCAGAATCTCAATGCAATCTAAGCTTCTCTTATTAATGGATAAAAATGTACTCGCTTTTATACACTTTCTGTGACCATCCAAGTTAGCCTTAGGCGGGATATTTTAATTTCTTTTCGTCAGACATGATCACAAGAAACTTATAAGAAAACTTTTTTCTAATTTTGTTGATCATGCGTTGGACACATGGTGCCCGAACCTAATTAACCTGATATATCGAATGCCAAATTCTCCTAGTGGTCATGATTTTGACCATGGTTGCTGCATATATGTCGGCCCCCTAAACACGGAGTGACTTTGATTATTTAACATGAATGGTCAGTTTCTGGAAATATATAAAACGATATAAAAAGAAAACAACAATAAAATGAGCATACATACGTAAAATCCAAAACCAAAATTTATCCCATCAGGAGAGGTGAAAATTTAGTAAGAGAAAGTAAAGATATAGAGAATGTAGGTTTGAGGGATGTAGAGTTGGCGTTTCATTTAATTAAAAAATTGTTTTTGACAGATTGAACAATGTTTGAATGCAATGTATTTCGTTACACAATGAATAGCTTTTGCGCCTTATAAGTAAAAAATGTGGCATCGTTTGCCTTTGTAGTTGTGTTAGTCTTTGCCATCTTTGGGCTTTGTATAAAAAAGAGTTTTTGAATTGATACTCGCTTTTTGCGAATATATCCTGACGCGTTTACCGCTTTTTGCAGCGATATTTTTTTTAAAGTATTATTCGATTGAATCATCTTTCAACTTTTCATTATCAACTTAAAATCTATTCAACAAAAACTATTTGTCACTCTCAATTAATTTGGTTCAGAAAGAAAATTTACTTACATTACCACCGACGCACAATTGATTGAACAGAAAAATTATGCATGATTAAAATATCAATTTAAGCATTTTTTTAAGAAATTGATAAGCCGAATTTTAACACCATAAAAGAAGAGAGAAAATACAAGAAATGGTTTTCGAAGAGGAAGAAAATTTAAAAATTCTTTCACTGTAAAATAAACATTATAATGGCAAGAAATGAAAACGCAGCACAATATATAAAAAATCTGACATCTAAGCAATATAATTTCTCAGTTTTTATCAGCGACGTCATCATTTTTATAAATTTGATTGTTCACTTTTTTGAATAATGTTTTTTTATCAACTTTTAGTGTTGTACGTCGTCTTGACTTCTTTGTCTTTGCACAACATTGATTCTTTAATTGAGGTTGAACACGCTAGATGAAAAAATACGAACACAGATTAATGTTAGCAATGGCCCCTATACGCTATTTAAAATAATCGTGAAAAACGTTACTTAACTGTTATTTGAAATTTTGTCCTGACTCCCGTGCTTTAACGATTCGGCAATCTTCCACTACTCTTCCAAGGGTTTACCAGTTATAGGGCTTATATAATATCTTAACCCTGAAGGGTCAAGATAGAAGAACGAGATAGAGACCAAATTTGATATACTTTACTATACTTCAACAAAAAGAATAATTTCAGAATCTCAATAAAATCTAATCTTCTCTTATTAATGGATAAAAATGCACTCGCTTTTATACACTTTTGTGACCATCCAAGTTAGCCTTAGGCGGGATATTTAAATTTCTTTTCGTGATCACAACATAAACATTAAAAGCCCTCCACGGTTAAAAGCCCTTAGCCCTCGGCGCTTTCCCTTGGCCCTCGACGCTTCCTCTTAACCTCCGACGCTTCTATTCAGCCCTGGACGCTTCCCCTTAGCCCCCGACGGTTCCCCTTAGCCCTCGGCGCTTCCCCTTAGCCTTCGACGCTTCCTCTTAGCCCCCTATGCTTCCTCTTAGCCCCCGACGCTTTCCCTTAGTCTAAGACGCTTTCCCCTAGCCCTCGACGCTTTCCCTTAGCCTCCGACGCTTTCCCTTAGCCTCCCACGCTTCCCCTTAGTATCCCACGCTTTCCCTTCGCCCCCGACGCTTTCCCTTAGCCTCCGACGTTTTCCCTTGGCCCCCGACGCTTTCCCTTAGTCCCCGACGCTTTCCCTTAGTCCCCGACGCTTTCCCTTAGCCTCCGACGCTTCCCCTTAGCCCTCGACGCCTCTGACGACATTTTAGTACTTTCCATCTTTTAGCATCTCTTTGCTATTAAGCGTCCGCTGGTTTGTTCCTTTACTGTACTGCTTTCAGGCTTGCCCAGAGCGAATTTCAATAAAAAAAACATACACAGAACAAATTTGTACGGCTAGGATAAATTATTGTATCCCACTCGGAACTAGTACGTTGTTCGCCATATCGTTGTTGCGCCGTATTCTGGGATTTTTCTCTCCCGGTACATGGGCCGCCCGAGGGTCCAGTGTTAGTATGGAAGTCTAAGACGGGTTGAAGGATTGGAAGCCTCCTGAGTCAAGGAGCTAGAATTGCAAAACCCCCATTACTGGCTGCGAATCATGTAATGCCATTCTTGCATTTTAACCTTTCAGAATTTCAAGTCGAATCACAATTGATAAGAAAATTCGAAATAAAACAAAAATTCCGTCCGGATTTCTAATACACATTTCAGTTTCTTCGGGTGTGTGTAAAATTCAGTCGTTTTTCAGACATTATTTGGCCTTTTGGTGATTTTTTTATGATAACTTTTTGGTATAAGATAGATTTTCATTTTTACCCTGCGGGCATACATGGACACACTTGGTGGGGAAGACGTAAGCAGCGCCTACTGAAGCACCGACGAGGCGTTCAACAGACTTTCTAACGCTCAGCCGAGCACAATTTTTGCCAATTTTGTTATGCCCAGTTGTGAAATCAACACACAGCTAATTTATTATTTAAAGAATGTATATTCATCGTTGGCCCATCAATGAGGTATGCTTCGGAAAGCGTTATATGTTACGAGCTACGCATCTCTGACCATCATGACACAGGGTCGAATCCCGTCAGGGATGATGGTTATATGCGAGAGGTCTGCTGGACGCCTCGCCGGTGCACGGTGGTTCGCGTAAGCGATGCTTACGACTTCCTCCACCAACCAGGTCCATGCACAGGAAAAATGGGAAATAAGATTATCCAAAATAAAAACCTCCACCCCAATTCGGAACTGGTATCTACACGAGAGGTCGTGGTTCCCCATATGGTTAAGCTGTATTCTCGGGTTTCCTCTCCCGCAGGATAAAAATGATATCCTATCCTATATGTGGGCCGCAGTAGCGTCATGATACACTCCAAGAAGTGGGTATAAAAATATTATATACAAAATGATATAATATAAACTAGGTCATGTCAATTACATTGCTGAACTTTGAGTGCCTGTCTATTTCCCAGATCGTTCAATTTCCGTTGTCGACTTTATCTTGCATGTTGACCCATCGTTGTCACGTGAAAAAAATGATAAATTTTACGCTTTTTTTAATTTTTTGTTTAATTCCAATTTATTTCGCAAAAAAAGTAAAAAATTAAATTTCTATATGCGAAAAAGTTTAATTTTCGCGTGAATCTGTGGATTATCGGATACCAGTTGCAAAGTTGTACCAAAATTGTGAAATATCAATTTATTACTAAATATTAAGTTCATATGCACTACATTTTCTGTATTTGGAATTCACCCTGTCTTCGTAGTTGTTTTGTAGATGACAACACTATTACATCCGAAACTTGTTTGACAAAGTTGTTTCCACGCACAGACGCAATATTGCAAAACAAAAATCATTGACAACGATGGGCCGGCTCATTGTTGTCAAGTGTTTTCATTTTTTAGTTGTATTATTTTTTTATTTTAATTTTGCAAGCAGTTTTCAATTTTTTTCTTCCTTTGCACAATAAATTTGAATTTAAACAAAAAATTGAAAAAAGGGTATTGTTTATTAATTTTTTTCACGTGACAACGTTTGGCGACCATAAAACTTTGTAACTCCGATTATAGCCGACGCGTATAATAACATTGGTTGGTTCCTATTTTGCTTTCTCGTGAACCTACACTCTCCGCCCTTCTCTCAAAGGCCTCATTTTTCAGGGTGGTGAATTTCTTGTGTTAGAGCTGTTTGTTGCGGGAATTCTGGATCTGAGTGTACGACCGACGAGTGCCTGGTTGGGAGATATCACTCGTTATCGTCTGTGTGGGGCCGTGGCATTTTTGACAGTATACTTTTCCATGTTTTGACAGTAGCTTCTGCTAAGACGTTTCCCGCGGTTATTACAGACCAGATCTTCACTCCCTATTCATGCAAAAAGGAGAAATATTTTTCGGATCTATATTAGGGCCCACCATCTGTTCTTAAAATTTCAACAGCCTCCCATCTTACGAACCAGCGGGTTAAGGCTTTATTACTTAAATTGAGTTAGCAGCGGAGGCCCATTCCGCTGTCTCCGGGTACCCCCGGTCGACATCTATGAGAAAATGTCTACCGCCGATTTAAAATCTGTCTGAAGCTGCTAATCGGAATGGGCCGATACCAAAATTTTCGCCAATACCGATACAAGTACCGATACCACTTCCGTAATTTATATTCCGATACCGGGTACTTTATTAAATATGTTAAAGACCTTTTTGTATCCACATACTTATGCCCTTGTTATAGTTGCACCCACGTATGTGTGCACCTACGTACGTTTGTACCCTTTATCTCTTGCATCCATTTGAGTGCAAACTTTTAGGGATGAAAATATGCTCAATTAAAGCTGCGTTCAATTGCATATTGTGCATACATGGACCCAAAGATTGCGTGCAAATGTTCGTGGTTACACAACTAACGTGACACCTAACACCTTTTTTCTGCATCAAAAAGAGCATATAGTCCAGTGCTTCTCAAACCGGGCCACTTGGCTCACCAAAGGAGGAATTTGTTAGTTTCAGGGAGGAAATTTGCTCCTAGGAGGAATTGGGGAGGAAAAACTCAAGATGAAAAAACCCTAATTTTTTAATTTTATTTGCAACAGAAAAATCCGCTCAAAGAGGTTGTTTAGATGTCTACAATAGTGCGCGAGGACAAGCTCCTTAACTGCAGTGACTGACGTTATAAACATGCTTGTTTTCTCTTTATTGTTCACAGTAATAGCCATTTACCTACACTTTACAGTAGGCCTATTTTTTGTGAGTAAGTTACGTATAGAACTAGCTGGGAAGTATGGTAGATTAGATTAGGTTTATTAGATTAGTTAGATATTAAATTACTTAGCTTTCATTGTGTAAATTGTTTTTGTGATTTTTTTTTTGGGAGGAATTGATGGTGTTTGGGTTGGTAAGGGAGGAATCGGAAAAACTTTGAGAACCACTAATATAGTCAGTGGATTGATGGGTTTTATTTAATAAAACCCAAAGTGTAAATGAACGCACAGTTTTAATTATTCTTCTGAGCAGAGTAATGCGTGATCTTTTCATTTATTATCAATAAATAAAGCGTATTCGTACGCTCCGTTATAAAGACGTATCCGGTATCGTCGGTATCGGTGATGAAAATTACCAGTACCGATACCGATACTTCAAAAATCTCCGATACCGATACATTGGCCCATCTCTAGGTAGTACCTTCATTTGCTTGTTGACTCCTCGAACCCTGAAAGACACTATAGTGTCTTTCTCGTGAATGTCGTTTGACCCTGAAAGTCACTATATTGAACTTGTCCATGGCTCATGCATGTTAAATGTATCCTCAAATGCATACATCGTTACTCAAGTTATGAATAGGGGCGACCAACCAATTCGATCTACGATTTAGAAAAGTATGAATGAACGTTACGAACTTCGCCACGATGATGATAACGACGTCGCTTGTGTATTTACAAAATACTGCTAACTTTTTTGAATTACGTCACAAGTTGATCATACAAAAATTGCTATAAAAACTTCGCAACTGTTTCGCAGCTATGCATTTCGCCCTTTTAAAAGAATAATGCTAACAATTGAAGAATTGTAAAAAATGAAATAAATAGATACATTTTTTAAAAACAATAATGGGACATTTTACCAAATGATCATCTTTCCGTCGAGAATTTGCATACTCAACATTCTGAACTTTCATTTCCCATGCTAAACTCTGGAATAACTATAATTGCTGAGAAGTTATACAGCTTTAAACCCAAGCAAATTTTCCATATTTTGCGCCTGGTTCGAGACTTAACCGTGGGCACTCAAGGTGAGAGAGTATCGTCGTTCTGGCTCGTATGAGTTCTAAGAGTTAATAACGAACGATTCACTCTGTTGTGACGGACATTCAATTTCTCACATTTAGCTACAAGTTGATAGTTATGCCTTGTCATGTCATAAAAATACGTGCTCGTTGTTTTGTTCTTACTTCGCCCAGGTGTGGCGCATTCAAAAAAGTCAATATGTCATTTCTTGCATTGTGAGGCACGACATACCACATTCCGAGCAAAAGTAACCGTCTGATGCAGTTGACTTATGAAGTCGCGCCCTCATTCTTAGTGTTTCATTTTAACACCAGAACAAAAACCGAAAACCTAACGCTAACAGATCAAACTCGAGAATGACCAACACAGGCCTTTCTACAATTCAGTCAAAAAGAAGCTGGTGTTACAGCCTGGGCATCCTCAATTCGATGTTTCCCGGAACAAATTAGTTCTAAATTCGATATTCATTCACTTTCAGACTAGAGAATTATAGGCACAAATCTGAGCTTAAAAAAGTGTTGATATTAAACCAGGTACCGGTACCGGCTCAAAAGTAACAAACGTGGCAATCAAAGTACAAAAAATATTAGAACATAATTCGGATAGCCTTCCTTAAGATATTCAGTTGCTATGAGAGTATCTACATATTGTTTATTCACATAGTGATCGGAATATCCGGATCATTTCGGCTGGGCCATAAATCCCATTATCGCTTTCATACAATCTTCTGATGACCATCTTTCAACAAGTCTTTCACATTCCGCTTTGCAAACTTCTCGGAGAGAATCTTTTTCAGAGTCACGCATCAGTCTTTTTGAGTAAATTAATGACTGCAAGTACAAACTGAGTTTTAGAATAGGTTGGGAAGAGTCCTTTAGTTGGTATGTACCTTTTTTAAGATTTTCAAAATATTTGCTACGGTCTTTCATTGATCTCGATTAGCGTGGTGGATAGATGCAATGGCCGCGTTTGCAAAGACTAAGTTTTTTAAGATGCTAGTCGAACGTATTCTTTCGTGGCACAATTTACGAGTACACAGTACTTCATATTTTAAGGATAAATTGCTTTGTTCGACGATTTTCTTGCTACATTTACTAGGTACACCTTTTCAGACAAAAAGACGTTAAGAGTTACAATGGACGAATTTGGAGTAGTTAACACTTCGAAAATATCCAGAAAAATTGGCAGAACCAATTATTGGTCTTGGGGATTTCGCCTAACTATTGAACCCAATATAAGCTTACATATCAGTAACGTATGATCCCCGATGTTGTAAACGACAAAAGATATTTGTAAACGGTTATCATGTGCTTGATATCTCAAATTGGGAATCAAAGTTTACCTTCATAGGAAGTTTCGTAATTTTCTCCACTTCTTCACCAACATTTTTTTGAAACGTTGCACTCGGAAATACTCGTGTGACCAAGTTTACACGTTCAGCTTCTTCTGCTGTTAACATTTCATTGAATAGCAACATCCTGGAAGCCTATAACAAGATGAATTTTACACACTCATTTTTTAGTTAGTCTTGTTCCGATTACATTTTAAGCCGTGGGTCATATTGGATAAAATAGTAGCTAATTGTATTTCAATGACAAAATAAAACGATATCGGATTTCGATCACCCAAACAGTCTGTTTATATAATTTGAGTAAATTCACAAGTATATATATATATATATTTGCTGGTTTTAACATTGAAGATGACTTTTTCTAGTTGTTCAAACTGGATATTTGCTCTTTATGTGCAACTTCATATTCAATCTGTTTCGAAAACCATCTGAACTAAGTACGAAATCCAAAGCTTGTTTGCCAAGCTTTATCAAATAAAACAAACCTTTGCATGCCCCATTAGTTTTGCAAAAGTGTAAGAGGAACAAGCTTCTGGACTTTGTCCCAGTTTAGTGAAAGGAGTCTGAAAAGTAGCTTTATCAGAAGCATATACGGCGTCGAACAAACCCAATTGTGTGACAGGAATTCCAACAGCAGGACCGTTTACAGCTGCTATCAAAGGTTTTGGAAAATCAATGAATGTCGAAATGTAACGTCTGTTGAAAATATAATACGAAACAAATTGGGTTATTTCAATCATAACTGTGATGGTGGGTTTGTGAACAACACAGATTGTGCAACAAACTTAGACAACCTAGAGGGTCAGTTTTGAGAATAACCACATTAATACGCCAGATTTTCAATTACGTAGTTCAATTACAAATTTTCATCACTTAACTTAGAATATAAGAAAGAATAATATGAAGACTGTAAGACTTACTCCAGCATTTCAGCGCTCTCTTTTACTACAATGGGCAAAGTCTCCGGAGTGATACTGGCAAAGTTTTTCAAATCATTTCCGCTGCAGAAAAACTTCCCCTTCCCGGTGAGTACAACAACAGATACAGAGTCATCAACGGAGGCTTTATCCAGAAGTTCAATTATTCCTTCATACATCTTGAAAAATTGATATCTCAACATTATCCCGGCCCGCCGATTTTATTAATTTCATCAATTAAGTAGTTGAAGCGTTTTGCCAGTTTGTATATTTAATACAAATTTTGTTCATTATTTGCGAACAAATTTCACAAATCTTTTAGCATACAATAGTTTAAACAGTAATTGTCCATCTGATAGGAAATTCAGAAGGGCTTGAATTTTTACCCTCGAAATAAAGCATTACTTACATCTTTTGTCATTGCATTGTATCTTTGGGGTCTATTTAACGAGATTGTCATAATTTGATTCCCGGTTTCATTTAGGATGTCGTCGCTTGATTCTGACATCGTTCCAGTCGTATCGATCTTATTTTTAGATCCTTTTTTAGATATTTCGTTAACAAGACTAACGTAGGCTTTTACTGCGTCAACCTATTAGAATAGAAACACTTGATTGTAAAATAGTGTCACTAACTTTGCTCTAAAAAAATTTCTTGGCTATTTTGCCGTATTCATCCTCGTAATACCAAAAATTAAAGCTCTGAATGATGAAGATTTTACGACTGGACTTCATACCGTTTTAAAAAAGGACATTTTTACACCAACAATAAAATCTCTACTTTGTCCCGCCAATTTATTATCTTTTTTTTTGGTCATCTCAAATAAATTTGTCAAACCTTAGACATATCTCCAAGCTCTTTCCATGTTGCCCATTTCATTTGATCAACGAATTTTGTGTCTCCTGGTTTTGATATTGTGTTTTTACCCATGGTTGCCTGAATACAACAAGGGATGAATAGAGGATAATGGTATATCACAAAATTGTCAGTGGCGCATGCTTAGCGTGGAAAAAATTTTGTTTGGGAAAAAACATGATGGAGCTATTTGGGTAATCATCTGGATTACCTAGGTAGAGGAGTAAGCTTCCAATTAATCAGTTGTCAGGCAGAGTCATGCATATTTTCAAGCACCAATATTATACCAATAACACAACGCATTTAAAGGTAAGAAATCCATTGGAAAAATTTGCCAATTTTTTAAAATTGCATGAATCGCTCTATCGTATCGTGTCGAATTTGCTGACTTCCGGGTTGTGACAATAATTTGATATTACTTTTGATATTGCTTCGTTCAAAATCATAATCAAAATGCAAATATTGCAGGAGATTGGCGTTATTTTTTGCTAAATATGTTCATGTGGTGTACTGGCAATCTGAAATTAAACTGTGTGCTGAAACTTTGACCTTTTCTATCCAATAAATCAGTATTGAGCTTGTTTTAGTATATTTATGTTATATGATGACAATATTGTTTACCTACAGTTTGTTAATCAAGAAATGATTGTTGATTGAGCTCATCATCACTTATAAACAAATCAATGTGCCAGTTCTCCTTCGGTGTCAATATTCTGGATTTAACCGAGTACCTACACTAACCTGTTTATATAGACCATACATTTTCAATTTTACATCATTGCTAGGTTGGACATTAAGAGAGTCCAGTTTTTGTTTTGCTGCAATGAACTTCTCGTAAGCAGATTTCGGCAGTTGGCATTTTATTGTGTCTGTGTGGAATGTGTGCCTTGCTGAACACCTATTGAGCAGACGAACATGATTGGTTAAAGATTGAACAATTCAACAATTTTCGTGATTTAACACTTGAGCCTACATTGCTGTAACTAATGGGGTACAAGCCGATGAACATTTTTAATGGTCGCATTACGCATACACAAAAGTAGTGCGGCATTTTGAAGATCTTTTGTATGCTGCGGAGGGCTGAGCTTGTTTGAATAATGCACCAAAATTGATGTATCTATTCTATTGGTCTTAAATATTTGAAAATTTTGCTCGCCTCCGGCGCGCTTCAACTCTGTCGAAAATTTTGAATCGTTCATCACAATACATAATGAAGTAGCTCCCAATTGGGGCCTCAAAGGACTTAAAGTAGTCACTGATCATACAAAACTTGTTTATTACCTTGTCGTTATGATTTGCCCAACTTTAGTCAGTGGTAACATTTCTTTGTTTTATTTCAATTCAAGAAAATTGACTTCTTATTATATATTATCTGTCGGCTACTAAACCTATGTAAAGAAATATTTTCCGTTGAGTGTGCGTTACTGGAAGATCACGCTACCGATGCCGCGGTGGTATTGCCAATTTTAGGTAAACCAACCGATTTTACTGGATTATCGAAGTACTTTCACATTACTTACACATACATTTACTCACATACACACACACACTATCCTCTTTATCTCTTTTTAAGACATATCATTACTCTTATCTGTATCGAATGCATTTTTAGTTTAGTTCAGACGCTATTGTCAAGACTATACAGTCGCCTAAACGAAGATCGGTGATCTGTGCATTTGTACGCCTAAATACATCCTGTAATACCGAAACATTTGCCCTTTCGCGTTGAGTTGCAAAATGTATACGAAGCTATCAGGCGCGGTCTTTAGAATAATTCGTTGTCTGCATGTCGTAAGAAGCGACTAAAAGGGAACAAAAAGGCGATTCACTGTTGCCCAGGGTAAACATCATTCACTGAGGTTTGCCAAGGTGGATCAGCTGTGTTTGGGATGTTTTCGCCTATAGTGGATTTGCAGGTACTACATCTCTGGCAGCTCCTTGTCTTTAAGTGAGCGTTAGTTGATAATTTTGGGCGAGGCTTTAAATTTGCTTTTCATTCGAAATTTCATCCTTATTTCATTTTTATTATTCAAAATGGACTTCAATGCGTTTACTCATAATAGCTTCGGACATTCTGGATCAAATAACCTAGCGGTTGTATCAGCAACTTCAATTTCGTATCGACCTTTCAGTACACAGTCACTCACACAAATAAAAACTTGGGCGGATGTACGATACTATAAATACTCGTGATGAGTCAATTTACAGTAATATGAATGGTTTCCGATAATTCGGTTTTAACAATGCGATATTTATAACCAAGGTCAGTCGACGCAGAAACTGCTTAAATGAACTACAAAATTGAATTGAACTTTAAAACAAATAACATTCTGTTAAACCAATTTTTAGGAATGAATAGACTGCATCACGCTATTTACTATAATTGGGCTAAGGCCAACTTATCGTAAATTTTCTCCATCAAATCCAGCATGAGTTGTGTCCACCGGTATGGTGCTTTGTAACGTTTTGGTTATGTTTCACTTGAACCACCGATGGACTGGAAAAGGTGTCATACTTACACTGAAGATTGGGAACACAGAATAAAATTTTGCTACATTCTTACTTCTAAGAAGTATTTGAAACTATACTGAAAGCGAAAACTTACTTGCAAAAAATATCAAGGTTTATTCATGACAAATTTTTTTTCCGAGATTATGAGACAGGTTTTAGACGATTTCATTTTCAATTGTTATTCTTCATGAATGGATAAGTATTTTGTTTGCTATTTTAGTCAAGTACTTTCAGATACATGCGAAGTATCTTAATAGAAAGTACGCTCTATGACTCTGCAAGCATTGAGTCTATAACATCCCTGACAAAACGATCATGATTCTTAATCCGTTTTTATATATCACGTAAAAATAAGTTTATTTTGTCAGCTGCTAGCAGATAGACTACAAACATAGTATATTCATACAATGGAATATAACTGAATGAAAACGAATGACTTATGACTCCGATTGTCGTATCTCAAGTTCGTCCGCGGTCTTCATTTGAGAATGTGAACCGATGACTGCTTCGGACACTTGGAATATCCGTTTCTGTGATTTGATATAGATTATGATGAGCAAACTTTTTATTGCATGTATTGAAATTTTGCAGTATATTTGAAAATGTTTCAAAAAAGTTCTCGGTCATTCTTGAAATATTTCCTCAAATTATTCTAATAGGAACAGCTTGGAAAAGATTCCAAATTTCTGTGATTCAGCGTGATTTGTAAGCATCGTTTTATATACAATGACATTTTACAAGTACTTCAGACACAATTTTGCACATAGTCTAGTCGATGGAATGTTGCCTTCAAATTCTCAATTGTTCTAAGTGGCAATCCCATAAAACAAACTAAAAAGTAATATTACAGATTGAACTCTTTTAGATATTTATCGAGTTCGTGACCCATAATTTGGTGTATGATAAACGGATGAAACCAAGGACAATTCCTGCAGTTGAGGTTTCAAAGTCCACGGGTTTCTTACAAACCAAGCTAATGATCAATTCTGCTTACTCTTCTTTCTGATAATTCCAGTAAATTCACTGTATCTGAATAATCTGAATCTTGCCGTATGTGCATAAACGTATCAAATATTTGAGTAGCCCACTCTTGTCCGAATTCTCACAATATCCTATATCATCGGTCATAAACCAGGCATGGAGTGAGGGTATTAGTGGGTAACAAACGTGTTAGAATCAGCCAAGACGACATTTTATTATTGTGAATTTGTTTGACTATAGAATTTCAATAATATGTGGTCAAAGTAAATATATCGCCATACGCGACTTGTCTGGACAATGTTTACCACAATCAATAGAAAAAATGTCGGAGATAAGTTTCAACAGTGACGATTAATCAGTAGCCGATTCTGCCTAATAAACAAAGTAGAATGTACCCACTGATTGGATTATGCTTGGGCGTGAAACCTTTCAATGCCGTAAGCTTGTTCTCAATGCCTTTTTTGTATGGATTTCTATCTCATTTTTAGTCCTTTGTCAGCAGAGTTTCCGAATACATTTTACTATCCATTACGGAAAAAGTCACATTGTGAAATTGCGAGGAGGCGAAGGGACATAACGACTATTGTCTATGCGTGTCAACTGTTAGCCAAGGCGTGCTTCAAACCACCACCCACTTATTTCTTCGAACCCGTCTGACCGCTTTTGTCGATTCTATATTAGAACAAACAATTCTTTTCTTTTTGAAAGGATTATTCTTGCATAAATATGTACAGAATATACATTTTAATTCTTTGTTATGATATATCAAATACAATACAAATATATCACACCATCATAAAGCGGTTCATAATAAGACCGCACTTGACCAACGTCAGTCAAAGTTATGACTAACATTTGAATCTGATACAGAAATTCGGTTGCGATGTATTGTATACAAGACTTGGTATTTTGAAAACACAATACAGTCGACTGTCTCACGAAAATTAAAGAAACCTGTCTGAATCGTGGTATAGATTCATATTACATTTATGAAACGAAATATGCTTTGCATGTCGTGGCGCTATAAAATTATTGTCCACACCATAAGCATTACAAATAAAAATTCTCGCTTTGAGAAAAATTTTCAAAAGAAAAGTATAAGTTTTTTTTTCAAGCATTGGTTACCGCTGGATCGCATGGGCACCCAAATCAGAAGCTTTGTTTTTATTGTGTATGTGTCACAGATAGACCGCGTTCTACCGACGCGATCCATCAGTGACACATACTTAGCAAAAGTTGTTTTTACAAAACCCTGGGTAAGTTACAATTCAACAGTGACTGAATGTAATTGTGCTAGTATGTTCTATATGCCGAAGTCACGTAAGATGCGTCGATAGCAATGAAAAATGTTGATCGCCTGTTCGTCAAGCTTGCGTCACTGCTGGATAAAAAGAAACAATATTTGAGTGTAGAATGTGTCAAGAGACTGAAAAACTTCAGCAAGTAAGCGGTTAGTTTTCAGCATGACTGAACATCAAAACAATAATACAGACATTACTTCTTGGCGCATAATACTATTTGGTGAACAGAAGTTAATTGAAATTTTGTTCTCGTAATTCAGAATTCTGCAAATTAAAATCAGCGTGGAAAACTAACATTTATCTGTTCAATAAGTTGTTGCCCTGTGAGGCAACGGGCTTGAGAAGTCCTCAATATATTACCTGCGTGTCATAAGGGACAACTAAAGGAGTGCAAAGAAGTGGTACATGGCGTTAGTATCACCCAGGGCAGATGCCACTCACTGCACTTAACCGAGGCGGCTCATTTCCGTTTGGAATGTTTTCCGTTTAGAGTGAGTGCAGTTGCTTGTATTTTATCTTTTATTAGCTCTTTGCTATTAGGTGGCCGTTAGTTGATTTCCGCTTCCGGCCTTGCTCCAAGTTAATTCCAATGAAAAAAGTGCAGAAACACTTCTCGTGGGTTCACATATGACGCATGGGTTTGCTAAATTTAAACACAGTCTTTTAGTTACTGTTCGATTGAGAATTAAGCACTAAGAGATCGTGTCGCTAAGGTCTGGTGTGACAATGTAGCATCTGGTGTGACATGTAGCATCAACAGAGGAGAGCTCAAGATGCCATCGCGGATCGATTATATATGGAAAATATACCCTTATTTTGAGTCCATGACCTTCTACTATCATGCGACAGAGTTTGCAGACATAACATTTGATTCACTTGTTCGGTTACGCGAAGTGGCATCCGTGCTGATGTCAGAGCCTTGAGTTTCGCTAGATGTCACGCGCCATGGCATGAGTCTAATTTTCCAATCAGGAAATGAAAATATCATGCACATCGCATTAACGACAATGTTGACATCATAAATAAATGTTGACATTGTGACTATATCTCTTTTCAATATCAAAATAATCAGAGCGAACACGATATCCGTGGCTACACACACTGCTGAAGTGATAGTAGCCCTTTGTATAAGTGGAATGATGGGATTTTTCTTTCCGTCCCCCGCCGATCCAGAGCGGATACTCATATTGTGTTTAACGAGTGGGTAAACAAAAAGAGTCAGAAGGCATATCTGGAAAAATGTCGTGCATCCTATCAAAATAATCCAACGTATTGACGTTAGAGCGTTCTTCTGTACAACACAGCCATTGGGAACTCCAAGATAACGTCCCACAGCAAAAAATATCACTGCAGTCGATCCCATTCCAGTAACGATAAGTACACACATTATCCAGCTTAAAAATCGGATAAATTTAGAACTGAGATGCTTCAACCTGGGATGTTGGTAGAAAATCCGCTGTCGTAGCCATAACACAAGATATACCGAAATTAGTGAGACGGCGTATGCAGCAAGTTTGAACTTGATTGACAAATCACATCCTAGATCCGTGTTATTGCCATAAACGAGACGAAAATCTATCCCTGCTCTTAAAAATGCACAAATTGCGCCAATGGCACTCATTACGTTCAAAATGAAGGCATGTTTTTCTTGTCCGTTATTTGTCCTTCTTCCGTTGTGATTGTCAGACGTAGAACTACTCAATCTTCGTTTTTCTGAAGGCTTTTTTGTCCCTCTTGATTTGAGAATGCAATATGCAATTTGGGCAAATGCAACGTACAAGGCGAACAGTCCTAACGGTACGCTTAGTCCAGCACATATCAGCCATTCTAGTTCATAATTAAACGTATCATTCAATGACAAAATCGACTGCGTTGTTGACGCATTTTCCCCGACGAGAAATGGATAGTTGGACGTATTGATTGACATTATTGGTATAAAATACTTAGTAAATAATATAATGTATAGCGTACTTTCGAGAAAACTCGACCAGAGCGACTCAGAGAGGAATGCATACTGCGCCGCATGATACTTCCTATATATCAATTATTTGCACGTCATTTTTATACTCTGTTATTATCTCTAAAATATGCTTCTCTACTAACGGATCAAAGATAGATCCCGTTGTGAAATTGTGAGCCATACTTATATTGTGCTTGGCCGAGTTAAAAATATGACTGGTTTTGGAAACTAATACGAGATTCGGTTGCGATATATATTGCAGACTTGATATTTTCGTAATGCCATCGTGTGACTCAAGGAAGTAGGAAAACGTGACGGCTGTGTGTTAACTAGCGCATTAAAGACGAGACACGAAATTACGACCCAGACCGCAACCAAAAAATGCGTAATAGTTCTAAAATTTGCACAATGGCTCTTTAATTAATTCAAAGGGAAGAATTCTTATAATCCACATTTTAATCCCTAAAACGTCTCATTGGATTACCTTAACCATGACCTTGTATCGCTGGCCACGTATACACGGACAGGTTTAGAGTTGTTGGAAATATTTTTGTTGGATATGATCTTTCCGATTTGGCTCAGCCTACCCAAGTTATTACACCCTGGGTTGTATGGTTGGCATGAATTAACGAACCGGGATCGCAGGGACTCGAAGCGGAGATCTTCAAACTGCCATGCCAACATGATAAACCACAAGGCCGTCTTTTCTAGTCTTGATCTGACCGAAATTTGATAAAAAAAAATTATGCTCACACTTTGTGGTGCTACGTTACAGCGCAGGGTGATTCATATTTTTCATTACCTTTCCTTATTTCGCGCACAAACATTTCATTAATTGTCAATGCCCCTAAACGCCAATTATTGGTACCATCTGTAAATCAGAAATAATATTATGATAAAAGTGCAAAATTCTGACTTTCTATGCGCCTTCGGCATGAATTTACTTTACCAGTGCTTTACGAAAAAACCTAATCGTTGGTGATTAAACCATATCATCATTGTTTTTTAGCGCGAAAGTTTGCCCTGTTTTCAAAATGTCTCAGAAATATCTTCAGAGCCTCCGGCGAATATTTTCGTTGGTATGAAACTGTCAAATAACCTTTTTCGTCAGCGAATCTACTAAAACCGAGAAGAAGTATTCAATTTCCTGGTACTACTTTATTACTCAAGTTTCTAGCTGAATATCGATTGTTTTATTTATTACTAAATATGCTAGCTATTGCATGTTTTCTCAGTGGGTGGATATGAGTCAAATTACAACGGTGCTCTGTGCACATTATTTAAATCACTATAACAGAAAATAACCAGTGGTGAAAGTAGAAATTTTTTAGACATATCTTGGACATCCACTTATACAGTCACGAAATCCTAAACGCCTTAAAAACGTCTCACAGTCGGTGTTACTTGGTGAAAGGGTGTCAACGGCCACCATCAACTTATTTATTTGGCCAGGGATGCTTCTTCCTCCACTTGCCTTAAATTCAATATACACAAGATGAGTTTGTTGCTTGTTGAGACGAAGGGTACCAATATACTTTAACTTAAACTTTTCACTCCATCTTCTCCAAAACGAGGATTTTCATGATCAATCTTTCGTGGATCTAACACAGGGTTTCCTAAAGTGGGGTCCGCGGACCCCGAGGGTCCGTAAAGACTGCACAGGGGATCCCTGACTATATGACAAAACGGAGAAAACATGCTTGACATTGTACGGTGCCGTACGCCAATTGTCGCAGATGAATGTCGCTGTGATTAGTTACTAAAATAAATTATTTAAAGAATGTTAGGCCTTGTCAATCTTAAATATTTAAAATGAATTGGCACGTCTTGGCAGTTGCTCTATCTTAAAAATTGTATTCGGCGTCTGTGACGCAAACAATAATTCGTATACGGCGTATGTTGTCAGGAATGTTTTCTATATAGTTACAAGGCTAAACTGTTTACCGGTTAGCGACCTGTAAGCAAGGCTGGTAGTACGGTACGGTACGGTACGAAGTTCGGTACGGTACGATTGAATTTTCCGGTACGATAGTACGGTACGATTCATTTTTCAATTTTCGTACTTGGTACGGTACGGTACGAAGTTCGGTATTTATTTCGTACCGTACCGTACTCTTTTTCGTACCTTCGCATTACACTTTATTCTTCTCAAATGAATTTGAGAAAAGAATTTCATTTAACATCTATGCCGTTTCATAACGGGGCGCTGATAATATCAATTGTGTCAATCAAAGAATGTTTTAACTGAAGGGCAATTTTAAAATGATTAAAAGCGGCGCAGGTATGGTAATAAAAATGCAACTGATTCACTTGAGCTGATTAGATGATCTATGTCGTATATCGGTTTTACTGTAGTGGTGTAAAACTTTGTGATTGCGTGGAAACACATATAGGCCGCTGATATATGACGTCTTGATCTGAATGCATTTTTTCTGTAATAACGAAAGTTGTGATAGCCCAATTAAAATCGACAAGAAAAGCAGCATTCATAATACTAAAAATCACGGTGTTATAACAGTGCCCGAATATATCAACTACAATGGCGGATACAGAAAAAAAATTGGGGGGGTGGCACATTTTTTCCAACATGCAAACACAGGCTTTCAAATTTACAAAAAAATTAGGGTGCTGGAGGCGCGCAAAATTTTATTGAGAACGAAACAAAAATACATGTTTTAAGAGTGAAATAAACATTACCAGACCGGAAAATGTATCTGCGAGCCGGGAGCCCGATGAAATTTTTGTAGAAATTGAATGAAAATTTTCACTTTAAAGGCTAAATGCTACGAAATATACAAAATTAATTAAGGAATATTGCGCAACGCAGGCGCGCAAAAATTTTATGAAAATTAAATTAAAAACTCTCTCCCCCTGACCAACTATGCAACTATCCAGTAACCACCGCTATTACGTTTTGTTTGTACTCTGACACGCAGTATATTATCAGAGCAGAAACATCAGAATATAAAGATATATTTAGGCTGTTTTTAGTTGAATGTTAGCTGATGTTCATCTTATATAGAAGATATATTTTGTAAAACACAGCCAAGTCACAATATAGACAATGGCATGTCGAGAATACGTCTGTCTGATAGGAAAAAACAAATAGCATTATTCAGTAATGTGAAGAGAACGTAAATTGCACCAGAAATACCAGATTCAAAATGTACTTATAACCATGCCTTCGAATGAGACCGCACGAAACCCATGTGTGGTGCACACGGAACATTCTTTTGTCGAGATAGCACTTCTTGTGACGACACAATGCAAGATTTTTCCGCGAAAACTGTGCTCATCCTACCACCATTTATCACCACCGGTCTACCATTCTCATATTATACGCAATGTGAACAATGATATTTGTTACATCGGGAAAACTATTTCCTTGATTTTATTGACAATTGTGTGTTATTTCGTTTGTAGTAATTTCATTTACAACTTTCCGCTTTGTTTACGTTTATTATTGCATGCATGATCATGCTCGGAGTACTGAGTTACTACATGGACATTAGACATCGAACCATTGTATTTTCTCTCGAATTAGTTTGACCGCAAATAACACTTAACGTTTGATGCTCTCGTTACCATATAAGGAGCGCTTGCGCCTGATCCCTATTGCGACATGTTTTGGTTCATGGCGAAATTGTTTTCGACTTGCTTTTCAATTCGCAGCTTCTGCGGGGAATAAAATAGACTTGCTGAATTTGTGGGTATTGGCCACGGTAGCTTGTGTTGTGAACAATCAATTGCTTTGTGCTTTATATTTCAGTTGTAATATAATTTGGCTTGTAGTTTATTGGAATCTAGATCAACTTTTGAAGTGTTTGACTTATTCCAGCCTGGATTAGCAGACAAATTCGGTATGTTTCAATTCGAATATTGTTCATTGTGGTTTTATGTGATGTTTATTAAATATTGACTGAATTAGCTTTCAATTTGAATACTCTACGGAATTGAAACTCATATTGTGATAAATTGAACTGATAGGATTTGGCCGCATTTTGATTTGTTTAATTATTGCGATAAATATTAGTAAGCTCTTTGCCTGATTGGTTTAGGATATTTAAATTGTCAGTATATACATTGATTTTGGTATTTATTTATCAGATAACCGTGGTCTCCCGAACTGATTCCGTGGACGTGATCTTGTGAATCTTGATCTCGTGACGGGATTGTTATTGTGAAGTGACAAGTGTTCTTTTCAACTGTAACATTTCAAGTTCCATAATTTTGTATTCCGGTTTCATCGGATTAAAGTACCAGTTCCATATTGGACTACGGCTCATTTGTGATATTTGAGAGTTCATTAGTGGGAGGTCTAGGATCGTTGAAGTCACGGAGAGGGATTTGAAGCGTTTGAGAGTCACGCGTTGTCAAACTGCTGTGTTCTAGTGTACAATCGGTGTATGATCCAGGATACACACGATACGATTGTTACATTATAGTTATCGAATTTATGCAAATTTGAAGAAGTTGTCAAATTTGATTTCATTGAAGCATTGATACATCAAATATTGCAATCATCTTTTCTGCACTATGCCTTATAGCTCTGTTACTAAAGAAAGTATGGAACTTTTACGAGCTCATTTGAAGGAATTATATCAAGAAGCTGACACGTTAATGCAGAATTATAAAAATGTGGATTTAGTGAAAGCAAAAGCTGTCGACATGGACAACCAGTTTGCTGAGTACTCAAGAGCACATGAAATTTATGTCAGTCAGTTACCTTTGGAGGAGGATCGAAGAAAGGTTAGTGAATTCTTTCAATGCGAATTGAGTGAATTTCAAGAATTCAATCTGCGTTTACGCACCTGGTTAAAAGATTCTAATAGAAGTGTCCCTAAAACCTCTTCTCAAAGTCCTAAAGCATATTCAGTCATATCTGGTAGAAGTAAGTCTTCATCTCGTCATTCCTCTACTAGTTCAAAATCAAGTCATAAGCGTACTCAGGCAATTGTTATAAGAGAGTTAGCTCATGCGAACATTCGCCATCAAACTGAAATGGATGCAATGAAAAGGCGAGAAAGAGATGCAAAAATGCGTGCTGATAAATTGAAATTTGAAGCTAAACATTTAGAAGAAGATGCTCAAAGTGAGATAAAACGTATGGAATTGCAACATACCTACGAGTCTGCTTGTATCGAAGCAGAAGTGTGGGAAAATGCTTTGCAGGCAGAGGGATACGATATAAGGCCTAGCAATGTTAGTCTGATCCCACCAGGTTCTGTTTGTGGAAATAGAAATTTAGATTCTACTGCTGGTATGGAACCACAGTCGTTGAAGGCTTGTGATGAGCCGCCTATTTTAAGAGAACCGATTGTATTGCCGAAACCTTGTGTTGAGACCAACAATGTGGCGTTTCAACCTTCACGCATTCGTCAATCTGAGAATTTAAGAAATCTTGGTCAACAAATTGATGAATCTAGGATATGCGAAAATTATGGCAATGGTGATGTTGGAGCTGATTCAAATGCTAAATTCGAGAGGCCTACTCATGTAGGTTCGTATGTTCCATCATTAAACAGACCAATGTACACTGATGCATGCATGCCGGAATATGGAGACAATCCTCAAATCATGCCTGATCAAGCATCGCCTGATGTAGGAACTTTGTTGGGTAATATGACATCTGTGTTACAAGATGGTATTGATAGACCAAGACCGGAATTATTACATTTTAGTGGTGTTGAAGTTGATTATGTGCGATTCATAACTAATTTCAATTTGAATATTGATCGTAAAGTCAAAGATCCGAGTACAAAGTTGTCTTATTTGGTGCAATATTGCGATGGGAAAGCCAAGCAACTGATTATGCATTGTACAATGTTGCCACCCGAAGAAGGCTACAAGAAGGCATGTGATTTGCTCAAGAAGACTTATGGTCGTCCAGTACTTGTTGCTAGGAAAATATTCTGAACAGCTGCTGACGAAAGGACCTTGGTTGAAACCTGGCGATAGTGAAGGTTTGTTAAATCTTGCTCAAACTTTAGAAGAATGTTTTGTCACTTTGTCAAATCTTAAGTACTTTGGAGATTTGGATAATTTTGATAGCATTTTGTCCATCGTGTTACGACTTCCTATCAAATTGCAATATATATGGGAGGAAAAAGTAGCTGAATGGGATGGTCAAGATAAAGATGTGAAATTTATCGACCCTCGTTGATTTTGTGAGCAAAAAGGCAGCTGTTGCGAATACACCATATGGAAAAGCCCTGAGAGCTCGAAGAGAGCAAGAACAACAATATCGAGCAAGATTACCACTCGCAACAAGGCGAAAAATTAATGCTCATGCCAACTACTGTAAATTCTGTTGCAAACAGTAATGCTTTTAGTGCAAAGCATAATGAAAAGGGAAGAAATAGTTGCCCTGATTGTTCAAAGACGTCCCACATCCTTGTTGACTGTTACAAATTCAAACAGAAAAATCATGGTGATCGTTTGAAGGTTGTTAGAAAGGCAAGATTGTGTGATAACTGTTTTACAATTGGTCACGTTGCAAGGAATTGTTACAAGTCCTCTGCATGTACAGTTGAAGGATGTGATTTAAAACATCATACTCTATTACATAAGAAAGTGCAAGAATCACCTCCTTTGAACCAGAATATTGATGTTACCCCAGAGGCAAAAGTGGAGACATATACAACTGCATCGAGTGCAGCTGGTTATTTTTTGAATATCGTTCCTGTGAAAATTTGTGCAAATGGAAGAGAAATCGAAACCTATGCATTTTTTAGATGAGGGTTCTACTGCCTGCTTGTGTGACAAGCGACTCATGGATAAGCTGAAATTAAGAGGCAGGAAGACGCAATTTTCTCTGACTACCGTAAATGAGGTGTCTGTGCCACAGGATGGATATGCAGTTGATTTTGTGGTGAAATCTCTGGATGGTAATGAAAGCGTTGAATTATCTAAAGTGCTTACTGTAGACCATTTACCAGTCAAACCTAACAATGACATGTTTGATATAGGAAAATATCCACATCTAGAAGGATTGAAATTTCCTAGTTTGCCTTGTAAAGATGTGATGTTGATGATTGGAGTGAACGCGCCTTCTGTATTTTGGACTGTGGACGAAAGAAGAGGTAAATATGATGAACCATCGGCTAAGAAATCAATTCTTGGGTGGTCATTAATAGGACCTGCTTCAACCAGCCAGGAAAATGGTGATGTTCACGTTCATTGTGTTCAAAGGAAAGATATTTATTTGTTAGATCAGCAAATAAGATGTCTGTGGGAAAACGATTTCAAGGATGCATCATTATCACCAATTCCGTCAATGTCAAAGGAAGACAGGTATGCTTTGCAGTTGATGGAAGAATCCGTGCAAGTTGTGGATGGACATTATCAATTACCGCTTCCATGGAAACCAGGATGTCCTAATTTACCTGATAATCGAGGTGTTGCCATTAAGCGTTTGATGTATCTTGAACGAAAACTGAAAGTGGATTCTGAGCTGAAACAAAAATATTGTGAAACAATGGAGAAGTATATTTCTCTCGGTTATGCACAACCTGTTCCAGAAGACGAAATAGCTGGATATGATGGAGCAGTTTGGTACTTGCCTCATCACCCTGTGTTTAATGAACAAAAGCCTGGCAAAGTTAGAGTAGTTTTTGATGCTGCTTCTGGTTGTATGAATACATCTTTGAATGAACAACTATTGCAAGGTCCGGACACTGCTAATTCATTACTTGGAACATTACTAAGATTCAGAGAACATCCGATAGCTTTTGTGGCTGACATTGATGCGATGTTTCATCAAGTGAAGGTAGACCCAAAAGATTGGAATGTATTTGCGATTCTTGTGGTGGCCTGGAGGAGATCTGTCAGTAAAGCCTTGTGAATACTACATGGTCAGACATATTTTTGGAAGTTCAGCCTCACCATTTTTGGCGAACTGGAGCTTGAAGAGATCAGCTCATGATCACAGAGATGAATTTGATGAAGAAGTGGTCAGAGGAGTTGAACGTAATTTTTATGTTGATGATTATTTAAATGGTTCATCTACAGTCGAACAAGGAAAACGTATTGTTTGTAAAACATCTGAGTTGCTTGAAAGAAAAGGATTTCATTTAGCGAAGTGGGAAAAGTAATAATCCTAAAATCTTATCCGATATTCCTCCTGAAGATCGAGCAGATCATGTCTCTTCTGTTCGTTTGGAGCCTAACAGATCCGAAAGAGTTCTCGGAATAAGTTGGAATATTGAGAAAGATTGTTTTGGCTTTGATGTTAATGTTAAACAAAAACCAGCTACAAAACGAGGTATTTTATCAGTGCTCAGTTCAATTTTTGATCCCATGGGAATTGTTTCACCAGTGATACTTTGTGCACGAATTTTGATGCAAAATTTATGTCGGGACAAGTATGGATGGGATGATGATAATATTCCAGATAGTGAGAAAGTTTTATGGAATAAATGGCTGTTGGATATTCCCCAACTGGAAAATATTTCTATGAAAAGATGTTTTGTACCTGCTGGATTTGGTAAAATTGTGTCTTATCAATTTCATCATTTTGCTGATGGCTCAGCTTTGGCTTATGGTGTGGTATCGTATCTCAGACTGGTTAATGAAGAAAGTAAAATTCATGTTGTAATTTTGATGGGAAAAGCTCGGCTTGCACCAATCAAAACTGTTACTATACCACCAATTTAACTAACGGCTGCAGCTTTGGCTGTAAAATTGGATTCGTTTTTGAAACGTGAGTTACAATTTGAAGAAATCGAATCTGTGTTCTGGACAGATTCAACTTCGGTGTTATTGAGTATAAATAATACTTCACGAAGATTTCCAACTTTTGTGGCAAACAGACTTGCAAAAATTGAAGATGGTTCAACTGCATTACAGTGGCGGTATGTCCCAACTAATTTAAATCCTGCAGATGATGCTTCCAGAGGATTATCTGTGCAGAAATTAATTGATGGACGATGGCTGAAAGGACCATCATTTTTGCAAAGTCCAGAGGAATTTTGGCCTATTCCACCTGTTAAGTTACCAGAACTTCCAGATGAGTTTGTACGTTGTAAATCAAAAGGTGTGAATTATGTTGGTGATACCGAGTTGAAACCTATGGATAAATTCATTGCATATTTTTCTACTTGGTACAAGTTGAAAAAAGCTTGTGCATGGATGATTCGATTCAAAAATTATTTACGGAACAGAAGTAAATATGAGTGTAATGAAGATCTTAAAGTTGATGAGTTGAGGGTTGCAGAATATGATATTTTGAAGTATGTTCAAATGCAAGAATTCAGGGAAGTTCGAAATGCTTTGTTGAATCCTGTTAGTAACAATGTATCTGGAAAGCAAACACTAAGGAAATTAAAGCTTTCTAATTCTTTACACAAACTCAATCCAATTGTGAAAGATGATTTGATCAGAGTTGGAGGAAGATTAAGAAATGCTCCTGTGAATTTTGATGTGAAACATCCAATTATACTTCCTCAGAAGCATCATATAACTGAGATGATTATAAGACAACATCATTTATCTACTCATCATTCTGGTATGGCAAGTACGTGGACTTCGTTGAGACAACGATTTTGGATAATAAAAGCTGGAAGTGCAGTGAAATCAGTAATTGGGAACTGTATGTTTTGCCATAAAAAGAAGTGCACCTGTAAGTCGACAGATCATGGCTGACCTACCGAAAGAAAGAGTAACACCAGTGGAATGACCATTTACTAATGTTGGTGTTGATTATTTTGGTCATTTTCTTGTGAAGCTAGGGCGAAGTACTGTCAAAAGATGGGGCTGTATTTTTACTTGCATGGCGACACGGGCAGTGCACTTGGAAGTGGCTCACTCAATGGATGCTGATGCATTCATTAATGCATTAAGGAGATTTATAGCTCGAAGATCTAAACCACAGAGGTTTATCTGTGATAATGGCAGCAATTTTGTTGCTGCAAACAAGATTCTACGAAAAGAACTGGAAGTTTGGAACTCTAGCAAAGTGGGTGAATTTTTACGACAAGCATTTATTGAATTTCAATTCAATCCACCTACTGCTTCCAATTTTGGAGGAGTTTATGAACGTTTGATTCGGTCAGTTCGTAAAATCTTGACTGCGCTGTTACATGATCAGTTAGTAACTGATGAAGCTTTGGCTACTGTTTTCTGTGAAGTTGAATCACAGTTGAATTCAAGACCGATCATTCCAATAAGTTTCGATCCAAAAGATGAAGAGCCTTTGACACCAAATCATTTGCTCTTGTTGAATCCTACAAGTAATTTGCCTCCTGGAATATTTGACAAGAAAGATTGTTACATTCGTCGTAAATGGCGTCAGATCCAGTATTTGGCGGATCAGTTTTGGGTCAGGTGGACTAGAGAATACTTACCTACACTCCAGATACGACAGAAATGGACATCAGAGGAACGCAACATGGAAGTAGGAGATATGGTTCTTCTTCTGGTAGACAACACAATACCTAGAGGAAAGTGGCAGACTGGAAGAATAGTAGAAACTGTGTCAGATAAACTTGGAGCTGTGCGACAAGTTACTGTGAAGACTTCCAGAGGTTTACTGAGACGACCAATTGCAAAACTATGCTTAATTAGAAAAGTTAATGAGTAAAATTGTTTCAAGGGTCCAGAATTCCCGATGTGTAAAGAAATTTGTGAGAAAGATGTTTTCACTGGGTTACAACATCTGGCCGGGAATGTTACATCGGGAAAACTATTTCCTTGATTTTATTGACAATTGTGTGTTATTTCGTTTGTAGTAATTTCATTTACAACTTTCCGCTTTGTTTACGTTTATTATTGCATGCATGATCATGCTCGGAGTACTGAGTTACTACATGGACATTAGACATCGAACCATTGTATTTTCTCTCGAATTAGTTTGACCGCAAATAACACTTAACGTTTGATGCTCTCGTTACCATATAAGGAGCGCTTGCGCCTGATCCCTATTGCGACATGTTTTGGTTCATGGCGAAATTGTTTTCGACTTGCTTTTCAATTCGCAGCTTCTGCGGGGAATAAAATAGACTTGCTGAATTTGTGGGTATTGGCCAGGGTAGCTTGTGTTGTGAACAATCAATTGCTTTGTGCTTTATATTTCAGTTGTAATATAATTTGGCTTGTAGTTTATTGGAATCTAGATCAACTTTTGAAGTGTTTGACTTATTCCAGCCTGGATTAGCAGACAAATTCGGTATGTTTCAATTCAAATATTGTTCATTGTGGTTTTATGTGATGTTTATTAAATATTGACTGAATTAGCTTTCAATTTGAATACTCTACGGAATTGAAACTCATATTGTGATAAATTGAACTGATAGGATTTGGCCGCATTTTGATTTGTTTAATTATGCGATAAATATTAGTAAGCTCTTTGCCTGATTGGTTTAGGATATTTAAATTGTCAGTATATACATTGATTTTGGTATTTATTTATCAGATAACCGTGGTCTCCCGAACTGATTCCGTGGACTTGATCTTGTGAATCTTGATCTCGTGACGGGATTGTTATTGTGAAGTGACAAGTGTTCTTTTCAACTGTAACATTTCAAGTTCCATAATTTTGTATTCCGGTTTCATCGGATTAAAGTACCAGTTCCATATTGGACTACGGCTCATTTGTGATATTTGAGAGTTCATTAGTGGGAGGTCTAGGATCGTTGAAGTCACGGAGAGGGATTTGAAGCGTTTGAGAGTCACGCGTTGTCAAACTGCTGTGTTCTAGTGTACAATCGGTGTATGATCCAGGATACACACGATACGATTGTTACACCCCATATGCTTAATATACGCGCATGTTTCACTGTCCTGGATTTTAAACCTGATATCATAAACTGCATCACTTTGATGTAAGATGTTGGTGACGTTTCTTGCGGTGGCCAGATCCTACAAATAAAGCTGATTTGGACATTGGTAGTTGGTACGGTACGAAATTGCTGCCCAGCGAATCGTACCTGTTTTCGTACTGGTACGAAATTTGGTACGATAAATGAAAAATATTAATCGAATTTAATTTCGTACTGGTACGAAGTTCGGTACGATGTACGGAAAAAATAATATCGTACGGTACGGTACGAAAAATTTTCGAAAGGTACGGTACGAAGTTCGGTACGAAATTATTTTGCTAGTTCGAAGTACGATAAAAATTTCGTACCGTACCGTACTGCCACCCTTGCCTGTAAGTCTATGTAGTCCGAGCATTAAAATAGATAACCCAATAGGTGATCAGGTTATGGCGTTCTGAAGTTTCAATTTTTGTACGAATTGACCCTAGGCCTGGCTTAATAAGCGGCTAAAACGATAGCCTGTTGCAAAAGGTTGTGCAGAAATAAATTTGTCAAACGTTTACCGGTAGTCAGCTGCAGTGCCACCTCTGCGATTTTTCTAATATCCATACTGACGTGGATATTTTTTTCAAATATGAAGACACAATATCGGTCCAGACTTTTCATAGACTCTGAATGGCGAGTTTGCTTGTCAACTCATAGAATTGACAAGTTGTGCAGTAAGAAGCAACCCCATCCATCCCATTGATGTTGTCATTTCGATTAATAAACATGATTCAGTGTTACTTTATTTTTATTTGTATTGGCTTTTATCGCTGGTTAGGCGGAAACCTAATGCGACATAAGATTGGGGCCGCGAATCACTACATTGACAAATAGGGGTCCATTGCCTAAATAGTTTGGGAAACCCTGAATTCTAACACATCAATTTGACCGACCAATTCGAGTTGCATGAACGCTAAGCTGTGCTCTGCTTGATGCAGTCGTGAAGAGCCTTTCTTTCATTTTGCCAACTATAGCCCGAATAAATTGAGCCTGATTTATTACTGGGCTTCTTCCTTCTCTCAGTTCTACTTGTTGGAATGACATTGCTCTCCATGGAATGTTCCTCCGGAGAAGCAATAGGGCTTTCTTTACGTTTTGTATACACATTGAGTAAAGTGTGGGCTTTTGGCACCGTGATATTTCGGCTTTGCAGTGTCACTGATCCGCCATCCCCGCTAAATTTTTAACAAAATTTATTGTGCAAAATTTGGACAATGGTATGCCTCGAAATCTGGAAATCATATGAAGCTTTGTCAAAATGTTGCGCCAAAGCTGGGAAAGAATGTCAGACCGCTGATACTTCCCTGAAGGATGAAGCGACCCAGCGAATAGTAAACACCTTGCCGATTCTTTTGAGGGTCGCTTGCAAATCATGGGAACATAGGTGAAGTTCACGCTTGTTCTTTGGTGACTGGCTGTACAGCGAATATAAACGTTCAACAAATGACTGAAAGTCAATCGTACCACCGATAATTTCTAGTACATTATCTACAGCAAGCTCAAGTCTGTGATTAAGACAATGCCACAATATTATATCAGGAAATTTGTATTTAAGCGACTTTCCGACTCCTGACTTTGTCCCCAGCATCACGTTAACTCCATCACCGCAAATTTTTAATAGCAAACAGTCAACAATTTTGTTGGCAATATAAGCGCACAGACTTTCCAATTCTACCAAATATAGCGGAAAGTTAATAGGCGCCGCTTTGCCATCAATACTAGCTCTTAGAAACCCGATTAAAGCTGATTTTTTTACTACTTAGGCTGGAAATATTTCTAAAAATTAAACTTAAAATATAATACCCGCTACCTGTTTTATCGTTTATTTGATATTCGTTTAACAGGAATCGAAAACTTGAAATCCATAAAAATCTAAAACAATCTCTGTCAGTAGAACACTCACTTCTAAACTGTTGTCTCCACAACACTGCTTTCTATTTTAGTCGAATCTGAGCTCAATCATTCCCGAGGACTTGAGACTTACAGTACGTACACTTGATACTTCCATTATTTTACCGGCACGGCGTTCCGGCAGCAAATCTTTTACCGTTCCGGCGCACCGGACCGTTCCGGCTTACTTTCACCACTGAAAATAACATATACAAGAAAATGTGCCTTTTTAACTCTCGTATGAACAGATTAGGCGTCACCATAGGCATATAGCAGCAGCTCGGCTGATGCGCGAGATTGAACCATAGGTGATTTTCTCTATTTCCCTTGTCCCCTATGTACCACACACTATGTTTTATTTAATTGACACTATCTATATTGACAATTATATCCCAATGAGGAATCGAATTTCATGCTCCTCATTCGGACAGTCACACAGACGCTATCTAAGACAAGAGGAAGCAGCAGCGGCGAAAGATATCCAACATCAGGGGTCGGACTCGTCCGACGGGCGCCGGAGAAAAAGGTAAAAGTATAATACCGAAAATACGCGCCGAAGGCGCAGGTAATTTCTGGGTGATTTTGTAAAATGAAGCGAAATTTAGGGTGGAAAACATGTTCTTATTACAGACATTTTATGTATTTGTGATATTCATCCGATATCAAACCATAACATATGGTCAGCGAATCATCAATACGAAATTATTATTTTTTAAGAAAGCTAATGACGTTGGCAAAAAGAGTTTAGATAATGAAATTTTAATTGTGTCTCAACGATAATTTATGGCAAAATGTTATAATTTTTGAGTCCTGAGGTAGTAGTGGATAGAGGCCGATTTTTCGATGCTCAACCGTTTCACCGTTGCGAGTTCACTTCAGCAAAGCACTTCGTAAATAGCTGTGACACAGAATAGATGCACAGTAACTGCAAAAGTTCGTGCTCAACGTTTATTGGGTATAAGCCTCCTGCATGTTTGTTGATAGCCCATAGCAAAGGATTCCCCTCCAATAAAGCTTGCCGCCGCTGTCACGTACTTTCACAGCTCCTGCTGATATGATTCTGCGAAAATTCGTGTATTTTTTATCCCTGCTAATGAAAAATTTCTTTTTGAAAACTATTGCATGATACTGCTGTGATATCTTTCGCTTTCTTTTCAGGAACCTGTGGACAAGGCCCCTATTCGAAATACCCATCAATGATGCCATTACCAAGCAAATCCGTAAGACTGCCATGGATTATAAGAGTTTTTCAGCAGCGAAATCCAAAATTCATTTCTTAACCAAATAGATTTTAAAGTTTTGACACTGCCTGAATATTCCATATACACCATCAAAGAAAATAAAAGAAAATTTACGTCTCGACTTCATAAACAATAAGTATCAGCACGAAAAAACTCTTGTTGACTTGTGTTAGTAAAATATCAAAAACTCTTTGAGCAACTTAGTATTTCATTCAGTCAGTGCGGAATTTCAAGGGTAAGAGACATCCGTGTACCGAGGTTATTTTAAACGAAAATTGGATGGCAGTTTTTGCAGATTGTTTCAAGTAAGTTAATGTTGTGTTTGTAGCGAGGGGAAATAGTTCAATTGTAGAGCTAGTAGAGTTGTTCAGATTAATTCTTGAATCGAAATCGAATCGAATCTAGTCGTAAGTGAGAACATATTGCCAAGATTTGATAGATGATGATTTTTTTCATTAGGTTGATGAAACTTGATATTGGTAAAAATATTAAAAAGCAAAACTAATCTGAGAAATATTTGTTTGTGTAAGCAATATTGCAACTTAATGTGATACGGCTGTTGCACATACTTCGGTAAGACATCGCAAAAGGGAGACCTGTTTTCTTATAGAACTGAAAGTGAAAATACTGTGGTTTTCTTCTTTTATATTTAAATTTTTTCATATTCTCCATTGTTTATACGTTTACATGCAAAATATTTTATTTTTTTTCGCGTCAAGACAATGGGCCACCGTAGTGATCCACATAGTGCCTGACAAAACAAAATTCTTGACTGGGATAAACTTCCTTCGAAATATATCGAATCACAGAATTGCAAATTCTGGTCAAAGTATTCGAATATTATATAATATATAAAGATATGCATCGGTTCGAATAATGGATCCTTATTTCTGAGTGCTCAAGAAATCGCGTATTTTCCGAAAACTGATTTATATTGCTCATGAAAGACTATTTTGGGCCCTCTAAGCGGGACAGATATTTCTGAATCTGGAATTGTGTGATTCATGCTTAACATTGTACCACTGATATTCGGTAGCGTAACGAGAGCCTTCCTTGTTCAGATCTAGAATGGGAACATCAAAACCATACCCTGCCATAAAAGTAAGTCAAAATAAAATGAAACAGCTCATAATAGAAAATAAACAAAGTTAATAACTTTTTTCAGTTACGTTTATTTTCGTCTTTTCTTTCAATCCAGTGTGAACCTATGAGAAACCGGTAGAATTGTCGAGCACCTCTCGACTCAAGCATGCAGGTTGTAGCAACTCCTCACCGAGACACCTTGTTTGTTTCAACCTGTGATTCATTTTTTGTTACCCAATTAATTGATTACCCGCGGCAGTCATTTGGGTGTTATAGTTGGCAACCATTCCGCTTTCTCTCAAGAACAGCGGTCCATGCTTTCCCAATCTAGGAAGGGCGCAGATGAATTAGGAATAAAAAAAGACTTTCGAATCAGCCGCTCTCGACATATCATATTATAATACCATATTTAACAAAAATTATTATTACGATCGAATTATTTTCGATTCTGGTAATATTTATTTGTGTCATAAGAGAGAAACTGTGCTGTATTTCTCGCTGTTATTGTAAATTACCGGCCAAATATATAAAAATGTGAACGTTCTGTGTCGCAACAATGAGATTTTGATCAAGTGTACTGGTATCTAAGGTCCCAGACTTTCTTTCGGGCTGCAAAGCTCGTCGCATCGTCGCGGAATATTTGTTTCACAGATATTACAATGGTCTTTCGTCAAGAGATTTTTTTCATGCGTGATGTCTATTGCTCTGAACTAATTTCATAAAAAAAATCTTGTCGCAAATAAAATGATACAAAATCACCATATATGCTGTAAAAATATTGATGTATTCACACTTTTTATTTCAGATAAACACACAGTACAATATATCGACAAATATTATACTGATCCAATTAAACAGGAATATATCATTCGACTTTCATTACCCGTTCCATCTGGTATGTTTGCCAAACGGCGACTGTCCTTCACCGGATGACCACTGTGTTGCAATGGGATGTGCCAAAGATATCACGTTCAACGGTACGTTTGCTTTTGCTTAATATTTTCTTTTCATATTTCGGGTAAATGTACAAATATATATCTGTATAGATGTATTCTAAATGTGTCATAAATGGAAAACATGAAACTGCTAATTATTGGATAACAATGGAGATAATATAATTCGATCTTCCTATTAGACAACTTTCCATCAATAAATATGATTCTTCAATAGGGTCATTTTTTCCTCGGGGGTTTACTATCCATTGTTTTGCACAAGAGTGTTCATTGCAAAGTATTCGAACTGCAAAAATCAAACAAGTCGAAACAGAGAGAAAAACACAATATGTGTTTATGTGCTGGAAATCATATTGATTGGTGGTGGCGTTCTCCGGATTGTGTAGGTGAGTTATCTCTTCTAATCATTTCAAAGGATGATATTTTGTTGTTAGCCGATCGGAAAGCTCTGTGATCCAAGCATAATCCACAGATAGCCTGCAGTTAGACAGCCCAATCTATCGATGACTAATGAGTTTTTATTAAAACAGAAACCAGAAGTGTTACCTTATTTTGAAAAAATAGTTGCTCAAAATCGGATGTTTTGTGCATTTGTATCGGTTTAAAGTTAGCTGACAGTACTGGCACATAACTTATTATATCAGAAACTGGCTTAATTTGTACGTTTTCTCAAAATTTCATTTTCCTTCCCCAAGTTTTTTTAAAGCGGTATTTTTACTGGAACGACGCCCAACCTGGGGTGGTAGATGAGTTTCGAATACTTTTTTGCACCTCGAAGCTCATTTTTGTTATAGCATCGATAAATCTTGAAAAAAAATTTATGTCTATTATGCTCTCGATTCAAACTACTATAACAACTGTATTTCAAATGCCCCGCCATCCAATTTTTTTATAGTAAAAATGCTGATTTATGTGTTTGCCAATGAGTAATTCGCGTTTTTAATGGATCTTATTTCTCCCTAATATCAAAAATCACTCGTCACCACTGCATGTCGAGTAAAGAATTTTAGTCTTCTAATTAGAATAATTGAACTTTATACCCTTTTTTAATTTAGATAAACAAGGCAGTTTTCTACGTTGTCAACGAAAGACCAGTTGTGAATGGTATTTGAGTGGTATAAAAACATCGGGAAAAATTTGCAAAGGAATTAAAAGAGAGTATGCCACGTTTACCAGAATACAAGATGTTGAAAAGTCAATCGAAAAAATTATAACTGTCTAGATTATTAACGCTTCAATATCTCAAACAAAATTTATTAGGGAGAATAAAAATATCGTACTAACAAACGACCATTTTTATGGCAAATTGAACAGAATTCAACCAGCATGATAAAGTGCAATAAGTAGTATAGCAGAAAAGAGCAAAAGTTAGAGATGACTACCGAACAATAACGTACAGTCAATAACAATCTTTCTAAGATACCACGTTTGTGTACACGTTCGTATTTATTTTTATAAGATTATTAATATTTGAGACACCACGATGGTGACGAAAGATCAAAGATAAACCACGCGTTACAGTTTACAAAAGCTTTGCATGTATATTTCTTCACGTCTCTTTTTTCTACTTTGGGCGAAATGGCCTAGTGTTTAAACATGTTGGCTTCGCAGGTCGAAGATCTCGGGTTCGAGTCAGGCTCGCCAATCCGTGCCCACCACTCAACCTAAGATGTAATAACTCGGTCAGGCCGAACAGGAAAAGATCGTATCTTTCCGGCAAATATTATAACCCTGTATGTCTATAAGTGCCCGCTGTTACAGGAGAAGTGGCTATGAAAAACTAAAATAAAAAAATCTACAACGCTGTGTACAACGCAGATTTAGTCATCTCTTTTCGCCTATAATTTATATTGCACAAAACTCATAAAATTGTTTCTTATTCCTACATAAACCGATAGATTGTAACTTTTGTATATTATTGATGAGTTCCCTGCAAATTTCAACTTTATACTCCGATTAGCTTATAATTTATGTTCTTTTCAAAATATGGTCTAAAGTGCGTTATAGGCACATTTACATATGGTGCGCAAAATTGTCAATGACTCTCACACATTCTTTTTTTAACTCTCCTCTCCTGTTCGTCATTGGTGCCTTCAGTTGACCAATTATTTCGAGAATTGTTTTCATGCACATAATCCCACTAGCGTATTTAGAGGTGCGCAATGACTTTTTAAGCGATTTAAAACGTAATCTCTCCTCTTTTAGGTTTTTTTGAAAACTTTTTTTCCACCTCCGGCGCCAATTTTGGTATGTTTTATAGTAATATACAAAAAAAAAACAGTATTTTCCTAGGCAAATATTTTTCCTGTGGTTCCCTTTATGACGTCCTAATTTGGCTTCGAAAATATAAAATTTTGCTTCCTCTTTCAAGGTTGTGGATACGCCACTGGTAGAGGTACTAGCACAAATAAAAATAGGGAAGATCGAAGTCTGGTAAATTAGATTCCCATTTAACGGCACAGACCCGCCCGATGAGACCAGTCATCAAATTTCTTTTTTAGCCAAGATAAGGACCAGCGGCAGCATGCATCAGAAAAAGTTCGGGACATCCTTGGGCAATGCCAAGGGTTTAATAGATATGAACAGTGGTATCAGCAAGGAAAGGTCACCGAGTACGCCACTTAGCCCATTTCGGAAAAAAATATAAATTTTAAGCCAACCAGAGATAATAACTGAAACTTTTCAGTAAACTTATCCACATCACAATTCACAAAATTTGGGGTATCCTTGTGGAAATACTTAGAAATAAGAAACATTCTTATAGATTCTGTTTTGTTCGGATACCCTGTACTAGAAAAGTAGAAGTAAAATCGATTGTATTTTGTCGTTAAAATACGAAAATTGTTACTTCCATACAGGGAGTCTGAATACACTATAAACTATAAATGTCATGATTTCCACAATGGAGACAAGTCGTGATTAGTGATTCGATCCGACTCGAAGAAATTATCTGAATCTGATTCGAATTCCAAATGATTCGGTTTTACCCACCCCTATATAGTTTTACCGACATAAATATTGTATAAATGAACCTCTCCAAAACCAAAAGACCTCCGACCGTTGTCATCCTATCTTCCCGACAATTGGTACAATACGAAGAATAACTGAAAGGCTATCAGTGCCACAAATTTACAAAATATAAAAGTCAATTTAAAGGGTCAACAGAAGATCTCAAATTTTGAAGGAGACATAAAAAGTTATTGTTGTAAAAATTATCCGTAGTACTCCAAGAAAGATACTAGATCCCTATAATAGGCGCCAAATCGAAGTGGCTTTTTGGGTACTGGACAGTACATTACAGACGCTAGAGGCGATGAATGACTGCTAAAAAGGTTTCTTTTTGCTCCGATAAGTATGGGCCATTAATCGAGGCCGCCGAAACGCGATGCGTCTGTATGCTTCGCAAAAATAAAAAATTCCCAATGGATGCCCTTCAAATCAGCAAAAATTATGATAATATTGCTCTAAACAGGTTAACTTTTTGCAGTCTGTGGTTATAGTTTCATAGTGTCTTCCAGATGTTAGTGGGAATGTCCCATTATAGGATATTAAATCTTAAAATTTGTTGCAATGTGGAGCCTCAGTTGTGAAAGGAGCAGTCAGTATGGTACTTCGCTTAAAAATTCTTTCGACAAGAAAGCTCCGAAGAACATATACCGTGAAATATTTGTCAAATACCGACATTTCGTCCGCCGGACAAGCTTAGTTACAAATATAAAATAATTAATTTGTTTTTTTTAATAATTTTTGTTTTATCAAACTATTTTTTTTTGTATTCCAATTTGTATTCTTCGGAACCCTTTCACTGCCAAATTTCGGGTAATTCCAAATGCCTTCAAATCAGCAAGAATTATGATAAAATAGCGAAAACTACTGACTTTTTGTACGTCTTAGACACAATTATACTTTTTTAGCGCTTTATGACCGAATCATATCATTGGAATATGTTTTTAAGCAAAAACGTTATCTTGTTTTGCCAAGTTACTCAGAAATCCCCTGCGAGCTTTCGGGGCGCATTTTCTTTAGTATAAAACTTTCAAGTTACTTTTTCCGACAAGGAATCGAACCCGCCGCTGTTTGTAGAATATTTATGATTGTAAGAACAATTTATTCAGTGTTTAGTTATGATTTTTCAAAACATAAAAAAATGGAAAAAAGATTCAATTTCGTGTCTCTACTCCTGCTGTCATTACGGCCTCATTACTCAAGTTTCTAGCTGAATATCGATTGTTTTATTTAACACTAAATATGCTAGTCATTGCATGTTGTCATAGTGGATAGATATGGGTCAAATAACTGTACACTACATGAATTATTTAATTATTTTGAGTAACAAAGTCACATCATATAAAAATTTACATTAACATTACATTATATCCTGATAAAGATTCGACGTTCATGTTTCTTACACGTCAGGAGACTGTCTGAGGCACAGCTGCACATGGCCGCGTAACGTCCAACATTTTTGAATATCAATATTACCTTTAATTTTCAAATAGTGATAATAAGAGATGACACTTTTACAATCAAAAATAGAATAGATTTTAAATACATGTTAGATTCAAATACTCATTTCGGCATAATTCGACAAATGTTTTGCGCAAAATGTCATCGGATCTCGAAATTATATACAAAACATTTCGCAAATTCCAACGAATACATATTTTTTTTTAATAAAATCTGTTTTGAAAGATTCGAAAACGCATCTGAATATGAAAACCGTATAGTGAAAGAACAAAATACAGATTTGGATGTTTATTGTATCAAAATGTCAGGAGTTGATAGCATTTTAATTGGGTTCTGGTAAACATAGACGTTGTTTGATTCGTTTGGGTAAGGATCATTGTGTATAGATAATTTGAGTCGTCTATTCCTCGGGGTTTCGTTTTTACAACTTTGCCTTACTCACGGCAATTGCAAAAATTTGAATGTCCGGTGCAGAGGAGATATGAAATTATGTTTTTTCGATCACGCGAAAGAGAATCTTAGTTTTGTCGCCATCATTTCCTTGTTTCGTTATTTTGAGTGATATGGTAAAGATACCTTACGAACAGATGGCTAAATAGTGAACTATTATTTACTACTATGTTTAGGATAGGGACGGACGGAAGCCATCCCTTACCCTCCCAAATCTCCATCGGCTTGAAATAGTTTTTAGACAGTTTGAGACCTTGAAATACCAGTTTCAAAATATTGTCGCGGTTATTCCCTGATATACGATGAAAGTGCTAATTGTTAAGAATTTTTTGTTTTGTGACGCCTTTTATGACGTCATAATCCCCACAACCATTTTTTATATACGCTGATTGCTTCATGTTACCTTGTCGTATACCGTGCTTTAATTTTAAAATCCGTATAATCATTGATATTCTTTTAAAATTTTATTTTATCGAGCATGAGGAACAGATATGGATGCGTCTCTCCGGCATGATAAATCAGTGGCATATGCTGGATACAATTGTTATTCCAAGATTTTCGTGACAAAAGTTAAATCAATTTTATATCCCGACTATTTTACAAGAGCTTTTGAAGTGATTCGAAAAAATTAATATTTAGTTTAGGACTCCTAACCATACTTGTCAAACGGTACTTTTATATTGCACCTGCATAATTAATCTGTCCTTTGACGTGATTCTAAAATACCTTCCGGCACATAAATTTCCAACGTGTTAAATGTGAATTAAAATATGCGTGGAGGTACAACTTAAGTGAAAGTAAATTACGATAAAAATGTAAATTTTAAATCTATACATAGCTTTTGGATTTAATAAAAGTGAAAAATAAATAAAATAATATTAGAAACCATCCAAGTCAAAAATTCAAAATTCAGATTATGCCGCCTAAGCAGTGCAAGGTAAATCTAATACTCGTATATATTCGATTCGGGCGATTCGATTCGGTGATTCGAAGCACAATTTATTCGTGAATCGTTCCTCGGAACAAAAACTTGCATAATAAACGAGAATGTTCATTTTTAACGGCACAATACAGTCGATTTTTAGTCAAATTTGACCAAAATCGATTATATTTTGTCCTTAAAATATGAAAATTGTGGTTCTTAGACAATAAGATGGAATTAATGAGGCGATGTATAAAATATTGCATGGCGTTCATTCACCTCACTACCTCATTCGCTTCTATGAAAATGATACCAGAAGAAAAATGTGACCAGAGACCACTGAAAGTTCTCAATGAAATTAAAATAAATTAAAAAGCAAATCCAAAGCGAAAAACTACCATGTTACTGATCGCAATCGTCAGATTTAGTGAGCGGCAACTGCCTTGGGCGTCGAATATAAATATCAGCCTTAAAGTTATTTTACCAGCATGAGACAACTGAACGACACAAACAATATACCAAAATAATTTTTTTTTTACCGGAAGCATGATTGCGGATTTTCTCTGATACGTAATGCAGTTATTTTATGATAATTTCCTATTTTGAATATATTTCTCGCAAGTTCATGAGTTTTGGTATAGATGACATTATCTAGCAATTGCGTTTTATGTTATTAAAAATTTGAATGTTTTTTTCCGAAAAGCGTATTCAAATGTAAATTAAGGCTATACTATAAAAACTATAACACATGACAAATGCCATTCTCTAATTGCATGTGTGAAGCAAGATAAATATTTCACAAATGTGTTTGCAGTCAAGAAGAAAATAAAATCAGGATTAGAGAAGAATGAGTTTCTATAGTTTTATAATTATTGTGACTATTTTTTGCACTGTTTCCAGCTTAGAAATACCCAGTAAGTAATTTAATTATTATGAATTTCTTTAGAATTTATTTCATCTGTTTTATGCCTGACAAAAGAGTTTTAATCATTCGCCAACACACGAAGGTGCACGAATAAACACTTGGATGACACCGCACTCTCCTTTAACGTTAAGTTCTGATTGTTATGTTTTCAACCTGCAAAAGTGGCTGAAAAAGTCGGCATCTTTTAGGTGCTGCTACCGGCTTTTTTCAGATGACCTATCATCAAAGGTCCATTGTATAACGCAAATATTGTTTGTTTCCAGACTCAGTGGCGACGGGAGGTCTAAAATTTAAGAATAAAATCCAAAACCAAATGGCCCCCGATTTTCAAAACTTTGGGGGGAGGGCAAGTTCTGTATATATTAGTGACTTATACTTAACAAAACATGTTTAATCAAAATAATTATGAGAATGACTCTCACGATAAGAATAAAATGCTCAAAATAAGCCGTCAACGGTGAGTGTGTGCTGCCAGAAACCCAACCAGTTTGACCCTCAGATATTTTTTTAAACTGGAATTAAAACGGTTTACTTCTATCCAAGTCAAAAAATAGATAACAAATTAGATTTAATATTTTTTAATGAAAAGAGTTTGATACAAATTAATGATTTTGGATATCTATAATACAATGTGGTATTGTGGTTGACACGTAATGGGTTAATACGTGATTTATTTACGCCCCATGCCCCAAAGGGTAAAAATCTAAGATTTCGAATGCTGAAAACAAGTCCATCATAACGTGCGTTGGATGTCATGCCAAACTTAGTTTTACATGAAAGTATCAGATAAAACTATCATATTTAGCTAAGTTTAATTTCAATTTTTAAGAGAGTCGATTTCGATCTGAGAGCTCTAACCTCAAAATAACTCTCGAGATATTTTCAGATTCCAATGAATGTGCAACAGTATCATGTAAACGATACCAAGCATGTAGAAATATTCCTGGAGGATATGAATGTGTTGACGACTGTACCGACTACCCAAACAACACCGTAAGACATCTTAAGTGGAATGAATGTTGCAATATAACATATGGTTGGTAGATTCTCAATATGTGATTATCATTTTTGAATGAACTGCATATTTGGTTATTAAATTATTCCCCAATGCAGGAGAGACAAAAAAACGTCCAAGATCCAAAAAGGCCCGCGATGATAGCTGTCGAAATATTTCAGTCTCCACAATCTTTAAAGCGCATGAACGATATGAAATTTGTACTGAAATTCAAAATGACAACGTTTTGAAATAATCTAATTTAATTCCGGATCGCAATTTTTTCATTTATTCAACTGGTTCATTGATTTGATTTACTTTACATAACACAGTGCTCAAAAACTCTCTTTTAAAGCGTGAGGGAGTACTAGCTGCACTCGTGATGGCGACCTAGTTATTTCTTAAACTAGGTAAAGTAAAACGAATTTACCACAAAACTAGCTAACCTGGTTTCACTTCCAGAAGGTAGGTAGGTAGTACCTTGATCAAAATCTAGGTTATTGTCGTTTGGCTGCATCTTAAGGGCGATGCACACATGTACGGCTACGATGGCTTACGGCGGTTGTCGCCGATTCCCAATCCACACATCCCCTATTTTCGCTGACCGGTGCGATTGGCACGTCTGAATTTCGTGCTGCTACGGCTCTACGACAAAGTTGAAGAAATTGTTAACTTTGACGTAGAGCCGTACGACTGAGTGACAAATTTTGGCGTTTGTATTGACTTGTTAGTGAGGTTTTCAATGTGGGGATGCTAATAATCGATTTCTCTGGGGCTGGGGATATAATTCTACTCCGTATTATTTGGATATTCACATGATACCGGTACAAAGTAGGCTACCGGTACTAGTAGGCCTATTTCTGTCCAATCTTAAAAATATATATGTTTCAATGAATGTAGATTGCATTCTGTTAAAATATTCATATGCAGCTATTAATATCAGCTGTAGAGAGATAAACAATTTATAGCCGTCAGGGACGTGTGTATGATCGCTAGCCATAAAATGTCAGATCGGGAATTCCCGATCGTTGCCGTTTTATCGGTTATGTGGACAGCGCTCTTGAGGCGTTTTAAATAGATTTGGAGGTTAAAATCTTCAAATATTTTATTTGAAAGCTCATTTTATAATGAAAATGAGGTATCAAGTTTTTTTTATACTAGATACTAGTTTTCAACCAATTAAACCTATTGTAAAGTAGGTATATTTACCTATTTTATTTAGGATATTTACTTGGTAAATTGGTAAGGTTTCAGATATGAAACTTCGTAAAAGTTAAACTGGGCTATGTGTTGAAACTAGGTAGAAGTACTTTGAAAATAAACTAGGTAAACTAAGTATGCTTTCACTTAGAACTGCCTAAACTACTCGAAGCCAGAGACCTGTGCCTCAGTCGGTTAAGGAATATCATATTGCCAGAAAGGTTGGTGTTTCAATACGTAACAGATTCACCAATACATGTGTCCTTCAGCAAAGCGCTTCGTGGATTGCTGTGACACAGAACTGATACAGAGTCACCACAATAGTTCGCACTTAACGGTTGTTCGGTGTAAGCCTCTATCTCGGTGGGTTCGCTGAAGGCCATGGAAAATAATTACCTCCTCCAATAAAGCTTGACGCCGCTGCCACGTACTTTCGCCTCTCCTGTTGATATGGTTCTGCGTTAATTGTGCATTTGTCCAATGTTCATAACTGTTAATGAAAAACGTATGTTTCATGATACTTTCTGTGGCGTCTTTCATTCTTAAAAAAAACTAATTTTTCCCAGGAGCATGCGGACAAGGACCTTATTCGCGATACCCAGGGAGAGCATTACCAAGGAGATTCCTACGTCTGTGGCCATGGATGGTAAGAGTATTGAAGCAATGAAACACAAAATCTTTCCCTTCCAAATAAATTTTTACCGCTGCCTCATCATAACCAATACATCATCACTATTACTGTAAAATAAAATAAATATCTGTTTTCAACGCTCATTTTCCCCGATGATATTTAAATAAAACGTTGGTAGAACGCTCTACCCAAAGCTCGGTCCATCAGCAGTCCATATTTGAATTAACCTCAACAGCTGATTTTGCATATATGCTACCGCGAATGAAATAAACTATCAAATCGAGTCCCAATCCCCGCTAAAAGAAAGTGATAATTTTGATTCAGACGGCACGATATTTCAAGGGCAAGAAACATCCGTGTACCGAAATTATTTTAAACGAAAAATGGACTGCAATTTCCGCAGATTGCTACAAGTAAGTTATATATTGTGTGTGTAATGAGGGGAATAGTTCAATAGTAAAACTAGCTGCGGTGTTAGATAGAAATGTCGCCCCCATCTGAACAGTCAGATATTCTAAAATTCTGATGAAAAGCATTTTCGTTCTTCAATTATTCTTTTAAATTGATGACCCTAGTTTTTGAATCCTCGCCTTAAAATTCATTGTAATTCACTAAGATGAATTTATTGTAGATGTTACAAAGTTGTAGCGAGTCTACTCTCCGTTCAAATTAAATAGCAAGTCATTCATTGAGAAATTTTTCATTGCTAATTATCGATTTTACGATCAATGCGATTTTGTATCGTTTTGTCAGTTTGCATGTTTGCTGGTACTTATTGCATATATGTATATAAAAATATGTGACTAATTGGAATGAAATTTTTGTGGATGGAGCCATTTGGCTCAATTTAATATAAATTTCCAAGTCTTTCTATTCCAGGATTCCGTCACAATTAAGCAAAAAAATGTTTGAACTGCAAAGGATTCTTGCATGGCAATTTCAACAGCAGGAAAACTTATTTGTGTCTCAAATTGCATAATTGATGAAGAACGTAATTATGTCGTGGTATTTGGCACTTGGGTCTTTGTTTATCAAATATGGCCTCTTAAAATTGGCTTTCTGGTTTGTAAAAATCTCATTCGATGACGCCATTGAAGGTTTTTGTTAATGTTTAATGAATTCAAAAAATTGTGGGATCCCCTAAGATAATTTCAAGACAGAATATCGTGTCTGTTCCATGCATGACCCATACCTATATCATTGAATAGATCAAATGGCGTGCGAAAATGTGCTTTAATACAGATTTAACATGGTCCTGACATAAAAGACCCGAATATATTTTCAAGACTCCGCAATGTGTCTCCCTCATACATGGGCATACATATATCATTGGATCGATCGAGAAAGCAAAGAAATGGTAGATGGTTTTACCATCGCTCAGAGCATATACCACTACCTGCACTTTACCCTGTCGGTTGAGTTCCGTTTAAAGGTGAAATTGCGGGTACTACATCAATGCAATTTCAAATGTGCACGTTGCTTGCTTTGATATTGATTTGGCACATTCCTGACATAAATGCTCCGATTATAATTTTATTTATTCGCCCATGTTCGTATCAATGAATCGATCAAAGCATGTGTAAAAGATGTGCTTTGAAACTGAATTTGACATAGTCGTCCTGATATAAATGATCCAAATATGAGACATTCTTAAAATGTAATTTGTTTGTAAAGCGCAGAAAAATAAAAAATCGCGCCGAAGACGCTAAACAAATTATGCTTTTTTTGCAATTTTATTGTATTTTGGGGATTTAGGAGTCCTATACGCTAGAGTTCCTATGCGCAAGAAATTTTATTCATATTTTTTGTATTTTTATTGCTTTCTTTTTTCATTTTAAATTTAATTTTTCAATTCTTCTATATTTTTTATACTTTTCCACGCAAAATATATCACTTTTTCACGCTAAGACAATGGGCTAACGTTGTGAGCCACCCCTACTTTATGCTTGACCAAACATAACTTTTGACTGGGATAAATTCTAATCACAGTAATCGAATATGTAAATGTATGCATCAATTCGAATCTTGAAGCGGCATCCTTATTTCTAAGTACTCGAGAAATCGCCGATTTTATTAGAATAAATTATAGTGTCTATAAATTCGTTTTGGGGTCGCATAAGCGATGCAGATGTTTCTGAATCTGGAGTTGAGTGATTCATTCTTAACTAATTATTGCTGATATTCGATAGCATAACGGAAGCATTTTTTGTTTAGATCTAAAATGGGAACATCAATACCAGACTTTGCAACAAAAGTAAGTCTAAGTAGTGGTGGATGGCTTTACCATCGCCCAGGGCAGATACCACCCACTGCATTTCATCATGACGGTTCAGTTGCGGATGTTTTCCGTTTAGAGTGCAGTTGCTGGTGCTACATCTTTTAGTAGCTTTTTGCTATTAGATGGCCGTTAGTTGGTTCTATTCAGGCACTGCTTCCGGCCTTGCTCCAAGTGAATTTCATTAAAAAAGTCTTCAAAAAATCATGAAACACTTCTTTCCATGATATGCAATTATAAATTTATTCAGTTACATTTTCTCATCTTTTCTCACGATTTTGCGTGAGTTGCGATTGCTTTGCTAGCATAAAAAATACGGGATTGCGATCTCATTTGAGCCATGAAGATGTAATGAAAAGGTTCTAATCATCAGCAGTTGTTTTATAAAATTCTCGACAAAACGAATCATAAGAAATCCTTCATTTTATTACATTTAATTATAAAATAGATGAGGTATTCATTTAATAGCCTGCGTACAGAAGGATCGGATTTCATTTCTATCTTTCGGCTTAACTATATGGCAACAATCAATGTTGATGTCATTTCCAAGTCGCAAGTGGGGGTTCGTGTCTAACCATTTACTGATTTGTATGGAGAAAGTCGTGACCAGCCAATACGTGAAGCACTTCGTGCCGACGATGTGTACTGTCCAGTAATCTAAATTACCTGGTATTGCTAAAGATGCCTCGGTCATTATCTCTTATCTAACAACACTTCATTCGTACGAATTCGATCCTGCATTGAGTATTGTGGCGGGATTTGGGTCACCGTATTGCTTCTAGTGTTCACTGAATGATTTACCGTTTTCAACTGAATGATTTACCGCACGGCATGCACCAAATGTACTGAATGTACGGCATACACGTGGTGCACGGAATACACTGGATGTACGACGTACACAGGGGTTGTACGGCATGCACGACATGTGCGGCAGGCACGTGATATACGAAATGCACGTGATGTACGGTATGCACAAAATGTACGGCAGGCACGTGATATACGGAATGTACGGCATGCACGGGATGCACGGAATGCACTGGATGTACGGCATGCGCGGGATGTACGATATACACGACGTGTTCTGGATGCAAGGAATACATTGAATGTAAGGCGTGCATGTGACTTTGGGATGCACTGAATATACCGAATTCTCGGTATGTGCGAGATGTACGGAATTTACGGCATGTTCGGCATGCGTTGAATGGGATGAATATAACATATAGATGGGGTATACGCGGTGTACTTAATGTACGACATGTACTGGATGCACGGAATGCACTGTATGTACGACATGCACTGTGTGCACGGGATACTCAGTATGTACGGAATGCACTTCATACACCCGGAGTGTGCATTCCTTGCATCCAGAACATGTCGTGTATATCTTACATCCCGCGCATGCCGTACATCCAGTGCATTCCGTGCATCACGTGAAATCCGTATATCACGCGCCTGCCGTACATGTCGTGCATGCCGCACATCCTCTGTGCATGTCGTACATCCCGCGAATTCCGTGCACCACGTGTATGCCGTACATTCAGTACATGTCGTGCATGCCGTAAATCCCGTATATGCCGTACATCACGAGCATTCCAAACATGGAGTGCATTCCGTGCATGCCGTTCATCCAGTAAATTACGTGCAATCGGCACATGTCGTTCATGCCGTACATCCAGTGCGAACCGTACATCGCGTGCATGCGGAACATTGAGTGCATTACCTACATGCCGTACATTCCCTATATCACGTGCCTGCCGTACATTCCGTGCATCCCGTACAAGTCGTGCATGTCGTACATACAATCTGCTTGCCGTACATCCAATGCATTCCGTACACCACGTGCATGGCGTACATGTCGAGCATTCAGTACATTCCGTGCATCCGGTACATGTCGTACATGCCGTACATCCCGTGTATGCCGTGCATCACGTGCATTCCGAGCATTGAGCGCATTCCGCGCATGCCGTTCATCCAGTACATTCCGTGCATTCGGCACATTTCGTTCATGCCTTACATCCCGTGCATGCCGTGCATCCCTTACAAGTCGTGCATGTCGTACATCCAATCTACTTGCCGTACATCTAATGCATTCCGTACACCACGTGCATGCCGTACATGTCGTGCATCCCGTACATCTACTACAATCATAGGAAAGGGTACAATTCTACCGAGTGCAATCCTTCTGGGTGCAATCCTATTAAGGGCAATACTATTGGGTGTAAATGAATGTGTGTGCAATACGCTCTGGGCGAAATTGCCTTGGGTTTTATATAACATGACTGCAGTTAAACTGGTTGCAAACCATTCAGTGCAATTCACGACCACCACATTTAATTAACCACACTGTGATAAAAACGCAGAAAGTTAACGTTAATTTTCGGAATTTTTGTATTTTGAGATTGTAGTTGTCTTGTGGATGCCAATTTATGGAATGTGGATTTTAATATTATCGCTTGGCATTACTATCAAAGAACAGCGATTTTACTGAATTTTCGTTACAGTGTTAGGAATAAATATTCCAAACTTTTCCACTGATATTTCAATTTTCTATGCTTCAAAAGGTAATTTGCGCAAAATTTTATCCAGTACATTCCGTACATCCAGTACATCCCGTACATCCCGTACATCTAGTACATCCAGTGCATCCCGTACATCCCGTACATCCAGTACATCCCGTACATCCCGTACATCCAGTACATCCCGTACATCCAGTACATCCAGTACATCCAGTACATCCAGTACATCCCGTACATCCCGTACATCTACAACAATCATAGGAAAGGGTACAATTCTACCGAGTGCACTCCTTCTGGGTGCAATCCTATTAAGGGCAATACTATTGGGTGAAATTGCCTTGAGTTTTATATAACATGACTGCAATTAAAATGGTTGCAAGCCATTCAGTGCAATTCACGACCACCACATTTAATTAACCACACTGTGATAAAAACGCAGAAAGTTAACGTTAATTTTCATAATTTTTGTATTTTGAAATTGTAGTTGCCTTGTGTATGCCAATTTATGGAATGTGGATTTTAATATTATCGCTTGGCATTACTATCAAAGAACAGCGATTTTACTGAATTTTCGTTACAGTGTTAGGAATAAATATTCCAAACTTTTCCACTGATATTTCAATTTTCTATGCTTCAAAAGGTAATTTGCGCAAAATTTTATCCAGTACATCCCGTACATCCAGTACATCCCGTACATCCCGTACATCCAGTACATCCAGTGCATCCCGTACATCCCGTACATCCAGTACATCCCGTACATCCCGTACATCCCGTACATCCCGTACATCCCGTACATCCCGTACATCCCGTACATCCCGTACATCCCGTACATCCCGTACATCCCGTACATCCCGTACATCCCGTACATCCAGTACATCCCGTACATCCCGTACATCTACAACAATCATAGGAAAGGGTACAATTCTACCGAGTGCATTCCTTCTGGGTGCAATCCTATTAAGGGCAATACTATTGGGTGTAATTGAATGTGTGTGCAATACGCTGTGGGTGAAATTGCCTTGGGTTTTATATAACATGACTGCAATTAAACTGGTTGCAAGCCAATCAGTGCAATTCACGACCACCACATTTAATTAACCACACTGTGATAAAAACGCAGTAAGTTAACGTTAATTTTCATAATTTTTGTATTTTGAAATTGTAGTTGCCTTGTGGATGCCAATTTATGGAATGTGGATTTTAATATTATCGCTTGGCATTACTATTAAAGAACAGCGATTTTACTAAATTTTCGTTACAGTGTTAGGAATAAATATTCGAATCTTTTCTACTGATATTTCAATTTGCTATGCTTCAAAAGGTAATTTGCGCAAAATTTTATCCAGTACATCCTGTACATCCCGTACATCCCGTACATCCCGTACATCCCGTACATCCAGTACATCCCGTACATCCCGTACATCCAGTACATCCCGTACATCCCGTACATCCCGTACATCCAGTACATCCCGTACATCCAGTACATCCCGTACATCCCGTACATCCCGTACATCCAGTACATCCCGTACATCCCGTACATCCCGTACAGTTTTCGAGACACCCAAACTGTTTACCGGTTAGCGACCTGTAAGTCTATGTAGTCCGAGCATTAAAATAGATAACCCAATAGGTGATCAGGTTATGGAGTTCTGAAGTTTCAATTTTTGTACGAATTGACTTTAGGCCTGGCTTAATAAGCGGCTAAAACGATAGCCTGTTGCAAAAGGTTGTGCAGAAATAAATTTGTCAAACGTTTACCGGTAGTCAGCTGCAGTGCCACCTCTGCGATTTTTCTAATATCCATACTGACATGGATATTTTTTTTAAATATGAAGACACAATATCGGTCCAGACTTTTCATAGACTCTGAATGGCAAGTTTGCTTGTCAACTCATAGAATTGACAAGTTGTGCAGTAAGAAGCAACCCCATCCATCCCATTGATGTTGTCATTTCGATTAATAAACATGATTCAGTGTTACTTTATTTTTATTTGTATTGGCTTTTATCGCTGGTTAGGCGGAAACCTAATGCGACATAAGATTGGGGCCGCGAATCACTACATTGACAAATAGGGGTCCATTGCCTAAATAGTTTGGGAAATCCTGAATTCTAACACATCAATTTGACCGACCAATTCGAGTTGCATGAACGCTAAGCTGTGCTCTGCTTGATGCAGTCGTGAAGAGCCTTTCTTTCATGTTGCCAACTATAGCCCGAATAACTTGAGCCTGATTTATTACTGGGCTTCTTCCTTCTCTCAGTTCTACTTGTTGGAATGACATTGCTCTCCATGGAATGTTCCTCCGGAGAAGCAATAGGGCTTTCTATACGTTTTGTATACACATTGAGTAAAGTGTGGGCTTTTGGCAGCGTGATATTTCGGCTTTGCAGTGTCACTGATCCGCCATCCCCGCTAAATTTTTAACAAAATTTATTGTGCAAAATTTGGACAATGGTATGCCTCGAAATCTGGAAATCATATGAAGCTTTGTCAAAATGTTGCGCCAAAGCTGGGAAAGAATGTCAGACCGCTGATACTTCCCTGAAGGATGAAGCGACCCAGCGAATAGTAAACACCTTGCCGATTCTTTTGAGGGTCGCTTGCAAATCATGGGAACATAGGTGAAGTTCACGCTTGTTCTTTGGTGACTGGCTGTACAGCGAATATAAAAGTACCACCGATAATTTCTAGTACATTATCTACAGCAAGCTCAAGTCTGTGATTAAGACAATGCCACAATATTATATCAGGAAATTTGTATTTAAGCGACTTTCCGACTCCTGACTTTGTCCCCAGCATCACGTTAACTCCATCACCGCAAATTTTTAATAGCAAACAGTCAACAATTTTGTTGGCAATATAAGCGCACAGACTTTCCAATTCTACCAAATATAGCGGAAAGTTTATAGGCGTCGCTTTGCCATCAATACTAGCTCTTAGAAACCCGATTAAAGCTGATTTTTTTACTACTTAGGCTGGAAATATTCCTAAAAATTAAACTTAAAATATAATACCCGCTACCTGTTTTATCGTTTATTTGATATTCGTTTAACAGGAATCGAAAACTTGAAATCCATAAAAATCTAAAACAATCTCTGTCAGTAGAACACTCACTTCTAAACTGTTGTCTCCACAACACTGCTTTCTATTTTAGTCGAATCTGAGCTCAATCATTCCCGAGTACTTGAGACTTACAGTACGTACACTTGATACTTCCATTCTTTTACCGGCACGGCGTTCCGGCAGCAAATCTTTTACCGTTCCGGCGCACCGGACCGTTCCGGCTTACTTTCACCACTGAAAATAACATATACAAGAAAATGTGCCTATTTAACTCTCGTATGAACAGATTAGGCGTCACCATAGGCATATAGCAGCAGCTTGGCTGATGCGCGAGATTGAACCATAGGTGATTTTCTCTATTTCCCATGTTCCCTATGTACCACACACTATGTTTTATTTAATTGACACTATCTATATTGACGATTATATCCCAATGAGGAATCGAATTTCATGCTCCTCATTCGGACAGTCACACAGACGCTATCTAAGACAAGAGGAAGCAGCAGCGGCGAAAGATATCCAACATCAGGGGTCGGACTCGTCCGGCGGGCGCCGGAGAAAAAGGTAAAAGTATAATACCGAAAATACGCGCCGAAGGCGCAGGTAATTTCTGGGTGATTTTGTAAAATGAAGCGAAATTTAGGATGGAAAACATGTTCTTATAACAGACATTTTATGTATTTGTGATATTCATCCGATATTAAACCATAACATATGGTCAGCGAATCATCAATACGAAATTATTATTTTTTAAGAAAGCTAATGACGTTGGCAAAAAGAGTTTTAATTGTGTCTCAACGATAATTTATGGCAAAATGTTATAATTTTTGAGTCCTGAGGTAGTAGTGGATAGAGGCCGATTTTTCGATGCTCAACCGTTTCACCGTTGCGAGTTCACTTCAGCAAATCACTTCGTAAATAGCTGTGACACAGAATAGATGCACAGTAACTGCAAAAGTTCGTGCTCAACGTTTATTGGGTATAAGCCTCCTGCATGTTTGTTGATAGCCCATAGCAAAGGATTCCCCTCCAATAAAGCTTGCCGCTGCTGTCACGTACTTTCACAGCTCCTGCTGATATGATTCTGCGAAAATTCGTGTATTTTTTATCCCTGCTAATGAAAAATTTCTTTTTGAAAACTATTGCATGATACTGCTGTGATATCTTTCGCTTTCTTTTCAGGAACCTGTGGACAAGGCCCCTATTCGAAATACCCATCAATGATGCCATTACCAAGCAAATCCGTAAGACTGCCATGGATTATAAGAGTTTTTCAGCAGCGAAATCCAAAATTCATTTCTTAACCAAATAGATTTTAAATTTTGACACTGCCTGAATATTCCATATACACCATCAAAGAAAATAAAAGAAAATTTACGTCTCGACTTCATAAACAATAAGTATCAGCACGAAAAAACTCTTGTTGACTTGTGTTAGTAAAATATCAAAAACTCTTTGAGCAACTCAGTATTTCATTCAGTCAGTGCGATATTTCAAGGGTAAGAGACATCCGTGTACCGAGGTTATTTTAAACGAAAATTGGATGGCAGTTTTTGCAGATTGTTTCAAGTAAGTTATATGTTGTGTTTGTAGCGAGGGGAAATAGTTCAATTGTAAAGCTAGTAGAGTTGTTCAGATTAATTCTTGAATCGAAATCGAATCGAATCTAGTCGTAAGTGAGAACATATTGCCAAGATTTGATAGATGATGATTTTTTTCATTAGGTTGATGAAACTTGATATTGGTAAAAATATTAAAAAGCAAAACTAATCTGAGAAATATTTGTTTGTGTAAGCAATATTGCAACTTAATGTGATACGGCTGTTGCACATACTTCGGTAAGACATCGCAAAAGGGAGACCTGTTTTCTTATAGAACTGAAAGTGAAAATACTGTGGTTTTCTTTTTTTATATTTAAATTTTTTCATATTCTCCATTGTTTATACGTTTCCATGCAAAATATTTTATTTTTTTTTCGCGTCAAGACAATGGGCCACCGTAGTGATCAACATAGTGCCTGACAAAACAAAATTCTTGACTGGGATAAACTTCCTTCGAAATATATCGAATCACAGAATTGCAAATTCTGGTCAAAGTATTCGAATATTATATAATATATAAAGATATGCATCGGTTCGAATAATGGATCTTAAAGTGGCATCCTTATTTCTGAGTGCTCAAGAAATCGCGTATTTTTCGAAAAATGATTTATATTACTCATGAAAGACTATTTTTGGCCCCTTAAGGGGGACAGATATTTTTGAATCTGGAATTGTGTGATTCATGCTTAACATTGTACCACTGATATTCGGTAGCGTAACGAGAGCCTTCCTTGTTCAGATCTAGAATGGGAACATCAAAACCATACCCTGCCACAAAAGTAAGTCAAAATAAAATGAAACAGCTCATAGTAGAAAATTAACAAAGTTAATAACTTTTTTCAGTTACGTTTATTTTCGTCTTTTCTTTCAATCCAGTGTGAACCTATGAGAAACCGGTAGAATTGTCGAGCACCTCTCGACTCAAGCATGCAGGTTGTAGCAACTCCTCACCGAGACACCTTGTTTGTTTTGTCCTATAATTCATTTTTTGCTACCCAATTAATTGATTACCCGCGGCAGTCATTTGGGTGTTATAGTTGGCAACTATTTTGCTTTCTCTCAAGCACAGCGATTCATGCTTTCCCAATCTAGAATAGCGCAAATGAATTCGGAATAAAAAAAAACTTTCGAATCAGCCGCTCTCGACATATCATAATATAATACCATATTTAAAAAAAATTATTATTACGATCGAATTATTTTCGATTCTGGTACTATTTATTTGTGTCATAAGAGAGAAACAGTGCTGTATTTCTCGTTGTTATTGTAAATTACCGACCAAGTATATAAAAATGTGAACGTTCTGTGACGCAACAATGAGATTTTGATCAAGTGTACTCGTATCTAAGGTCCCAGACTTTCTTTCGGGCTGCAAAGCTCGTCGCGGAATGTTTATTTTACAGATATTACAATGGTCTTTCGTCAAGAGATTTTTTTCATGCGTGATGTCTATTGTTCTGAACTAATTTTATAAAAAAAATCTTGTCGCAAATAAAATGATACAAAATCACCATATATGCTGTAAAAATATTGATGTATTCACACTTTTTATTTCAGATAAATACACAGTACAATATATCGACAAATATTATACTGATCCAATTAAACAGGAATATATCATTCGACTTTCCTTACCCGTTCCATCTGGTATGTTTGCCAAACGGCGACTATCCTTCACTGGATGACCATTGTGTTGCAATGGGATGTGCCAAAGATATCACGTTCAACGGTACGTTTGCTTTTGCTTAATATTTTCTTTTCATATTTCGGGTAAATGTACAAATGTATATCTGTATAGATGTATTCTAAATGTGTCATAAAGGGAAAACATGAAACTGCTAATTATTGGAGATAATATAATTCGATCTTCCTATTAGACAACTTTCCATCAATAAATATGATTCTTCAATAGGGTCCTTTTTTCTTCGGGGTTTTACTATCCATTGTTTTACACAAGAGTGTTCATTGCAAAGTATTCGAACTGCAAAAATCAAACAAGTCAAAACAGAGAGAAAAACACAATATGTGTTTATGTGTTGGAAATCATATTGATTGGTGGTGGCGTTCTCCGGATTGTGTAGGTGAGTTATCTCTTCTAATCATTTCAAAGGATGATATTTTGTTGTTAGCCGATCGGAAAGCTCTGTGATCCAAGCATAATCCACAGATGCAGTTAGACAGCCCAATCTATCGATGGCTAATGAGTTTTTATTAAAACAGAAATCATAAGTGTTACCTTATTTTAAAAAATAGTTGCTCAAAATCGGATGTTTTGTGCATTTGTATCGGTTTAAAGTTAGCTGACAGCACTGGCACATAACTTTTTATATCAGAAACTGGCTTAATTCGTACGTTTTCTCAAAATTTCATTTTCCTTCTCCAAGTTCTTTTAAAGCGGTATTTTAAGTGAAACGACGCCCAACCCGGGGTGGTAGATGAGTTTCGAATACTTTTTTGCACCTCGAAACTCATTTTTGTTATAGCATCGATAAATCTTGAAAAAAAATTTATGTCTATTATACTCTCGATTCAAACTACTATAACAACTGTATTTCAAATGCCCCGCCATCCAATTTTTTATAGTAAAAATGCTGATTTACGTGTTTGCCAATGAATAATTCGCGTTTTTACTGGATCTTATTTCTCCCTAATATCAAAAATCACTCGTCACCACTGCATGTCGAGTAAGGAATTCTAGTCTTCTAATTAGAATAATTGAACATTATACCCTTTTTCAATGTAGATGAACAAGGCAGTTTTCTACTTTGTCAACGAAAGACCAGTTGTGAATGGTATTTGAGTAGTATGAAAACATCTGGAAAAATTAGCAAAGGAATTAAAAGAGAGTATGCCACGTTTACCAGAATACAAGATGTTGAAAAATCAATCGAAAAAATTATAACTGTCTAGATTATTAACGCTTCAATATCTCAAGCAAAATTTATTAGGGAGAATAAAAATATCGTACTAACAAACGACCATTTTTATGGCAAATTGAACAGAATTCAATCAGCATGATAAAGTACAATAAGTAGTATAGCAGAAAAGAGCAAAAGTTAGAGATGACTACCGAACAATAACGTACAGTCAATAACAATCTTTCTAAGATACCACGTTTGTGTACACGTTCGTATTTATTTTTATAAGATTATTAATATTTGAGACACCACGATGGTGACGAAAGATCAAATTTAAACCACGCGTTACAGTTTACAAAAGCTTTGCATGTATATTTCTTCACGTCTCTTTTTTCTACTTTGGGCGAAATGGCCTAGTGTTTAAACATGTTGGCATCGCAGGTCGAAGATCTCGGGTTCGAGTCAGGCTCGCCAATCCGTGCCCACCACTCAACCTAAGATGTAATAACTCGGTCAGGCCGAACAGGAAAAGATCGTATCTTTCCGGCAAATATTATAACCCTGTATGTCTATAAGTGCCCGCTGTTACAGGAGAAGTGGCTATGAAAAACTAAAATAAAAAAATCTACAACGCTGTGTACAACGCAGATTTAGTCATCTCTTTTCGCCTATAATTTATATTGCACAAAACTCATAAAATTGTTTCTTATTCCTACATAAACCGATAGATTGTAACTTTTGTATATTATTGATGAGTTCCCTGCAAATTTCAACTTTATACTCCGATTAGCTTATAATTTATGTTCTTTTCAAAATATGGTCTAAAGTGCGTTATAGGCACATTTACATATGGTGCGCAAAATTGTCAATGACTCTCACACATTCTTTTTTTAACTCTCCTCTCCTGTTCGTCATTGGTGCCTTCAGTTGACCAATTATTTCGAGAATTGTTTTCATGCACATAATCCCACTAGCGTATTTAGAGGTGCGCAATGACTTTTTAAGCGATTTAAAACGTAATCTCTCCTCTTTTAGGTTTTTTTGAAAACTTTTTTTCCACCTCCGGCGCCAATTTTGGTATGTTTTATAGTAATATACAAAAAAAAAACAGTATTTTCCTAGGCAAATATTTTTCCTGTGGTTCCCTTTATGACGTCCTAATTTGGCTTCGAAAATATATAAAATTTTGCTTCCTCTTTCAAGGTTGTGGATACGCCACTGGTAGAGGTACTAGCACAAATAAAAATAGGGAAGATCGAAGTCTGGTAAATTAGATTCCCATTTAACGGCACAGACCCGCCCGATGAGACCAGTCATCAAATTTCTTTTTTAGCCAAGATAAGGACCAGCGGCAGCATGCATCAGAAAAAGTTCGGGACATCCTTGGGCAATGCCAAGGGTTTAATAGATATGAACAGTGGTATCAGCAAGGAAAGGTCACCGAGTACGCCACTTAGCCCATTTCGGAAAAAAATATAAATTTTAAGCCAACCAGAGATAATAACTGAAACTTTTCAGTAAACTTATCCACATCACAATTCACAAAATTTGGGGTATCCTTGTGGAAATACTTAGAAATAAGAAACATTCTTATAGATTCTGTTTTGTTCGGATACCCTGTACTAGAAAAGTAGAAGTAAAATCGATTGTATTTTGTCGTTAAAATACGAAAATTGTTACTTCCATACAGGGAGTCTGAATACACTATAAACTATAAATGTCATGATTTCCACAATGGAGACAAGTCGTGATTAGTGATTCGATCCGACTCGAAGAAATTATCTGAATCTGATTCGAATTCCAAATGATTCGGTTTTACCCACCCCTATATAGTTTTACCGACATAAATATTGTATAAATGAACCTCTCCAAAACCAAAAGACCTCCGACCGTTGTCATCCTATCTTCCCGACAATTGGTACAATACGAAGAATAACTGAAAGGCTATCAGTGCCACAAATTTACAAAATATAAAAGTCAATTTAAAGGGTCAACAGAAGATCTCAAATTTTGAAGGAGACATAAAAAGTTATTGTTGTAAAAATTATCCGTAGTACTCCTAGAAAGATACTAGATCCCTATAATAGGCGCCAAATCGAAGTGGCCTTTTGGGTACTGGACAGTACATTACAGACGCTAGAGGCGATGAATGACTGCTAAAAAGGTTTCTTTTTGCTCCGATAAGTATGGGCCATTAATCGAGGCCGCCGAAACGCGATGCGTCTGTATGCTTCGCAAAAATAAAAAATTCCCAATGGATGCCCTTCAAATCAGCAAAAATTATGATAATATTGCTCTAAACAGGTTAACTTTTCGCAGTCTGTGGTTATAGTTTCATAGTGTCTTCCAGATGTTAGTGGGAATGTCCCATTATAGGATATTAAATCTTAAAATTTGTTGCAATGTGGAGCCTCAGTTGTGAAAGGAGCAGTCAGTATGGTACTTCGCTTAAAAATTCTTTCGACAAGAAAGCTCCGAAGAACATATACCGTGAAATATTTGTCAAATACCGACATTTCGTCCGCCGGACAAGCTTAGTTACAAATATAAAATAATTAATTTGTTTTTTTTAATAATTTTTGTTTTATCAAACTATTTTTTTTTTGTATTCCAATTTGTATTCTTCGGAACCCTTTCACTGCCAAATTTCGGGTAATTCCAAATGCCTTCAAATCAGCAAGAATTATGATAAAATAGCGAAAACTACTGACTTTTTGTACGTCTTAGACACAATTATACTTTTTTAGCGCTTTATGACCGAATCATATCATTGGAATATGTTTTTAAGCAAAAACGTTATCTTGTTTTGCCAAGTTACTCAGAAATCCCCTGCGAGCTTTCGGGGCGCATTTTCTTTAGTATAAAACTTTCAAGTTACTTTTTCCGACAAGGAATCGAACCCGCCGCTGTTTGTAGAATATTTATGATTGTAAGAACAATTTATTCAGTGTTTAGTTATGATTTTTCAAAACATAAAAAAATGGAAAAAAGATTCAATTTCGTGTCTCTACTCCTGCTGTCATTACGGCCTCATTACTCAAGTTTCTAGCTGAATATCGATTGTTTTATTTAACACTAAATATGCTAGTCATTGCATGTTGTCATAGTGGATAGATATGGGTCAAATAACTGTACACTACATGAATTATTTAATTATTTTGAGTAACAAAGTCACATCATATAAAAATTTACATTAACATTACATTATATCCTGATAAAGATTCGACGTTCATGTTTCTTACACGTCAGGAGACTGTCTGAGGCACAAGCTGCACATGGGCCGCGTAACGTCCAACATTTTTGAATATCAATATTACCTTTAATTTTCAAATAGTGATAATAAGAGATGACACTTTTTACAATCAAAAATAGAATAGATTTTAAATACATGTTAGATTCAAATACTCATTTCGGCATAATTCGACAAATGTTTTGCGCAAAATGTCATCGGATCTCGAAATTATATACAAAACATTTCGCAAATTCCAACGAATACATATTTTTTTTTAATAAAATCTGTTTTGAAAGATTCGAAAACGCATCTGAATATGAAAACCGTATAGTGAAAGAACAAAATACAGATTTGGATGTTTATTGTATCAAAATGTCAGGAGTTGATAGCATTTTAATTGGGTTCTGGTATAAACATAGACGTTGTTTGATTCGTTTGGGTAAGGATCATTGTGTATAGATAATTTGAGTCGTCTATTCCTCGGGGTTTCGTTTTTACAACTTTGCCTTACTCACGGCAATTGCAAAAATTTGAATGTCCGGTGCAGAGGAGATATGAAATTATGTTTTTTCGATCACGCGAAAGAGAATCTTAGTTTTGTCGCCATCATTTCCCTTGTTTCGTTATTTTGAGTGATATGGTAAAGATACCTTACGAAACAGATGGCTAAATAGTGAACTATTATTTACTACTATGTTTAGGATAGGGACGGACGGAAGCCATCCCTTACCCTCCCAAATCTCCATCGGCTTGAAATAGTTTTTAGACAGTTTGAGACCTTGAAATACCAGTTTCAAAATATTGTCGCGGTTATTCCCTGATATACGATGAAAGTGCTAATTGTTAAGAATTTTTTGTTTTGTGACGCCTTTTATGACGTCATAATCCCACAACAACCATTTTTTATATACGCTGATTGCTTCATGTTACCTTGTCGTATACCGTGCTTTAATTTTAAAATCCGTATAATCATTGATATTCTTTTAAAAATTTTATTTTATCGAGCATGAGGAACAGATATGGATGCGTCTCTCCGGCATGATAAATCAGTGGCATATGCTGGATACAATTGTTATTCCAAGATTTTCGTGACAAAAGTTTAAATCAATTTTATATCCCGACTATTTTACAAGAGCTTTTGAAGTGATTCGAAAAAAAAAAATATTTAGTTTAGGACTCCTAAGCATACTTGTCAAACGGTACTTTTATATTGCACCTGCATAATTAATCTGTCCTTTGACGTGATTCTAAAATACCTTCCGGCACATAAATTTCCAACGTGTTAAATGTGAATTAAAATATGCGTGGAGGTACAACTTAAGTGAAAGTAAAATACGATAAAAATGTAAATTTTAAATCTATACATAGCTTTTGGATTTAATAAAAGTGAAAAATAAATAAAATAATATTAGAAACCATCCAAGTCAAAAATTCAAAATTCAGATTATGCCGCCTAAGCAGTGCAAGGTAAATCTAATACTCGTATATATTCGATTCGGTGATTCGAAGCACAATTTATTCGTGAATCGTTCCTCGGAACAAAAACTTGCATAATAAACGAGAATGTTCATTTTTAACGGCACAATACAGTCGATTTTTAGTCAAATTTGACCAAAATCGATTATATTTTGTCCTTAAAATATGAAAATTGTGGTTCTTAGACAATAAGATGGAATTAATGAGGCGATGTATAAAATATTGCATGGCGTTCATTCACCTCACTACCTCATTCGCTTCTATGAAAATGATACCAGAAGAAAAATGTGACCAGAGACCACTGAAAGTTCTCAATGAAATTAAAATAAATTAAAAAGCAAATCCAAAGCGAAAAACTACCATGTTACTGATCGCAATCGTCAGATTTAGTGAGCGGCAACTGCCTTGGGCGTCGAATATAAATATCAGCCTTAAAGTTATTTTACCAGCATGAGACAACTGAACGACACAAACAGTATACCAAAATAATTTTTTTTTACCGGAAGCATGATTGCGGATTTTCTCTGATACGTAATGCAGTTATTTTATGATAATTTCCTATTTTGAATATATTTCTCGCAAGTTCATGAGTTTTGGTATAGATGACATTATCTAGCAATTGCGTTTTATGTTATTAAAAATTTGAATGTTTTTTTCCGAAAAGCGTATTCAAATGTAAATTAAGGCTATACTATAAAAACTATAACACATGACAAATGCCATTCTCTAATTGCATGTGTGAAGCAAGATAAATATTCCACAAATGTGTTTGCAGTCAAGAAGAAAATAAAATCAGGATTAGAGAAGAATGAGTTTCTATAGTTTTATAATTATTGTGACTATTTTTTGCACTGTTTCCAGCTTAGAAATACCCAGTAAGTAATTTAATTATTATGAATTTCTTTAGAATTTATTTCATCTGTTTTATGCCTGACAAAAGAGTTTTAATCATTCGCCAACACACGAAGGTGCACGAATAAACACTTGGATGACACCGCACTCTCCTTTAACGTTAAGTTCTGATTGTTATGTTTTCAACCTGCAAAAAGTGGCTGAAAAAGTCGGCATCTTTTAGGTGCTGCTACCGGCTTTTTTCAGATGACCTATCATCAAAAGGTCCATTGTATAACGCAAATATTGTTTGTTTCCAGACTCAGTGGCGACGGGGAGGTCTAAAATTTAAGAATAAAATCCAAAACCAAATGGCCCCCGATTTTCAAAAAACTTTGGGGGGAGGGCAAGTTCTGTATATATTAGTGACTTATACTTAACAAAACATGTTTAATCAAAATAATTATGAAAATGACTCTCACGATAAGAATAAAAATGCCTCAAAATAAGCCGTCAACGGTGAGTGTGTGTGCTGCCAGAAACCCAACCAGTTTGACCCTCAGATATTTTTTTTTTAAACTGGGAATTAAAACGGTTTACTTCTATCCAAGTCAAAAAAATAGATAACAAATTAGATTTAATATTTTTTAATGAAAAGAGTTTGATACAAATTAATGATTTTGGATATCTATAATACAATGTGGTATTGTGGTTGACACGTAATGGGTTAATACGTGATTTATTTACGCCCCATGCCCCAAAGGGTAAAAATCTAAGATTTCGAATGCTGAAAACAAGTCCATCATAACGTGCGTTGGATGTCATGCCAAACTTAGTTTTACATGAAAGTATCATATAAAACTATCATATTTAGCTAAGTTTAATTTCAATTTTTAAGAGAGTCGATTTCGATCTGAGAGCTCTAACCTCAAAATAACTCTCGAGATATTTTCAGATTCCAATGAAATGTGCAACAGTATCATGTAAACGATACCAAGCATGTAGAAATATTCCTGGAGGATATGAATGTGTTGACGACTGTACCGACTACCCAAACAACACCGTAAGACATCTTAAGTGGAATGAATGTTGCAATATAACATATGGTTGGTAGATTCTCAATATGTGATTATCATTTTTGAATGAACTGCATATTTGGTTATTAAATTATTCCCCAATGCAGGAGAGACAAAAAAAAACGTCCCAAGATCCAAAAAGGCCCGCGATGATAGCTGTCGAAATATTTCAGTCTCCACAATCTTTAAAGCGCAATGAACGATATGAAATTTGTACTGAAATTCAAAATGACAACGTTTTGAAATAATCTAATTTAATTCCGGATCGCAATTTTTTCATTTATTCAAACTGGTTCATTGATTTGATTTTACTTTACATAACACAGTGCTCAAAAACTCTCTTTTAAAGCGTGAGGGAGTACTAGCTGCACTCGTGATGGCGACCTAGTTATTTCTTAAACTAGGTAAAGTAAAACGAATTTACCCACAAAACTAGCTAAACCTGGTTTCACTTCCAGAAGGTAGGTAGGTAGTACCTTGATCAAAATCTAGGTTATTGTCGTTTGGCTGCATCTTAAGGGCGATGCACACATGTACGGCTACGATGGCTTTACGGCGGTTGTCGCCGATTCCCAATCCACACATCCCCTATTTTCGCTGACCGGTGCGATTGGCACGTCTGAATTTCTTGCTGCTACGGCTCTACGACAAAGTTGAAGAAAATTGTTAACTTTGACGTAGAGCCGTTACGACTGAGTGACAAATTTTGGCGTTTTGTATTGACTTGTTAGTGAGGTTTTCAATGTGGGGATGCTAATAATCGATTTCTCTGGGGCTGGGGATATAATTCTACTCCGTATTATTTGGATATTCACATGATACCGGTACAAAGTAGGCTACCCGGTACTAGTAGGCCTATTTCTGTCCCAATCTTAAAAATATATATGTTTCAATGAATGTAGATTGCATTCTGTTAAAATATTCATGTGCAGCTATTAATATCAGCTGTAGAGAGATAAACAATTTATAGCCGTCAGGGACGTGTGTATGATCGCTAGCCATAAAATGTGAGATCGGGAAATTCCCGATCGTTGCCGTTTTATCGGTTATGTGGACAGCGCTCTTGAGGCGTTTTAAATAGATTTGGAGGTTAAAATCTTCAAATATTTTATTTGAAAGCTCATTTTATAATGAAAATGAGGTATCAAGTTTTTTTTATACTAGATACTAGTTTTCAACCAATTAAACCTATTGTAAAGTAGGTATATTTACCTATTTTATTTAGGATATTTACTTGGTAAATTGGTAAGGTTTCAGATATGAAACTTCGTAAAAGTTAAACTGGGCTATGTGTTGAAACTAGGTAGAAGTACTTTGAAAATAAACTAGGTAAACTAAGTATGCTTTCACTTAGAACTGCCTAAACTACTCGAAGCCAGAGACCTGTGCCTCAGTCGGTTAAGGAATATCATATTGCCAGAAAGGTTGGTGTTTCAATACGTAACAGATTCACCAATACATGTGTCCTTCAGCAAAGCGCTTCGTGGATTGCTGTGACACAGAACTGATACAGAGTCACCACAATAGTTCGCACTTAACGGTTGTTCGGTGTAAGCCTCTATCTCGGTGGGTTCGCTGAAGGCCATGGAAAATAATTACCTCCTCCAATAAAGCTTGACGCCGCTGCCACGTACTTTCGCCTCTCCTGTTGATATGGTTCTGCGTTAATTGTGCATTTGTCCAATGTTCATAACTGTTAATGAAAAACGTATGTTTCATGATACTTTCTGTGGCGTCTTTCATTCTTAAAAAAAAAAAACTAATTTTTTCCCAGGAGCATGCGGACAAGGACCTTATTCGCGATACCCAGGGAGAGCATTACCAAGGAGATTCCTACGTCTGTGGCCATGGATGGTAAGAGTATTGAAGCAATGAAACACAAAATCTTTCCCTTCCAAATAAATTTTTTACCGCTGCCTCATCATAACCAATACATCATCCACTATTACTGTAAAATAAAATAAATATCTGTTTTCAACGCTCATTTTCCCCGATGATATTTAAATAAAACGTTGGTAGAACGCTCTACCCAAAGCTCGGTCCATCAGCAGTCCATATTTGAATTAACCTCAACAGCTGATTTTGCATATATGCTACGGAATGAAATAAACTATCAAATCGAGTCCCAATCCCCGCTAAAAAGAAAGTGATAATTTTGATTCAGACGGCACGATATTTCAAGGGCAAGAAACATCCGTGTACCGAAATTATTTTAAAACGAAAAATGGACTGCAATTTCCGCAGATTGCTACAAGTAAGTTATATATTGTGTGTGTGTAATGAGGGGAATAGTTCAATAGTAAAAACTAGCTGCGATGTGTTAGATAGAAATGTCGCCCCCATCTGAACAGTCAGATATTCCTAAAATATTTGATGATGAAAAGCATTTTCGTTCTTCAATTATTCTTTTAAATTGATGACCCCTAGTTTTTTGAATCCTCGCCTTAAAATTCATTGTAATTCACTAAGATGAATTTATTGTAGATGTTACAAAGTTGTAGCGAGTCTACTCTCAGTTCAAATTAAATAGCAAGTCATTCATTGAGAAATTTTTCATTGCTAATTATCGATTTTTACGATCAATGCGATTTTTTGTATCGTTTTGTCAGTTTGCATGTTTTGCTTGGTACTTATTGCATATATGTATATAAAAATATATGTGACTAATTGGAATGAAAATTTTTGTGGATGGAGCCATTTGGCTCAATTTAATATAAATTTTCCAAGTCTTTCTATTCCAGGATTCCGTCACAATTAAGCAAAAAAATGTTTGAACTGCAAAGGGATTCTTGCATGGCAATTTCAACAGCAGGAAAACTTATTGTGTGTCTCAAATTGCATAATTGATGAAGAACGTAATTATGTCGTGGTATTTGGCACTTGGGTCTTTGTTTATCAAATATGGCCTCTTTAAATTGGCTTTCTGGTTTGTAAAAATCTCATTCGATGACGCCATTGAAGGTTTTTGTTAATGTTTAATGAATTCAAAAAAATTGTGGGATCCCCTAAGATAATTTTCAAGACAGAATATCGTGTCTGTTCCATGCATGACCCATACCTATATCATTGAATAGATGGCGTGCGATAAATGTGCTTTAATACAGATTTAACATGGTCCTGACATAAAAGACCCGAATATATTTTTCAAGACTCCGCAATGTGTCTCCCTCATACATGGGGCACATACATTTATCATTGGATCGATCGAGAAAGCAAAGAAATGGTAGATGGTTTTTACATCGCTCAGAGCATATACCACTACCTGCACTTTACCCTGTCGGTTGAGTTCCGTTTAAAGGTGAAATTGCGGGTACTACATCAATGCAATTTCAAATGTGCACGTTGCTTGCTTTGATATTGATTTGGCACATTCCTGACATAAAATGCTCCGATTATAATTTTATTTATTCGCCCATGTTCGTATCAATGAATCGATCAAAGCATGTGTAAAAGATGTGCTTTGAAACTGAATTTGACATAGTCGTCCTGATATAAATGATCCAAATATGAGACATTCTTAAAATGTAATTTGTTTGTAAAGCGCAGAAAAATAAAAAATCGCGCCGAAGACGCTAAACAAATTATGCTTTTTTTGCAATTTTATTGTATTTTGGGGATTTAGGAGTCCTATACGCTAGAGTTCCTATGCGCAAGAAATGTTTTTTTATTCATATTTTTTTGTATTTTTATTGCTTTCTTTTTCATTTAAATTTAATTTTTCAATTCTTCTATATTTTTTTTATACTTTTTCCCCACGCACGGCAAAATATATCACTTTTTTCACGCTAAGACAATGGGCCTAACGTTGTGAGCCACCCCTACTTTATGCTTGACCCAAACATAACTTTTGACTGGGATAAATTCTAATCACAGTAATCGAATATGTAAATGTATGCATCAATTCGAATCTTGAAGCGGCATCCTTATTTCTAAGTACTCGAGAAATCGCCGATTTTATTAGAATAAATTTATAGTGTCTATAAATTCGTTTTGGGGTCGCATAAGCGATGCAGATGTTTCTGAATCTGGAGTTGAGTGATTCATTCTTAACTAATTTATTGCTGATATTCGATAGCATAACGGAAGCATTTTTTGTTTAGATCTAAAATGGGAACACAATCAATACCAGACATTGCAAGACAAAAGTAAGTCTAAGTAGTGGTGGATGGCTTTACCATCGCCCAGGGCAGATACCACCCACTGCATTTCATCATGACGGTTCAGTTGCGGATGTTTTCCGTTTAGAGTGCAGTTTGCTGGTGCTACATTCTTTTAGTAGCTTTTTGCTATTAGATTGGCCGTTAGTTGGTTCCTTTCAGGCAACTGCTTCCGGCTTTGCTCCAAGTGAATTTCATTAAAAAAGTCTTCACGTGAATTTCACATTAAAAAATCATGAAAACACTTCTTTCCATGATATGCAATTATAAATTTATTCAGTTACACATTTTCTCATCTTTTCTCACGATTTTGCGTGAGTTTGCGAGTTGCATTGCTTTGCTAGCAATAAAAAATACGGGATTGCGATCTCATTTGAGCCATGAAGATGTAATGAAAAGGTTCTAATCATCAGCAGTTTGTTTTATAAAAATTCTCGACAAAACGAATCATAAGAAATCCTTCATTTTATTACATTTAATTATGTAAAATAGATGAGGTATTCAGTTAATAGCCTGCGTACAGAAGGATCGGATTTCATTTCTATCTTTCGGCTTTAGACTATAGTAGGCAACAATCAAATGTTGATGTCATTTTCCAAGTCGCAAGTGGGGGTTCGTGTCTAACCATTTTACTGATTTGTATGGAGGAAAGTCGTGACCAGCCAATACGTGAAGCCCACTTCTGTGCCGACGATGTGTACTGTCCAGTAATCTAAATTACCTCATTGGTATTGCTAAAGATGCCTCGGTCATTATCTCTTATCTAACAACACACTTCATTCGTACGAATTCGATCCTGCATTGAGTATTGTGG
>OZ023144.1:7325973-7343272 GCA_963675895.2 Styela plicata | reverse complement strand
AAGTGGGCGCGATGGACTAGTGGTTAAACATTTTGGCGTCGCAGGTTCAAGATCTTCGGTTTGAGTCTAGGCGAGTCCGGCTCGCTTATCCAGGCCCACCACTCAACCCTTGGTGTAAAAACTTGGGAAGGCTTAGCCGAACAGAAAAAGATCGTATCTTCCTAGCAATTGTAACCCTGCCCGCCTATAAGTGACCGCTCGTACAGAGCCTTGGTCAGGGTGATCTACTCTAAGACGTGGCTGTAAAAAAACACCATGACTGGAGCAAAATCCGTTGCAAGACCACTTAGACTTTAAAATGGTAGATTAAATTTGCGCATTGCCACTAGAGGCCTCTCGAACAATCTCACCACATGTTGTTCCATGCATATATTCCAATGTCAACAACTCTTCTTGTATTTCGAAGTCTAAAGTTGTTCCTCGAATGAAAATGAATGGCTGTATCGGTAATGTCTGCCGGTTCATCCAGAGACAGAAAAAAATCGAAAGCCTGAGCCTTGTCTTTCAATGTTTTTTCAATATTTTAACCCATATCCTTCCTCAACCTTATCCGGCGCTAGTAGATTGGCAGCGATGACAATGCATTCTTTCACGAATTTCTCATCTGTATGTCCTTTCAGCTTCTTCGTTACCACTTCAGTAACTTCACATCTCGTTCTAATAATATCCTGCTCTGTTAACTGTTCCAGATTACCATGCAAGGAGTCACAATGCTTCATAATTCGATTTCTTCACTGCTGACACAGATTTACCACAAATAAAGCACACAGGTTTACACTTACTTCCACAAAGAAGTACGAGTTTGTCCAATCTTTCTGGAACATTTTGCCTTCATCACCAATCTTCTTTTTTTTTTGTCCAGACGTCATGTAACAACTTAAAATTTTACAATACTATGCTCTACAAAACAGTTTTTACGAAAAGCCCAACTGACCAGTTAATCAGTTGATCAGTCATAGTCAGCCATTTGCAACGTCACAATTCGCATAGAATGCAGAGGTTATTCCTTTTTGATTTGTTTGGGAGAATGAGGAGGGAAAACTGTGAGAAGCTGGCAAAGCAGTGAGAATGAATACTCTTGACTTGTTGCTTGTTCTTAGCCCTAGGATGCCCCACCCTAGTTATAACAGTATACTCGTCATCGGCGATTACTTTTGTGGATAAATATTCCCAGCAAGAGATGTTTAACCAGATATGTTTCTCAAGTGTGGGTGAGAAAAATTACCTTGGACAATACAAGAAAATCAGGAGTTTTATGGGCCAACTCTGCCATTTGCTAGAAATCCGGCATTATTTTATATCCCGTCTTACGATGTCCATTTTATTGTCACGGTCAACGGGCATCGAACTATCGGTATTTCGGACAATACAATCGCGATTAATCGACTGGGCCACCGAGCCCGACCGTTTCGATAGGGTTGGTAAACCCAATGTCACCAGGGATGCGGATTTGTCATAACTCATGAGTATTCCAATGTCACCAGGGATGCGGATGCCATAGCACCGTCGATAAGGAAGGGTTCGACAGCATCACCTTGCGTATCGTATACATCACTTACGTAATATTCATCGTTATGTGAACTGCTAATTTTCTTATACAAGTTTGCTTATAGCTCTTTGAGGGAGATTTTATCTACGCACTGGTAGAAAATATGTAAGCATATCAAATCCAGCACAGCATGGAGGACGTTGCAGAGATGTGGAAAAGTGAGTCGCTTTTGTTCTGTTTAGGTTCTTCACAATACATTTCTAGTAGCTGGACCTGCAAACGCATTTTATACACATATTTATGATAAGGTGTGGCGTTTGATTTTTAGGGAAGTAGGAAATACGTAGGGAAGTAGGAAATACGTTCTATGTCTGGATAGAGGTTAGGAAACACGAACCACACCATATCAAATATCCCTGAAGATTAAAAATGTCTTGTCTAGCCTTACCATGACGCCACTGTGGTTATTGTCAGAATTAACAATGTAAGATAACGGCACAACAAGGTATAATATTTGATAGGCATTCGAAAACCATTTTTTTAATTATCTTTTTGTCGCGCTAATTCGGTTGTAAACAAAGTTTCTAGCTGAAAGCCACACAACGCAAGAAACCTTCCCGGATGAGCCACGATTTAGACTACGTGCAGGCGTTTTATAACACCTTCCCGTCTTGAATTTACCACAGCGTAAACAATCAACAAATTTGTAGCTTGATTAAATGAAGAACAATGATAGTCCCACATAAATCATTTTTATATTCCAAATCAAGTTTTGGATTTTAGTTTATAAGAGCCATCGAATTCCAAGCATTGAAAATTGAATGCTAGTTAGCAAAAACCCATTTCCTACATGGAAATGCTGATCGCACCAGAAGCTATCGTTAGCAAAATTATGATTAGGCCTATATCTCGACCATAATTAATTTTACGATAAAAGCATTATATAAGTGTCACACAGCATGGTCAGTTCTGTCCACCACAAAAAATCCAACCAACTAAAAAATTAACAAACAAGTGATGTTGTCATCAACGCCAGTTTTTTGTTGATATTTGTTTACAAAATTAAATGATACCCTTTAAATTAAGACTAAGGTCATTTCGAAACAGTATTGTGTATGCAATACTCATCTTTTTATATTCATGTGAAAAAGCATGGTAATCTGTGACACATTGCTTACAGGCCGAATTTTAATAATGTGTATGATAACCCAATCGAAAAAATGTCAAAACATTTTCTGTTAAGTATGAGTCAATGATGGATCACGACGATGAAACGCGATCCATCTGTGGCGCATACTTGACAAAGTAAAATTTCTGATTTTGAAACCTTGGGAAATAGGAAACAATAACTTGTGAATTACCTTTAGCAACGAATATGACAAGCGTGAATATTGTCCGAAGCATTTATATCGATGGGATGGAACTCTAACTTACGACGATTACAAGCATACCACGTGTGATGAGAAACCTTGTTATAAGGCAATCGAATATGGAATGAACAAATGTCACGGTCGAGTAAAATGACTAAACCTAAATATTATATTCGCATCCCTGGTGACATGAGGTTACCAACCCTTCGCGGCCGATTGTTGAACTTCTATAACACCGTCGATAAGAAGGGTTCAACAGCATCACCTTGCGTATCGTATACATCACGTACGTAATATTCATCTGATAATTTTCTGAACTGATAATTTTCTTATTCAAGTTTGCTTATAGCTCTTTCAGGGAGATTTTCTCTACGCACTGGTAGACAAAGTGGGAGAACTTAATTACTAACGATAGATACAACTTAAGAAATACTATTATCAACTGGAAACTATGAGAAATGATTCAAAGTAAGTTCTTGTCGGTGAAACATTGTGAAGGAAGAGAGTCTGAAAGAACTATGAATTCGACTTGTCGCGAGTAAATGCCATATATTTTTCATAAATAATAATCTACTAAGCCATTTGGCAAACGGCTCGATTGCGAGTGTGCAATCAACTCGGTACTATTTTGCACCACGACTCCGAGTTACAGGGTGTAACTGAAATCGCGTTCTATTTTCTAGACTGTGCGAGATGGTCTTCAATCCATGCGCCTTTAAACCCTCTCCAAATCTACTGTTGCCTGTAAACGCAGCACACTCGAATATTCAATGAACATACAGTTGGGTTGAAAGAAATTTATTCTGTTCACAGTCCACAAGCTGTAGATGATGCAGTTGAAATTGAGTCACAAAATGCAGGTTTAATTACAACTAGTACGATTGAGCCTTGTGTACGGATTTAAAAGTACGATAAATTAACTGCGTTTGACCACGGACTAGAAGATAGCCATAACAAATACTAAACAAGAAAAATACGGTGATTGACAAAATCCTACAGAGCATAAATAACACTTAATTAGTATGACCCTTACATGAATCGCGCCTCAAAGGCTCGCACCATATGCGGCCCATAAAGTTCTAACAGTCTTACATTGAACTACCTAATATGTCTGACAAACTACTCGATGCAAAGAGGAAATACTGCGGGCAGGTTTCAACATGCCCGTGACTGTACAACGAAACACGGGAGTCATTAAAGAAGCGTGCTATGACGCTCACACACAAGATAAGAAAGTCGTGAATTCTCATCTGTTTTGCAATAGTAGCAATTGTGCTAAACCAGCATAAAACATGAGGTAAAATCAACTAATATTGATGAGTAATACCAAGGTAGCAAACATTCCTAACAGCGAGTATAGATCGCTGTATAAATTTCTTCCTATTAGCAATGTTTTTTCCTTCAATCATAATTTTTTTTTCTCACATTAGTTCATCTAGATGTCGCAGACTCGATGAGTTTTTCGTCCTTCACAACTCTCACCATTATTTATTATTTACGTGTGGTTATTTTTTATGATGTATGGTGAAATAAGCTTGACTTACAATAAATATTTTCTGAGAGCTACAAACCATAATGTACCGGTATTAATAAGTAGTTGGAAGGTTTGATTTCAATATATTTCAATAAATGAGGATGTGGGCAATACATACTTAGTATAATAGTACACAATATTTTAGTGCCTGCAGTGGGTAGCCTAGCAAATTGACCTACGTGGTTTAACTTTAACTGAAACGATCGAGACCCATACCGATCTGTGCAGTGTGGCGACCTTCAACTATGATCAAAATGTTTGAAATAACGCGCCCATATACTACAGTCATTGCAATGTTAGTTCGATTCGCCAATATAAACAAATCCGTACATTCAAAAACTTTCCCGGTGACATTCTCTCTGGCTTGAAATGCTACACCAAGAGACTGCTATTGAAATCGGAAAATTTCAGGTGCATGAAACACTTGCCAAAACTTCAATATGGCTCGTTCACATGGCGCAATATTTTTCAAAAACGGAGGGCAAAAAGCAAAAATTGATCTATCCTATGATATATGTGAGGCCATGTATTGGACAGATAAGGCATGGAGTATCAAAATTACATTTGATTTATTTATTTTAGGGCTGCGCCAAATAGCTCATCTTTCCCTTCTTTTTTGTCTATTTAATGATATATACATGTGTCGAATCAACACCAAAGCCCATATTCGCATTCTTTTTGATCTATCCAATGATATATGTTTGGGCCATGCATGTGGCAGACGAGGCATGGTGTTTAATTATTATATTCGAGGTATTCATCCCAGGACAACGTATAATTAGTATATAAACCTATCTTTACACTCTTTTTAATCTATCCAGTGATATATGTATGGGCCATGCACGAAACAGACAAGGTTTGGTGTTTTGAGATTATTTTTGGTTCATTCATCTTCGGACTATGTCAAATCAGTTTGAAATTCCATCTTTACACTGTTTTAGATCTACCCAATATCATGATAAGTGATCATGTTAGGTCAAAGGTTATATAGAATGTGGCAACCGCGACAGAATGTGCTAGTCGCTCTCTGTCTGTTATGTCTGTTTAAGCAGTATTCTAATCTGTTTATGGGAAGTCATCTGTAATAAATATGGATTGCTGAATAATATACAAGTCTCCTATATATGCCTTATGTGTTTGGCGAGACGACACATGACATGGTGTTTGAGTGAAATGCTTCTAACAGTGAAGAGGAATTTTCTGCCGGAAAACTTGCAACGTTTTCGTTGATCGTGATTCGCCGACACGGAAGATCGGAAAAGTTTTTCTGACAACAATGCAAGACAAATTTGTTTAACATGGACCATTCCAATGCACCTGGACATCTAGATATTCACCACGGTAATTTAGCAGAAAATTGGCGACGTTTCAAACAGAGCTTTGATATTTATCTCATTGCTACTGAGAAGAATGGCAAATCTGATGCTGCCAAAGTTGCCATGTCACTAAATTTCACATTTGTTGAAGAAGGTGATAAAAATTCACTCGACAAAGTTGGTAAAACATTTGAAAATCACTGCAATCCACGCAAAAGTATTCTATTTAAAAGATACAAATTCTATGGAAGTTTAGACAAGAAAAGAAAGAAAATACAGATGAATATTCCACAAGATTGGGAACACAGGTCAAACAAAGTCAATTTCAAGAACCAGAAAACATGATAAGAGACAAATTTGTTTTTGGTTTACGTGGTAATTCTGTCAAAGAAAGGCTGCTTTGAGAAAAATAACTGACATTGCCAAAAGCTCTTGAAATAACATGCCACAATAGAAATCTCTAAGAAACAAATCGATGCAATGAAAAATACCTCGAACGCATGTGATACAAATTCATTCAAGAAAGAGTCAAATTCAGAAATTAATCATATAAACAAGTCAAGGAAAGATAATATGAAATCGAAGACACAAAAATCAAGACTGTGGATCATTTCATGCTCCGAGATCCTGTGCAGCATATGGTAAAAGATGCAACTATTGTAATAAAATAGGACATTTGAGTTCGTATGCAGACTCAAAACAAGAAGGCTTGGGCAGAAGAAGCTTGTTGGTGCTATTCAAAAAGATGAAGATGAAAATTCTGATAATACTGCAGAACCGACACTGTACTGTTTGAATGATGTGAATTCATTAAATAGTAAAGACAACTGGCATGTTGATCTAAATATTTTAGGCAAAAAAATTCAATTTCAAAATTGACTCTGGTGCAGATTGCAATGTAATTCTGAAAAATTTTTGATGAGTTGAAAGTCAAAAATGTTAAAATTCATCCTACAAATGTAATATTGAGAATGTTTGATGGCAGAAAAATCAAACCTAAGTGCAAAATATGTATACCTTGGGAACATAAAGGCTTCACTAAGATGATTGATATTAGGATTGTCAAACAAAATGTAACTTCAGTACTTGGTTTAAATGCATGTATTGATTGGAATTTAATTAGTAGAGTTGATGGTTTGAAACCTGATATTAATGTTGAAGAAAATTTTTTAGATGTTTTTGACGGCCTAGGTTGCATAAATGGTTTTGTTCACAAAATTCAACTTGATACTAATGTGAAACCTGTTAAAAATCCCCCACGTAGAGTTTCCTATTGCTCTTAGAGAACCACTCAGAGCAGAATTAAAACATATGGAAGGTATAGACGTGATTGAAAAAATCACTGATACTACTGATTGGGTCAATAGCCTTGTTATCGTTAAAAAGAAAAATAATTCATTACGTGTTTGTATTAATCCTTTGCATTTAAATCGTGCTATAAAACGTGAACATTTTCCTATGCAGACCATAGTGAATATTATGACACGTATGTCCAATGCCAAATATTTTTCTGTCCTCGATACAAACCATGGTTTTTGGCAAATCAATTAGTTAGATGATGAGAGTGCTAAATTATGTATATTTAATACTATATATGGGCGTTATTTTTTTTAAAAGGCTTTCATTCGGAATTATCAGCATTAGCAAAGTCTATCAAAGAATTATGTCCCAAATATTTGAAAATATTGATGGTGTTGAGATTATCATTGATGATATACTTGTCTGGGATTCAACCCTAGACGTGCATGATCGCAGATTTTGCAGAGTGCTTGAAAAAGTTAGTCAAAGTAAAAGTTTCGAATGACTGAAGTTGGTTATATTGGTCATTTACAAGCATACCACGTGTGATGAGAAACCTTGTTATAAGGCAATCGAATATGGAATGAACAAATGTCACGGTCGAGTTAAAACTGACTAAACCTAAACATTATATTCGCATCCCTGGTGACATAGAAATACTCATGAGGCATGACAAATCCGCATCCCGGTGACATGAGGTTACCAACCCTTCGCGGCCGATTGTTGAACTTCTATAACACCGTCGATAAGAAGGGTTCAACAGCATCACCTTGCGTATCGTATACATCACGTACGTAATATTCATCTGATAATTTTCTGAACTGATAATTTTCTTATTCAAGTTTGCTTATAGCTCTTTCAGGGAGATTTTCTCTACGCACTGGTAGACAAAGTGGGAGAACTTAATTACTAACGATAGATACAACTTAAGAAATACTATTATCAACTGGAAACTATGAGAAATGATTCAAAGTAAGTTCTTGTCGGTGAAACATTGTGAAGGAAGAGAGTCTGAAAGAACTATGAATTCGACTTGTCGCGAGTAAATGCCATATATTTTCATAAATAATAATCTACTAAGCCATTTGGCAAACGGCTCGATTGCGAGTGTGCAATCAACTCGGTACTATTTTGCACCACGACTCCGAGTTACAGGGTGTAACTGAAATCGCGTTCTATTTTCTAGACTGTGCGAGATGGTCTTCAATCCATGGCCCTTTAAAACCTCTTCAAATCTACTGTTGCCTGTAAACGCAGCACACTCGAATATTCAATGAACATACAGTTGGGTTGAAAGAAACTTTATTCTGTTCACAGTCCACAAGCTGTAGATGATGCAGTTGAAATTGAGTCACAAAATGCAGGTTTAATTACAACTAGTACGATTGAGCCTTGTGTACGGATTTAAAGTACGATAAATTAACTGCGTTTGACCACGGACTAGAAGATAGCCATAACAAATACTAAACAAGAAAAATACGGTGATTGACAATAATCCTACATATCATAAATAACACTTAATTAGTATGACCCTTACATGAATCGCGCCTCAAAGGCTCGCACCATATGCGGCCCATAAAGTTCTAACAGTCTTACATTGAACTACCTAATATGTCTGACAAACTACTCGATGCAAAGACGAAATACTGCGGGCAGGTTTCAACATGCCCGTGACTTAACAACGAAACAACGGGAGTCATTAAAGAAGCGTGCTATGACGTCACACACAAGATAAGAAAGTCGTGAATTCTCATCTGTTTTGCAATAGTAGCAATTGTGCTAAACCAGCATAAAACATGAGGTAAAATCAACTAATATTGAGAGTAATACCAAGGTAGCAAACATTCCTAACAGCGAGTATAGATCGCTGTATAAATTTCTTCCTATTAGCAATGTTTTTTCCTTCAATCATAATTATTTTTTTCTCACATTAGTTCATCTAGATGTTGCAGACTCGATGACGTTTTTCGTCCTTCACAATCTCACCATTATTTATTATTTACGTGCTGTTATTTTTTATGATGTATGGTGAAATAAGCTTGACTTACAATAAATATTTTTCTGAGAGCTACAAACCATAATGTACCGGTATTAATAAGTAGTTGGAAGGTTTGATTTCAATATATTTCAATAAATGAGGATGTGGGCAATACATACTTAGTATAATAGTACACAATATTTTAGTGCCTGCAGTGGGTAGCCTAGCAAATTGACCTACGTGGTTTAACTTTAACTGAAACGATCGAGACCCATACCGATCTGTGCAGTGTGGCGACCTTCAACTATGATCAAAATGTTTGAAATAACGCGCCCATATACTACAGTCATTGCAATGTTAGTTCGATTCGCCAATATAAACAAATCCGTACATTCAAAAACTTTCCCGGTGACATTCTCTCTGGCTTGAAAAGCTACACCAAGAGACTGCTATGGAAATCGGAAAATTTCAGGTGCATGAAACACTTGCCAAAACTTCAATATGGCTCGTTCACATGGCGCAATATTTTTTCAAAACGGAGGGCAAAAAGCAAAAATTGATCTATCCTATGATATATGTGAGGCCCTTGTATTGGACAGATAAGCATGGAGTATCAAAATTACATTTGATTTATTTATTTTAGGGCTGCGCCAAATAGCTCATCTTTCCCTTTCTTTTTGTCTATTTAATGATATATACATGTGTCGAATCAACACCAAAGCCCATATTCGCATTCTTTTGATCTATCCAATGATATATGTTTGGGCCATGCATGTGGCAGACGAGGCATGGTGTTTTAATTATTATATTCGAGGTATTCATCCCAGGACAACGTATAATTAGATATAAAACCTATCTTTACAACTCTTTTTAATCTATCCAGTGATATATGTATGGGCCATGCACGAAACAGACAAGGTTTGGTGTTTTGAGATTATTTTTGTTCATTCATCTTCGGACTATGTCAAATCAGTTTGAAATTCCATCTTTACACTGTTTTAGATCTACCCAATATCATGATAAGTGATCATGTTAGGTCAAAGGTTATATAGAATGTGGCAACCGCGACAGAATGTGCTAGTCGCTCTCTGTCTGTTATGTCTGTTTAAGCAGTATTCTAATCTGTTTATGGGAAGTCATCTGTAATAAATATGGATTGCTGAATAATATACAAGTCTCCTATATATGCCTTATGTTTTTGGCGAGACGACACATGACATGGTGTTTGAGTGAAATGCTTCTAACAGTGAAGAGGAATTTTCTGCCGGAAAACTTGCAACGTTTTCGTTGATCGTGATTCGCCGACACGGAAGATCGGAAAAGTTTTTCTGACAACAATGCAAGACAAATTTGTTTAACATGGACCATTTCAATGCACCTGGACATCTAGATATTCACCACGGTAATTTAGCAGAAAATTGGCGACGTTTCAAACAGAGCTTTGATATTTATCTCATTGCTACTGAGAAGAATGGCAAATCTGATGCTGCCAAAGTTGCCATGTCACTAAATTTCACATTTGTTGAAGAAGGTGATAAAAATTCACTCGACAAAGTTGGTAAACAATTTGAAAATCACTGCAATCCACGCAAAAGTATTCTATTTAAAAGATACAAATTCTATGGAAGTTTAGACAAGAAAAGAAAGAAAATACAGATGAATATTCCACAAGATTGGGAACACAGGTCAAACAAAGTCAATTTCAAGAACCAGAAAACATGATAAGAGACAAATTTGTTTTTGGTTTACGTGGTAATTCTGTCAAAGAAAGGCTGCTTTGAGAAAAATAACTGACATTGCCAAAAGCTCTTGAAATAACATGCACAATAGAAATCTCTAAGAAACAAATCGATGCAATGAAAAATACCTCGAACGCATGTGATACAAATTCATTCAAGAAAGAGTCAAATTCAGAAATTAATCATATAAACAAGTCAAGGAAAGATAATATGAAATCGAAGACACAAAAATCAAGACTGTGGTATCATTTCATGCTCCGAGATCCTGTGCAGCATATGGTAAAAGATGCAACTATTGTAATAAAATAGGACATTTTGAGTTCGTATGCAGACTCACAAACAAGAAGGCTTGGGCAGAAGAAGCTTGTTGGTGCTATTCAAAAAGATGAAGATGAAATTCTGATAATACTGCAGAACCGACACTGTACTGTTTGAATGATGTGAATTCATTAAATAGTAAAGACAACTGGCATGTTGATCTAAATATTTTAGGCAAAAAAATTCAATTTCAAAATAACTCTGGTGCAGATTGCAATGTAATTCTGAAAAAATTTTTGATGAGTTGAAAGTCAAAAATGTTAAAATTCATCCTACAAATGTAATATTGAGAATGTTTGATGGCAGAAAAATCAAACCTAAGTGCAAAATATGTATACCTTGGGAACATAAAGGCTTCACTAAGATGATTGATATTAGGATTGTCAAACAAAATGTAACTTCAGTACTTGGTTTAAATGCATGTATTGATTGGAATTTAATTAGTAGAGTTGATGGTTTGAAACCTGATATTAATGTTGAAGAAAATTTTTTAGATGTTTTTGACGGCCTAGGTTGCATAAATGGTTTTGTTCACAAAATTCAACTTGATACTAATGTGAAACTGTTAAAAATCCCCCACGTAGAGTTCCTATTGCTCTTAGAGAACCACTCAGAGCAGAATTAAAACATATGGAAGGTATAGACGTGATTGAAAAAATCACTGATACTACTGATTGGGTCAATAGCCTTGTTATCGTTAAAAAGAAAAATAATTCATTACGTGTTTGTATTAATCCTTTGCATTTAAATCGTGCTATAAAACGTGAACATTTTCCTATGCAGACCATAGTGAATATTATGACACGTATGTCCAATGCCAAATATTTTTCTGTTCTCGATACAAACCATGGTTTTTTGGCAAATCAATTAGTTAGATGATGAGAGTGCTAAATTATGTACATTTAATACTATATATGGGCGTTATTTTTTTTAAAAGGCTTTCATTCGGAATTATCAGCATTAGCAAAGTCTATCAAAGAATTATGTCCCAAATATTTGAAAATATTGATGGTGTTGAGATTATCATTGATGATATACTTGTCTGGGATTCAACCTAGACGTGCATGATCGCAGATTTTGCAGAGTGCTTGAAAAAGTTAGTCAAAGTAAAAGTTTCGAATGACTGAAGTTGGTTATATTGGTCATTTACTCACTTCAGAAGGCATTAAATCTGATCCCAAAAAGGCTAAAGTTATATCTGCTATGCCCAATACCTACTAATGTCAAAAATTACAATGTTTTTTGGCATGACTACTTATTTGTCGAAATTTTTGAATAATCTTTCAGAAACTGCAGCACCTTTGAGGAAATTATTAGAAAAAGATATTGAATGGTTTTGGGTCCAGATCAAAATGATGCTTTCGATAAATTGAAATATGCTATATCTAATGCTCCTGTATTGAAATATTTTGATATTAATGAGCCAATAATTTTATCTGTTGATGCAAGTTCAAAAGGGGTTGGTGCTGGCTTGATTCAAAATAGTCGACCAGTGGCATAAGCGTCTTAAGCGCTCACAAAATGCCAACAAAAACTATGCGCAGATTGAGAAAGAGATGCATGCGATTGTTTTTTGGGTGTGAACGTTTTCATAATTTTTTTATTTCCCAAGTTCACATCACCGTACAGTCAAACCATAAGCCACTCGAGACGATATTAAAAAAGCCATTGTATTGTGCTCCGACACGTTTGCAACGTATGATTTTAAAAATACAACCTCACCCGCTTGAAGTCAAATACAAAGCTGGTAAAGAGCTGTATCTTTTTGATGCTTTATCACGAGCATGCGATGTCTCAGAATATTCTTCTGAGAAGAAAAACGAAGTATATGATGTAAATCTTTTAGATTTTGAAGATATGAAAAAGATGTATACAAAGCGCTTGTAAACGAGACAAAGAATGATTCGAGGCTGGCCAGAGAAAAGGTCACAAGTATCTAAGGATACTGTTGAATATTGGAATTACCGCTTCTTAAAGAAGAACGCATAACAATTCCAAATAATATGAGAACAAATATTTTGAAGAGAGTTCATTGCGCATTTTGAAACTGAGTAGACTTAAGCTAGAGCAAGAGAATCTGTCTTCTAGCAGAAAATAAATGCTGAGATTGAAGATTATATTGCCAAGTGCAAAACATACTTTGAACACCGAAGAAATAATCCAAAGGAACCTCGGATTCACACATCAGATTTTAGATACACCGGGGTCCACTGTAGCTTCAGACTTATTTAGTTATGCTGCTATTTCAGCTAAGAAAGAAATGTTTGCCCGACATGACATTCCGGAAAAGATAGTTGCCGATAATATGCCATTCAACAGTGTGGAATTTTTCAAATTTCTGTAGAGATTGGGATATAGAAATCTAATCTTGGATATAGAAATAGTAACCTCAAGTCCGGTGTACCCATGAGGTAATAGTCTTGCTGAAAGATTTGTGCAGTCCAATAAAAATTTGTTGAAAAAAGCTGATGATTCTAATCGATTTTTCTAATTTATTTGTCATTACTTGAATTGGAAACATTCCAATCTCTGATATGTCATATTCGCCAACTGAATTATTGATGGGTAGAAAACTCCGATCAAAAGTACCCGTTTCAAAAAATCTTTTACATCCAAGAGTTGCTAAGAATGCACAATCTGAATTACATCACAGACCCATGAAGCAAAAGAAGTTCCATGATAGATTATCAAAACAGATGAAAGAACTACATGAAAATGATGCAATTAGAATAAGACGTGATGGTGAATGGATTCCTGCTATTGTTGTTGGTGACACACAACTCTAGGATCTTACTATGTTGAAACTCCTAATGGCTCTAGATACAGAAGAAACAGATTTCATCTTATGAAAACAAGAGAGGAAATACCAACATATACACCGGACCAATAATTGATTCGAATTTTGATACTGAAGAATATGAACAAATCCAAAGTTCACCAAGACAGCTCAGGAGATCCGCAAGAAGTCGAGGAAGGCTGCAACGCTTTATTAAAGAATATTAAAATGTTTTTATTTTATGCGTATCTCTTCAATGTTTGCTGTCATGCTTCATTCTCAACATTGAATCCAGTTCTGAGTGATGCATGATCTATGTTTCTATTTTTATTAACAAGGGAGATGCCATGATAAGTGATCATGTTAGGTCAAGGGTTATATAGAATGTGGCAACTGCCATAGAATGTTCTAGTCGCTCTCTTCTTTTCGGCTGGTGCTAGGATGTGGTACAGGTCTGTTATGTCTGTTTAAGTAGTGTTCTAATCTGTTGTATATCTGTTTACTGGAAGTCATCTGTAATAAATATGGATTGCTGAATAATATACAAGCATCCTATATATGCCTTATGTGTTTGGCGAGACAACACATGACACCAAATGATATATGTATGGCCATACCAGGCCAATTTGCAACAAAAGAATAAATGAACAATCTGTGCAGCAAAACGTCTTCACTGGATCTTGGACTATGACCAAACAAACACAAAACGCTTTCAAAGCTCCCTTGCAAAAAGCTATTTCGAATTCAAGAAAAAAAATTTTTGATTGAATTTTGACAGAAAATCTAGTATCCTTGAACAGGGAGACTTGGAAAGTTAGGTGAAAAATATGGAACAAAAAGTTTTCAGTCATACAGACCTTTTTCACTAAGATTTTAGATCACTAGACCTTGCAGCTTTGATGCTAGAGCCAAAAGGTCTCTGGCAACCATCACTCAAGCACCACGTGGTCATGACGTCATCAATGTGATTTTGACAGCCAGTTTACTAGGCCACTGTCAAGTAAATATATCTGAAAAACAGAGCCTCAAATACAAAAAGTATGCGGCATAAGTTTTTCATTTAAACTTTGACTATGATTTCACACATGATTCACATTCCTAAAGCTTGCCCTGCAAAAACCTTATGCATTTCATTATCATCACTTTCAGTACTGCATTTTGATGGAAAATCAAAGATCCTGGAACAAAGAGACTTGAAAATCCACATTAAAAGTATGAAACAACGAGTTTCCATCCACACAGATCTTTTAACTATGATTTTAGGTATCTAGATCTTGTAGCTTTGATGCTAGAGCCATCCAGCCTAATAATGAATAATAATAATAAACTAGAACTGTTACACAATACTACGAAGGCTTTCGCCTGACTAAGATAAACACTGTCATCACTGGATCTTTCATGAGTACTCATATATTTTCTGAGAGATATCTTACAGCCCACAGATTCTCGCTGAAAAATAAAGTTATGCAAAAATCAAATTCGACCTTTCATGATATAAAATTAGGCCATGCATACTACCGTTATAATCCGAAGTAATCACATATACACCATGGGCAGTATCAAAGCCTATCTTTACACTCTTTTTGATCTATCTAATGATATATGTATGGGTAACGCTTGGACAGAATTGGTATGGTCTCTTGAAATTATTTTTGGGTTATTCAACTCACGACTGTGGCCAAATCAGTAACAAATCCCATCTCCATACCCCTTTTTGATATATCCAATGATATATGTGAGGCATATGCATGAGACAGATAAGGTATGAAGTCTTAAATTTATATTTGAATTATTCATCCTAGTCTGTGTCAAATCATCAGTAAAGCCCATATTTACACTCTTTTTTGTCTATTCGATGATAAATACATGTGTCATGCATGGAACAGACAAGGTATAGTGTTTTGAAATTATATTTGGTTCATTCAACTCAGACTGTGTCGAATCAACACGAAAGACCATATGATTTCATTCTTTTTGAGCTATCCAATGATATACGTATGGGCCATGCATGTGGCAGACGAGGCATGGTGTTCATATATTATATTTGAGGTATTCATCCCATGACTATGTCAAATCAGTATATAAACCTATCTTTACACTCACACTTATAAAAGTCCATCTTTACACTGTTTTAGATCTACTCAATGATATGTTTGGTGTATTGAGATTATTTTTGGTTGTTTCATCTCCGGACTATGTCAAATCAGTATAAAAGTCCATCTTTACACTGTTTTAGATCTACCCAATGATATCAGTGATATATGTATGGGCCATACCACGATGCCTACATGTTGAAATTATAGAAAAAATTTAGGTGGATGGATCAAGTATAGAATAACTACTACCCATTGCCTTTAACGAACATCTTTCTGTGTTTTCATGGGTATTCGGATTTTATGTGCGGGCCATGCATAATACTGATATGACTACGGATAGCTATACTTAAACCATTTTTTTATCCGAAATGTCGAATCAATCTTAAAATTCACCCTGACCCGTTTTTCAACCAATTTTAGAAATCATGCGTGGGACATACATGAGGCCAACATAGAAGTGAGGTCCCAAAATTTTGGAATATGGTCCCAAGATTTTTTAAAGTCACTGAACTTAAGTCATACGTCCCAAGTATAGTACATAACATGATGCAAAACGATATTTTATTTGAAATAGCAAAAATAAAACGAATTTAAGCTCTGTAATCACATCGGCTCACGCTCCACTGAATATTCCTTGTTTGTGCACGAATTAATAGCATTAAAATAGCTTTCAAACTGACAAAGCTAGCCAACTTTCAGCTTTTGTGCCGTAAAAACAAAGATTCAAATCAAGAATCTGTGCAGCAAAACTTCTTCATTGGGTCTTGGACAATGACCCAACACACACAGAACGCTTTCAAAGCTTCCTTGCAAAAAGCTATTTCGAATCACAGAAAAAAATTTTTGGTTGAATTTTGGGGGGAAATGTATAATTCATGAACAGGAGGATTTGGAAATTTAGGTGAAAAAATATGGAATAAAAAGTTTTCAGTCATACAGACCTTTTCACTAAGATTTTAGATCACTAGACCTTGCAGCTTTGATGCTTGAGTCAAAGATATATAGTACTCGCACAGACCACATGCCCACGACGTCAATCAATGTTATGTTTGGTTGAATTTTGACAGAAAATCCAGAATCCTTGAACAGAGAGAGACCCTTGGAGACTCGGGTAAAAATGTGCAATTAAAAGTTTCCAGTCATACAGACCTTTTCCCTAAGATTTTAGATCACTAGACTTTGCAGCTTTGATGCTAGAGCCAAAATGTATCTGGCAACAGCAATCGCGCAAACACGTGACGCCATGACGTCAATCAATGTGATTTTGACAAACAGTCTATTAGGCCGCTTTCAAATGATTGTATCTGATAATCAGAACCTTAAGTGCGGAAAGTACGCGGCATAAGTTCTTCATTGACTCTTTGACTATGATTTCACACATCAT
>OZ023144.1:7307952-7325873 GCA_963675895.2 Styela plicata | reverse complement strand
TTCAGTGGAGCGTGAGCCGATATGATTACAGAGCTGAAATTCGTTTTATTTTTGTTATTTCAAATAAAATATCGTTTTGCATCATGTTATGTACTGTACTTGGGACGTATGACTAAGTTCAGTGACTTTAAAAAAACTTGGGACCATATTCCAAAATTTTGGAACCTCACTTCTATGTTGGCAGCATGTGTGACCCACGCATGATTTCTAAAATTGGTTGAAAACGGGCCGGGGTAAATTTTAAGATTGATTCGACATTTCGAATAAAAAATGGTTTAAGTATAGCTATCCGTAGTCATGCCAGTATCATGCATGGCCCGTACATGTCCGAATACCCATGAACAACACAGAAAGATATCCGTTAAATGCAATGGATAGTAGTTATTCTACACTTGATCCATCCACCTAAATTTTTTCTATATTTTCAACATTTGACATAATCCGGAGATGGAACAACCAAAAATAATCTCAATACACCAAACCTTTCTGTTCCATGCATGGCCAATACATAAATCATTGGATAAATCAAAAAGAGTGTAAAGATAGGTTTATATACTGATTTGACATAGTCATGGGATGAATACCTCAAATATAATATATGAACACCATGCCTCGTCTGCCACATGCATGGCCCATACGTATATCATTGGATAGATCAAAAAGAATGAAACCATATGGTCTTTGGTGTTGATTTGACACAGTCCTGAGTTGAATGAACCGGATATATTTCAAAACACTACACCTTGTCTGTTTCATGCATGGCACATGTATTTATCATCGAATAGACAAAAAATAGTGTAAACATGGGCTTTACTGATGATTTGACACAGACCTAGGATGAATAATTCAAATATAAATTTAAGACTTCATACCTTATCTGTCTCATGCATATGACTCACATATATCATTGGATATATCAAAAAGGGGTATGGAGATGGGATTTGTTACTGATTTGGCACAGTCGTGAGTTGAATAACCCAAAAATAATTTCAAGAGACCATACCAATTCTGTCCCAAGCATTAGCCATACATATATCATTAGGTAGATCAAAAAGAGTGTAAAGATAGGCTTTGATACTGCCCATGGTGTATATGTGATTACTTCGGATTATAACGGTAGTATGCATGGCCTAATTTTATATCATAAAAGGTGGAATTTGATTTTTGCATAACTTTATTTTTCAGCGAGAATCTGTGCGCTGTAAGATATCTCTTAGAAAATATATGAGTACTCATGAAAGATCCAGTGATGACAGTGTTTATCTTAGTCAGGCGGAAGCCTTCGTAGTGCTGTGTAACAGTTCTAGTTTATTATTATTATTCATTATTAGGCTGGGTGGCTCTAGCATCAAAGCTACAAGATCTAGATACCTAAAATCATAGTTAAAAGATCTGTGTGGATGGAAACTCGTTGTTTCATACTTTCAATGTGGATTTTCAAGTCTCTTTGTTCCAGGATCTTCCATCAGGATCTTTCACCAGGATATTCCATCAAAATGCAGTACTGAAAGTGATGATAATGAAATGCATAAGGCTTTTGCAAGTCAAGCTTTAGTAATGTGAATAATATGTGAAATCATAGTCAAAGTTTAAATAAAAAACTTATGCCCCATACTTTTTGTATTTAAGGCTCTGTTTTTCAGATATATTCACTTGACAGTGGCCTAGTAAACTGGCTGTCAAAATCACATTGATGACGTCATGGCCAGGTGGTGCTTGAGTGATGGTTGCCAAAGTTTTGCTGCACAGATTGTTCATTTATTCCTTTGTTGCAAATTGGCCTGGTATGGCCATACATATATCATTTGGTGTCATGTGTTGTCTCGCCAAACACAAAAGGCATATATAAGATGCTTGTATATTATTCAGCAATCCATATTTATTACAGATGACTTCCCAGTAAACAGATATACAACAGATTAGAACACTACTTAAACAGACATAACAGACCTGTACCACATCCTAGCACCAGCCGAAAAGAAGAGAGCGACTAGAACATTCTATGGCAGTTGCCACATTCTATATAACCCTTGACCTAGCATGATCACTTATCATGACATCTCCCTTGTTAATAAAAATTGAAACATATATCATGCATCACTCAGAACTGGATTCAATGTTGAGAATGAAGTATGACAGCAAACATTGAAGAGATATGCATAAAATAAAAACATTCTTTAATATTCTTCAATAAAGCGTTGCAGCCTTCCTCGACTTCTTGTGGATCTCCTGAGCTGTCTTGGTGAACTTTGGATTTGTTCATATTCTTCAGTATCAAAATTCGATCAAAAATATTGGACCTGTGTATATGTTGGTAATTCCTCTCTTGTTTTCATAGGATGAAATCTGTTTCTTCTGTATCTAGAGCCACTAGGAGTTTCAACATAGTAAGATCCTAGAGTTGCGTGTCTACCAACAACAATAGTATGAATCCATTCACCTTCATGTCTTATTCTAATTGCATCATTTTTATGTATTTCTTTCATCTGTTTTGATAATCTATCATGGAACTTCTTTTGCTTCATGGGTCTGTGATGTAATTCAGATTGTGCATTCTTAGCAATTCTTGGATGTAAAAGATTTTTTGAAACGAGTACTTTTGATCGGAGTTTTCTACCCATCAATAATTCAGTTGGCGAATATGACATATCAGAGATTGGAATGTTTCGAAATTCGAGTAATGACAAATAAATTAGAAAAATCGATTAGAATCATCAGCTTTTTCTAACAAATTTTTATTGGACTGCACAAATCTTTCAGCAAGACTATTACTTCTTGAGTACACCGGACTTGAGGTTACGATTTCTATTTCCCAATCTCTACAGAATTTGAAAAATTCACACTGTTGAATGGCATATTATAGGCAACTTTCTTTTCCGGAATGCCATGTCGGGCAAACATTTCTTTCTTAGCTGAAATAACAGCATAACTATTCTTGCTATGAAGCCTTGCAATTTCAGGATATTTCGAATAGTAGTCAACTACTAGTAGATAATCCTTTCCTCTGAGGTAAAATAAGTCTGAAGCTACAGTGGACCCCGGTGTATCTGAAATCTGATGTGGAATCCGAGGTTCCCTTTGATTATTTCTTCTGTGTTTCAAGCATGTTTTGCACTTATATCTTCAATATAATCTTCAATCTCAGGATTTATTTTCGGGTAGAAGACAGATTCTCTTGCTCTAGCTTTAGTCTTCTCAGTTTCGAAATGTGCAATGAACTCTCTTCAAAATATTTGGTCTCATATTATTTGGAATTATTATGCGTTCTTCTTTAAGAAGCAGATTCTCACAAATAGATATTTCGTCTCGGTAATTCCAATATTCAACAATATCCTTAGATACTTGTGACCTTTTCTCTGGCCAGCCTCGAATCATTCTTTGTCTCGTTTTCAAGCGCTTTGTATACATTTTCATATCTTCAAAATCTAAAAGATTTACATCATATACTTCGTTTTTCTTCTCAGAAGAATATTCTGAGACATCGCATGCTCGTGATAAAGCATCAAAAAGATACAGTTCTTTACCAGCTTTGTATTTGACTTCAAGCGGGTGAGGTTGTATTTTTAAAATCATACGTTGCAAACGTGTCGGAGCACAATACAATGGGTTTTTTAATATCTTCTCGAGCGGCTTATGGTCCGACTGTACGGTGATGTGAACTTGGGCAAATAAAAAATTATGAAAACGTTCACACCCAAAAACAATCGCATACATCTCTTCCTCAATCTGCGCATAGTTACCAGCTTTGTATTTGACTTCAAGCGGGTGAGGTTGTATTTTTAAAATCATACGTTGCAAACGTGTCGGAGCACAATACAATGGGTTTTTTAATATCTTCTCGAGCGGCTTATGGTCCGACTGTACGGTGATGTGAACTTGGGCAAATAAAAAATTATGAAAACGTTCACACCCAAAAACAATCGCATACATCTCTTTCTCAATCTGCGCATAGTTTTGTTGGCATTTTGTGAGCGCTTTAGACGCTTATGCCACTGGTCGACTATTTTGAATCAAGCAAGCACCAACCCCTTTTGAACTTGCATCAACAGATAAAATTATTGGCTCATTAATATCAAAATATTTCAATACAGGAGCATTAGATATAGCATATTTCAATTTATCAAAAGCATCATTTTGATCTGGACCCTAAAACCATTCAATATCTTTTTCTAATAATTTCCTCAAAGGTGCTGCAGTTTCTGAAAGATTATTGAAAAATTTCGACAAATAAGTAGTTATGCCAAAAAACACTGTAATTCTTTGACATTAGTAGGTATGGGCATAGCAGATATAGCTTTAGCCTTTTTTGGATCAGGTTTAATGCCTTCTGAAGTGAGTAAATGACCAATATAACCAACTTCAGTCATTCGAAACTTTTACTTTGACTTTTTCAAGCACTCTGCAAAATCTGCGATCATGCTCTTCTAGGGTTGAAACCCAGACAAGTATATCATCAATGATAATCTCAACACCATCAATATTTTCAAATATTTGGGACATGATTAAATGTACATAATTTAGCACTCTCATCATCTAACTTGATTTGACAAAAACCATGGTTTGTATCGAGGACAGAAAAATATTTGGCATTAGACATACGTGTCATAATATTCTCAATGGTCTGCATAGGAAAATGTTCACGTTTTATAGCACGATTTAAATGCAAATGATTAATACAAACACGTAATGAATTATTTTTCTTTTTAACGATAACAAGGCTATTGACCCAATCAGTAGTATCAGTGATTTTTTCAATCACGTCTATATCTTCCATACGTTTTAATTCTGCTCTGAGTGGTTCTCTAAGAGCAATAGGAACTCTACGTGGTGGATTTTCAACAGGTTTCACATTAGTATCAAGATGAATTTTGTGAGCAAACCCATTTATGCAACCTAAGCCGTCAAAAACGTCTACAAAATTTTCTTCAACATTAATATCAGATTGCAAACCATCAACTCTCCTAATTAAATTCCAATCAATACATGCATTTAAACCAAGTACTGAAGTTACATTTTGTTTGACAATCATAATATCAATCATCTTAGTGAAGCCTTTATGTTCCCAAGGTAAACATATTTTGCACTTAGGCTTGATTTTTCTGCCATCAAACATTCTCAATATTACATTTGTAGGTGAATTTTAACATTTTTGACTTTCAACTCATCAAAAAATTTTTCAGAATTACATTGCAATCTGCACCAGAGTCAATTTTGAAATTGACTTTTTTGCCTAAAATATTTATATCAACATGCCAGTTATCTTTACTATTTAATGAATTCACATCATTCAAACAGTACAGTCTCGGTTCTGCAGTATTATCAGAATTTTCATCTTCATCTTTTTGAATAGCACCAACAAGCTTCTTCTGCCCAAGCCTTCTTGTTTTGAGTCTGCATACTAACTCAAAATGTCCTATTTTATTACAATAGTTGCATCTTTCACCATATGCTGCACAGGATCTCGGAGCATGAAATGATCCACAGTCTTGATTTTTGTGTCTTCGATTTCATATTATCTTTCCTTGCCTTGTTTATATGATTAATTTCTGAATTTGACTCTTTCTTGAATGAATTTGTATCACATGCGTTCGAGGTATTTTTCATTGCATCGATTTGTTTCTTAGAGATTTCTATTGTGCATGTTATTTCAAGAGCTTTTGGCAATGTCAGTTATTTTTCTCAAAGCAGCCTTTCTTTGACAGAATTACCACGTAAACCAAAAACAAATTTGTCTCTTATCATGTTTTCTGGTTCTTGAAATTGAATCTTGTGGAATATTCATCTGTATTTTCTTTCTTTTCTTGTCTAAACTTCCATAGAATTTGTATCTTTCAAATAGAATACTTTTGCGTGGATTGCAGTGATTTTCAAATTGTTCACCAACTTTGTCGAGGTAATTTTTATCACCTTCTTCAACAAATGTGAAATTCGGATACAGTTCTACAGCATCTTCACCAGCAACATTTGGTAACATGGCAACTTTGGCAGCATCAGATTTGCCATTCTTCTCCGTAGCAATGAGATAAATATCAAAGCTCTGTTTGAAACGTCGCCAATTTTCTGCTAAATTACCGTGGTGAATATCTAGATGTCCAGGTGCATTGAAATGATCCATGTTAAACAGATTTGTCTTGTATTGTTGTCAGAAAAACTTTTCCGATCTTCCGTGTCGGCGAATCACGATCAACGAAAACGTTGCAAGTTTTCCGGCAGAAAATTCCTCTTCACTGTTAGAAGCATTTCACTCAAACACCATGTCATGTGTCGCCTCGCCAAACACATAAGGCATATATAGGAGACTTGTATATTATTCAGCAATCCATATTTAATACAGATGACTTCCCATAAACAGATTAGAATACTGCTTAAACAGACATAACAGACAGAGAGCGACTAGAACATTGTGTCGCGGTTGCCACATTCTATATAATCTTTGACCTAACATGATCACTTATCATGATATTGGGTAGATCTGAAACAGTGTAAAGATGGAATTTCAAACTGATTTGACATAGTCCGAAGATGAATGAACCAAAAATAATCTCAAAACACCAAACCTTGTCTGTTTCGTGCATGGCCCATACATATATCACTGGATAGATTAAAAAGAGTGTAAGGATAGGTTTATATACTAATTATACATAGTCCTGGGATGAATAACTCGAATATAATAATTGAACACCATGCCTCGTCTGCCACATGCATGGCCCAAACATATATCATTGGAAAGATCAAAAAGAATGCAAAAATGGGCTTTCATGTTGATTCGACACAGTCCTGAGTTGAATGAACCAAATATAGTTTCAAAACACAATACCTTGCCTTTTCCATGCATGACACATGTATATATCATTAAATAGACAAAAAAGAAGGGAAAGATGGGCTATTTGGCGCAGCCCTAAAATAAATAAATCAAATGTAATTTTGATACACCATACCTTATCTGTCCAATACATGGGCCTCACATATATCATAGGATAGATCAATTTTTGCTTTTTCCCCTCCGTTTTTGAAAAATATTGCGCCATGTGAACGAGCCATATTGAAGTTTTGGCAAGTGTTCCATGCACCTGAAATTTTCCGATTTCAATAGCAGTCTCTTGGTGTAGCATTTCAAGCCAGAAAGAATGTCACCGGGGAAGGTTTTTGAATGAACGGATTTGTTAATATTGGCGAATCTAACTAACATTGCAATTACTGTAGTATATGGGCGCGTTATTTCAAACATTTTGATCATAGTTGGAGGTCGCCACACTGCACAGATCGGTATGGGTCTCGATCGTTTCAGTTAAAGTTAAACCACGTAGGTCAATTTGCTAGGCTACCCACTGCAGGCACTATAATATTGTGTACTATTATACTAAGTATGTATTGCCCACACCCTCAGTTATTGAAATACATTGAAATCAAACCTTCCAACTTCTTATTAATACCGGTACATTATGGTTTGTAGCTCTCAGAAAATATTTATTGTAAGTCAAGCTTATTTCACCATACATCATAAAAAATAACAGCACGTAAATAATAAATAATGGTGAGAGTTGTGAAGGACGAAAAACGTCATCGAGTCTGCAACATCTAGATGAACTAATGTGAGAAAAAATAAATTATGATTGAAGGAAAAAACATTGCTAATAGGAAGAAATTTATACAGCGATCTATACTCGCAATCGAGCCGTTTGCCAAATGGCTTAGTAGATTATTATTTATGAAAAATATATGGCATGTACTCGCGACAAGTCGAATTCATAGTTCTTTCAGACTCTCTTCCTTCACAATGTTTCACCGACAAGAACTTACTTTGAATCATTTCTCATAGTTTCCAGTTGATAATAGTTCTTCTTAAGTTGTATCTATCGTTAGTAATTAAGTTCTCCCACTTTGTCTACCAGAGCGTAGAGAAAAATCTCCCTGAAAAAGCTATAAGCAAACTTGAATAAGAAAATTATCCGTTCAGAAAATTATCAGATGAATATTACGTACGTGATGTATACGATACGCAAGGTGATGCTGTTGAACCCTTCTTATCGACGGTGTTATAGAAGTTCAACAATCGGCCGCGAAGGGTTGGTAACCTCATGTCACCGGGGATGCGGGTTTGTCATGCCTCATGAGTATTTCTATGTCACCAGGGATGCGAATATAATATTTAGGTTTAGTCAGTTTTACTCGACCGTGACATTTGTTCATTCCATATTCGATTGCCTTATAACAAGGTTTCTCATCACACGTGGTCAAGGGTGGCAGTACGGTACGGTACGAAATTTTTATCGTACTTCGAACCAGCAAAAATAATTTCGTACCGAACTTCGTACCGTACCTTTCGAAAATTTTTCGTACCGTACCGTACGATATTATTTTTTTCGTACATCGTACCGAACTTCGTACCAGTACGAAATTAAGTTCGATTAATATTTTTCATTTATCGTACTAAATTTCGTACCAGTACGAAAACAGGTACGATTCGCTGGGCAGCAATTTCGTACCGTACCAACTACCAATGTCGATATAAGCTTTATTTGTAAGATCTGGCCACCGCAAGAAACGTACCAACATCTTACTATAAAGTGATGCAGTTTTATGCTATCTGGTTTAAAATCCAGGACAGTAAAACATGGGCGTAACTAAGCATATGACACCCCAATATCATTGTTCACATTGCGCAGCTTATATATATCTTTACATTCTGATGTTTCTGCTCTGATAATTCTACGTGTCAGAGTACAAAACAAAACATAATAGCGTTGGTTACTGGGTAACTTAGTTGCATAGTTGGTGAGGGGGAGATAGTTTTTAATTTAATTTCCATAAAATTTCCGCACGCCTGCGTTGCGCAATATTTTCCCCGATTAATTTTGTATATTTCGTAGCATTTAGCTTTTAAAGTTAGAATTTTTATTCAATTTTACAAAAAATTCAGCGAGCTTCCGGCGCGAAGATGCATTTTCCTGTCTGGTAATGTTTATTTCACTCTTGAAACATGTATTTTTGTTTCGTTCTCGATTAAATTTTGCGCGCCTCCAGCACCCTGGTCTTTTTTTAAATTTGAAAGCCTATGTTTGCATGTTGAAAAAAATGTGCTCCCCCTAAATTATTTTCTGGATCCGCCATTGTAGTCGGCATATTCGGGCAGTGCTTCCTTCGCCATTGTGAATTTTAAATAAAAACAGGTCAAAGCACATCGGCGATGCTAACGATATATTCAGAAACTACATCGTGATTTTTAGTATTATGAATGCTGCTTATCTTCTCGATTTTAATTGGGCTATCACAACTTTCGTTATTACAGAAAATGCATTCAGATCAAGACGTCATAAATCAGCGGTCTATATGTATTTCCACGCAATCAGAAATTTTTACGCCACTGCAGTAAAACCGACATACGACATAGCTCATCTAATCAGCTCAAGTGAATCCGTTGCATTTTTATTACCATACCTGCGCCGCTTTCAATAATTTTAAAATTTCCCTTTAGTTTTAAAATTCTTTGATAGACGCAATTTATATTATCAGCGCCCTGTTATGAAACGGCATAGATGTTAAATGAAATTATTTTTTTGAATTCATCTGAGAAAAATAAAGTGTAATGCGAAGGTACGAAAAAGAGTACGGTACGGTACGAAATAAATACCGAACTTCGTACCGTACCGTACCAAGTACGAAAATTGAAAAATGAATCGTACCGTACTATCGTACCGGAAAATTCAATCGTACCGTACCGAACTTCGTACCGTACCGTACCGTACTGCCAGCCTTGCACGTGGTATGCTTGTAATCGTCGAGTTAGAGTTCCATCCCATCGATATAAATGCTTCGGACAATATTCACGCTTGTCATATTCGTTGCTAAAGGTAATTCACAAGTTATTTGTTTCCTATTTCTCAAGGTTCAAAATCAGAAATTTTACTTTGTCAAGTATGCGCCACAGATGGATCGCGTTTCATCGTCGTGATCCTCACTGACTCATACTTAACAGAAGATGTTTTGACATTTTTTCGATTGGGTTATCATACACATTATTATAAATTCGGCCTGTAAGCAATGTGTCACAGATTACCATGCTCTTTCCCATGAATTTAAAAAGATGAGTATTGCACACACAATACTGTTTCAAAATGACCTTAGTCTTAATTTGAAGGGTATTATTTAATTTTGTAAACAAATATCAACAAAAACTGGCGTTGATGACAACATCACTTGTTTGTTAATTTTTAGTTGGTTGGATTTTTTGTGGTGGACAGAACTGACCATGCTGTGTGACACCTATATAATGCTTTTATCGTAAAATTAATTATGGTCGAGATATAGGCCTAATCATAATTTTGCTAACGATAGCTTCTGGTGCGATCATCATTTCCATGTAGGAAATAGGTTTTTGCCTAACTAGCATTCATTTTTCAATGCTTGGAATTCGATGGCTCTTATAAACTAAAATCCAAACTTGATTTGGAATATAAAAATGGTTTATGTGGGACTATCATTGTTCTTCATTTAATCAAGCCACAAATTTGTTGATTGTTTACGCTGTGGTAAATGCAAGACGGGAAGGTGTTATAAAACGCCCGCACGTAGTCTACATCGTGGCTCATCCGGGAAAGGTTCTTGCGTTGTGTGGCTTTCAGCTAGAAACATTGTTTACAACCGAATTAGCGCGACAAAAAGATAATTAAAAAAAATGGTTTTCGAATGCCTATCAAATATTATACCTTGTTGTGCCGTTATCTTACATTGTTAATTCTGACAATAACCACAGTGGCGTCATGGTAAGGCTAGACAAGACATTTTTAATCTTCAGGGATATTTGATATGGTGTGGTTCGTGTTTCCTCACCTCTATCCAGACATAGAACGTATTTCCTACTTCCCGACGTATTTCCTACTTCCCTAAAAATCAAACGCTACACCTTATCATAAATATGTGTATAAAATGCGTGTGCAGGTCCAGCTACTAGAAATGTATTGTGAAAAACCTAAACAGAACAAAAGCGACTCACTTTTCCACATCTCTGCAACGTCCTCCATGCTGTGCTGGATTTGATAACCTTGTGTAAGTGCTGATATAGCCATGATCACCGTAGCAGTATTCCAATGGAACCTTGAAAAACCGTATAAAAACTAATTGTGATTTTTAACCTAAATTCACTTCAAACATTGCCGGAAGCACCACTTTCACATATTTTCTACCAGTGGGTAGAGAAAATCTCCCTCAAAGAGCTATAAGCAAACTTGTATAAAAAAATTAGCAGTTCACATAACGATGAATATTACGTAAGTGATGTATACGATACGCAAGGTGATGCTGTCGAACTCTTCCTTATCGACGGTGCTATGGAAGTTCAAAAATCGGCCGAGAACCATCCGCATCCCTGGTGACATTGGAATACTCATGAGTTATGACAAATCCGCATCCCTGGTGACATTGGGTTTACCAACCCTATCGAAACGGTCGGGCTCGGTGGCCCAGTCGATTAATCCCGATTGTATTGTCCGAAATACCGATAGTTCGATGCCCGTTGACCGTGACAATAAAATGGACATCGTAAGACGGGATATAAAATAATGCCGGATTTCTAGCAAATGGCAGAGTTGGCCCATAAAACTCCTGATTTTCTTGTATTGTCCAAGGTAATTTTTCTCACCCACACTTGAGAAACATATCTGGTTTAACATCTCTTGCTGGGAATATTTATCCACAAAAGTAATCGCCGATGACGAGTATACTGTTATATACTAGGGGTGGGGCATCCTAGGGCTAAGAACAAGCAACAATTCAAGAGTATTCATTTTCACTGCTTTGCCAGCTTCTCACAGTTTTCCCTCCTCATTCTCCCAAACAAATCAAAAAGGAATAGCCTCTGCATTCTATGCGAATTGTGACGTTGCAAATGGCTGACTATGACTGATCAACTGATTAACTGGTCAGTTGGGCTTTTCGTAAAAACTGTTTTGTAGAGCATAGTATTGGTAAAATTTTAAGTTGTTACATGACGTCTGGACAAAAAAAAAGAAAGATTGGTGATGAAGGCAAAATGTTCCAGAAAGATTGGACAAACTCGTACTTTTTTGTGGAAGTAAGTGGTAAACCTGTGTGCTTTATTTGTGGTAAATCTGTGTCAGCAGTGAAGAAATCGAATTATGAAGCATTGTGACTACTTGCATGGTAATCTGGAACAGTTAACAGAGCAGGGTATTATTAGAACGAGATGTGAAGTTACTGAAGTGGTAACGAAAAAGCTGAAAGGACATACAGATGGAGAATTCGTGAAAGAATGCATTGTCATCGCTGCCAATCTACTAGCGCCGGATAAGGTTGAGGAAGGATATGGGTTAAAATATTGAAAAAACATTGAAAGACAAGGCTCAGGCTTTCGATTTTTTTCTGTCCCTGGATGAACCGGCAGACATTACCGATACAGCCATTCATTTTCATTCGAGGAACAACTTTAGACTTCGAAATACAAGAAGAGTTGTTGACATTGGAATATACGCATGGAACAACATGTGGTGAGGATTTGTTCGAGAGGCCTCTAGTGGCAATGCGCAAATTTAATCTACCATTTTAAAGTCTAAGTGGTCTTGCAACGGATTTTGCTCCAGTCATGGTGTTTTTTTTACAGCCACGTCTTAGAGTAGATCACCCTGACCAAGGCTCTGTACGAGCGGTCACTTATAGGCAGGCAGGGTTACAATTGCTAGGAAGATACGATCTTTTTCTGTTCGGCTAAGCCTTCCCAAGTTATTACACCAAGGGTTGAGTGGTGGGCCTGGATAAGCGAGCCGGACTCGCCTAGACTCAAACCCGAGATCTTGAACCTGCGACGCCAAAATGTTTAACCACTAGTCCATCGCGCCCCATTATTCGCTGTTTTATAAGGTTTCAGATTTAATACTTAAAATATACACCTATATCATAATTTGTGAATATAATAATCGATGACAATTTACAAGTCTACTGTGTTGAAACCTGGCAACCGCATAGCTTGTTCACCATGTCAGAAAAGAAAACCATGGCCGAATACACTGCGAAGTTGGATCAGTTAGAGGCAAGAATTATGAAAAATTTGAAAATATCTATGAAAGCTATCGTGTGTGAAATTGTTGAAGAACTAATTTCTGAAAAAAGTTTTACAAGTGATGTGGATAAATCTTTTACTGGTAATTTTCAAAGTATAAATGAAAGATTGGATCAGATAGTAGCAAGCAGTGAAATACTGCGGTCTGAAATGAAGGCTGATGTTGCAAAACTGGACCTACGATTTGATCAAATGTCCATCAAAAACCAAGAACTTTCCAAGGCAGTAATAGAAGTACAGGAAAGCCAGATTCTGATAAATCATAAATTTGAAGAAAACAAAAGTAAAGTTGTGGAAATGGAAAACCATCTAGGCAGCCTCGAGCTGCAATTAGAAGCGATACAGCAAAAGTGTACTCAACTTCATGAAAGAATGGATAAGAATGATCAGGATATTGAGGATTTAAAATCAATACAATCGGCGCGACAATCTGGAGTTCCACGATATTCCGGTACCAAAAAACACTGATTGTAAAACTGAGAACACAGATGAAAACTATTACTAAAATTGGGAAACTGCTTGGTGTTAAAGTTGGAAAACTTGATATTTCCATTTCACATAGAATACCTTCGCAAACCAGAAGCATAGCTCCAATACTCGTCAAGTTTAGTACTCGTAATAAAAGAAATGAATTTCTAGAGGCAAAGAAAAAAAAATTTCAGATATCACTGATTTTGGAATTCCAGGCATGAAAAATCTATATATAAATGAACATTTAACAAAGCACCGAAAAGACTTGTTTTACGCAGCACGTGCTGCGAAAAAACAAAAAGACTATGGATTTCTATGGACAGCTAATGGGAACATTTATATGCGAAAAAGTGAAAACCATAAAAAAAATTGCACTCAAAATCATTATCTGATCTTGGGAAGTTGAATTAGTACAGTGGTACGATTGATCTGCTTGGATTGTTCTTCTAGGCATAATGACAAACTTCCCCTGTACAGTTTGTGGCAATGAATGTTCATGGGAACAATCTGCAATATGTTGTGATATATGTGATGGGTGGGTTCACTTTGAATGTTCTTTATTAAACAAAGATGCATTCAGTGAACTTGCAAGCTCTGATCTTTCATATTACTGTTTCCCTTGTTTGAAATCTATTCTACCCTTTAGTTCATACCATTCTGATATGATAAACGGAATAGGTGAACAACTTGAAAGTCATACATACAAGCGCAATATTTTTAATTTTGGTTTTGAAAATGTTAATGATTGTCGTACTGTAGACCTTAAAGATTTGTCTCATCAAGAGTTCATGTCTCCCATAAAAATAACCGACTGTTTTTCTCTTGCTCATTTTAATATAAGATCGCTACAAAAACACTCAGATGAATTAAGTGAATTTTTAATTGATATGAAGCGTCGTCCTTCCATTATTGGTCTATCGGAAACCAAATTGCAAAGCGATCCTGTTAAAAATATTGACATCCCCCGGATATAATTTTATTCATTGTCCCTCAAAAACAAGGGCGGGAGGTGTTGGATTATATATCGAAAATAGGTTTCCTTACAATATTATTGAGAATTATACGTTATCAGAATTGGGTAGTGAGGAACTTTGGATAGAAATCCCTGTGAAATTTGCTGAACAATCTTCAATTATAATAGGAGTCATTTATAGACATCCCAACTCAAATACAAATTCATTTGTGGATAAATTGAGTGATACTCTGTACAATTTGTCTTATAACAAGAAACAGTTTTTTATTATGGGTGACATGAACATAAATCTGCTTGGCCAATCAAGATTCTCAGAAAGCTATATTGAAATGCTAAAATCGCATTCAGTTATACCTCTTATAACACACCCCACCAGAGTTACCCACAGTACCTCGACACTCCTCGACCATATTTATACAAATGTAAGCAACATATCTCTCAGTCCCATTGTTATACGAAGCAATATGACTGATCATTTCCCAATACTCTGCCGAGTATTACACAGATTGCCCACTTTTACATGTCGAAAAAGGTTAAAACGTGATATGTCTGCATTCAATATAGAGTCATTTAAATTTGATGTTGCTAATAAATTTGCTAACTATGATATGTCCTTGATTGACGCCAAAAATTTTAATCATATTTTTGACAAATTTGTTCAAGATTTGAAAAAAGTTATAGGAAAACATGCGCCTCTTAAAACTATGTCTCGAAAAGAAGTCAGGATAAACCGTAAACCCTGGATTACGCCTGCAATTCTAAAATCTATAAAAACTAGAGATAGAATGCACAAAACGTTATATTTGAATGGTTCTGTTATTGAAAGGAGGCAATACAAGACATATGCAAATAAATTATGTCATATAAAAGACAAATCCAAAGAATTGTACTTCTCAGAATCATTTCAAAAGAGCAAAAATGACATTAAACAAACTTGGAATAACATTAAGTTAATAGTTAATCTCAAGTCCAAATCCACTCCCAATTTGAAAGAAATAATTGATGAATCAACTGGAGAAAAAACTGAAGATACAGAAATTATATGTGAAATGTTTAATGATTATTTTTCTAAAATTGGTTCAAAACTTGCTTCCAAAATTTTCGACATGTAGCGGGGGCATTCGAGATATCTTGGTAGACCACAACAACAATCCATGTTTCTTGAACCGTCATCAGTTAATGAAATGGAACTTGTAATAAATTCTTTTAAAAACCGGAAAGGCAGAAGGACATGACAAAATTCCTGCTTTCCTCATTAAGATGGTAAATGACATTTTATCCCCTGTTCTAAATACTCTTTTAAACTATTCTTTAACCTTTGGTATTTTTCCAAACTGTCTAAAAATAGCTCGAATAACGCCAATACTAAAGTCTGGAGATAAGCGATTTATTACTAACTATAGGCCCATTTCTGTTTTATCATGTATAGCAATTATTTTTGAGAAACTTATCCATGTTAGAATGAAAAACTATTTTGACAAATTTTCTGTAATCAGCCATTGCCAATTCGGTTTTCGAAATAACCACTGTACCACTTACTCTGTCATGGATATTTTATCCAATTATCTTGATATAATTTCCAAAAACCATGTTGGTTGTAGTGTGTTCCTAGATCTACAAAAAGCTTTTGATACAGTTGACCATAGAATATTGATTGATAAGCTTAAACATTATGGTATACGTGGTGTAGCAAATAAACTCATTTCATCATATTTAACTAGCAGATTTCAATTTGTTAGCGTCGATTCATCTAACTCTCACTTGGCTCCTATTACGTGTGGTGTGCCGCAAGGCTCTGTCCTTGGGCCGACTCTTTTTTTAATTTATGTCAATGATATAGTTAATGCGACCGGTTCATTCATTAGACTTTTTGCTGACGACACCAGTTTATCATCATCATCTTTCGATCAAGATTCTCTGGAAAATAAAATGAATTTGGATTTAGAAAATATTAATAACTGGATGCTGTGCAATAAAATATCACTTAATCCAAAAAAGTCACAGGTTCTTATTATCAATCCCAAATTAACTGGAGGAAAATCTGAAAATTTCAATATTTTTGTCAATAGAATTCGTTTATCTATATGCCGGTCTGTGAAATATTTGGGTATTTACATTGATCAAAACCTCACATGGAGTACCCATATTAATCACTTAGTCAGCAAATTGTCAAGAGCCGTCGGGGTCTTAACAAAGCTCAAGTATTATGTTCCTAAAAAATATTTTACGTACTGTTTATTTTTCTATTTTTCACTCTGTGTTACAATATGGTATAGTCTTGTGGGGAGTAGCTGCACAAACGCAATTGAATCCCCTCAAAGTACTCCAAAACAGAGCTATAAGGGTTATTTCCAAAGTTCCATTACGAACAACATTGAGTCCTCTTTATAAGAAACTAAATATTTTTGAAACTAGATCACTTGTACCGATACGAGGTGGGCAAAATAATGTATAAATATAACTCTGGCACTCTTCCGGAATCTTTTGCTCTATATTTTTCAGCATGCAGTAGTGTACATTCCTACAATACTCGATTTTCTTCAAAACAGTCGTATTATGTTCCCAGAGCCGATAACAAAGTCCTGCAAAAATCCATTAAAGTTACTGGGGTTAAAATATGGAACAGCATTCCTGAGAATATCAAGGAATCCACATATTCTCTATTTAAAAAAAAATACTTGTGCTTTTTAATTAGTGATTACTGATATTGTGTTCTGATGTGTCTTATATTAAATCATGATAATTCATGCAGTGATTACTGATATTGTGTTCTCATGTGTCTTATATTAAATCATGATAATTCTTGCAGTGATTACAAGACATTGTAAATGTTTTACTAGTTATGTCTTTTTTTGTCATTTATAGGTGATCATCGGTACTGAGGTATCCTTATTTACATATGCTATATACATATAGTTAGTTAGGATTCCTATAACCGTCTCATTTTGTCTTCTTGTATAAAGTTTCACTCTACACGATGGGCGTGATACATTGCCTTTGAAATACCATTGGACTGAATATTTAGCTGAGTTACTATTTTTTTTTTTTTTTTTTTTTATTGAACCACTATAGTTAAGCAGCTATAGTGTTCCCCTCTGTTTATTTATTATATTGCCTCGATTACCTCTTTCTTGTTCTCTTTCGCAAATTTGCCAGGTATTGTTTCGGGCATTCTTGGTGTCTGTGTTGAATTTTAGAATACGAACACCAATGTGCTTGAATGCTATGTGGAAAATGAGAGTGTTAAAATATTTTCTTGAAAAGTGTCATCATTTGTAAGTGCAAAGATTATTATAGTTTATTGCAAATTTTTCTTTATATATATTTGGCAGGAACGGGTGATGGCAGACTTTGATGACCAACTGGTCGTATCGCCATTCCCCAGTCTGTACCGAAATACATATG
>OZ023144.1:7075679-7307852 GCA_963675895.2 Styela plicata | reverse complement strand
GTACCATTTCAAGTGACATCAGCGGAACCCCCCGGCGGTAACGATTCAGCAGGAGAATCTACCATACTTGAGATAACAAGTCAAGATCCTCCGGGCTTCTTTGCAATGACAGATGAGGGTGTTCTCACAGTAGCAAAAGATCTTGATTATACAAAATATCAACAGCACAAAATAAATTTGTAAGTCGCTTAGATCAGTGCTTCACTCAGGAAGAAGGTGACAGTAAGGTGTCGATTTTACTAATACCGATACAAGTCAGGGCGATGGCAAAAATTGAAAAAATAGTCGATACTACCCCCATGTATGTACCTTAAAAAATAGTCAAAATTACGAACGGGAGGGAATTCGAGCTATTAGTAATAGTTTATACGTTCCCCATGCTAGCAAAATTGTTCGTGGAGAATATCAACTTCGATCTTTTTATAATCTAAGATTTTTTATCGGGAAAGTATCGATTGACGATGAATTATTATTATGTTTAAAAAATAATCGATATTTGAAGATCGATAGCAGTAGATTTTGTGTATTTTAATATAATATATACATGTGATAGTACATTTTGTTTATTTATATAGCTGTAGCAAATTTATAAATCCTTTTTGCATCCCCAGCGCGATCCGTCAGTGCCATTATATAATTGACAAAATATTTCAGTCAGAAGCGGTTAGTTTTTGACTATTTTTTATATATATTTTTTTCAAGCGCTGAAAATGTAGAAAAATGTGAAAAACATAGCTTAGGAGGAGTTGAAGCACCCAATACTACCCAGGAACTTACAATAAATATTAAATGTTATCATGATCCACTGCCAATATGAATGAAAGAGCATAGTTAGTGAGGTTGAAAAGACATTCATTCACTTTCCAGCTCGACAGACCTGAGGGGTGATCCTAAATTGAGAATCTTGACATGCAGGGGCCTGGAACTCAAGATCTTTACCTTAGGATTTCAACATTTTACGTTCGTGTTTTGGCTATTTCTTATATTTAATTTTCAATATTTGAAAATTTAGGAAAGTAACAAACACAGGGCCCAATAGTGTAGGAGGCGAACAAGTGTTCACTAACACTCAGGAACTTACAGTAAATATTAAAGATTATGATGATCTACCACCAATATTTCAACCTTGTGATGGCGATATATGCCAACCTCTGTACTCTGTTAATGTAGAAGTTGGAGAGGTAAGTAGATTTATTCTACAACGTGAGAAATTGTTTGATATTTAGCAACAAGCAACATTTTATAGTGTCATCTTTGAGCTATCGTAAGACATCGATGGATCTTGCTCTTGCTAACACTTTTTTTTTACTTTCTTGTTAAATTTGGGCTCATACGTCAGGAGAAGCAACTAATTCAAAATGTTGCCACATTTCGTCAAACAAGCATAGGAAAATCTACTAAAAATGGTGACACAAATAACAGAAAGATTTTCAAAACTCAAAGTTCCTCTCATTCATTTGAGTACTGTCCTGCTGCTCATTTGTTTTATGTAATTCGAACGTACGTGCAAAAATTGTATTTTGCTGAACCATTGCCACGGATAGACCTGAGTCACCGTAAAAAGAAATATTAAATCTAACGGGGAAATGATACTTTTTCTGCCGATATATAATGAAGATATACTGTTCTTGAAATGACGTATATCTCAAATATATAATAAGCTTTATGACCTCACCAATTGTGTTTAAAGCTTTAAAGTCAGGTGTTAACGCCAATAAATTCAACATGACGTATACAAGCTCAGCGACTATTGCAAAATGCATTTCAAGATTCAAGTTTTTGCAAAATGTCAGCTAATGGCCAATCGCGCTTTTTATGATTTACCAATGGTCGCCCTTCCTGATAGGATGTCTGATGGTCAAGTATCGAACCCATCAAAGCTTGTTTGACTGTATGCGCTATGCAATTTTGCTCCGATTCCCCTATGCGTATAATTAACTCCGTCAATTTCAGCAAGAAATGGTTAAACTATGGTTGGAAAATGTATGATCTATTATAGGTCGTTTGTAAATATATGTGTGTTCTTATATGCAATATCGGTATCGTAATATATATTCAAGGTATTAATTCCCCAATATTTATGTTTCAGTCGGCTTCAACGTTAAATGTTAAACCTGGCCCTGTTAATGCAATAGACGGAGACACGGCAATTGATTCTCCAATCAGATACAGCTTCATTAGTGGTATATCATATTATCATACATGTTTTATTATTATATTGGCTCGATAGGAGGAATATAGTGTGATTTGCCTCTATGGCCTTTTACATGAGATTGCACTCAAATAGTTTGGGAATAGTCCAATATAGACTGATATTCCCGGGAAAAAGCGTTTTATATTACAAATTTCATTTAAAAGAATATAATATAAAATATAACCTGTTTTTTATATATAAAAAATTATGTCCAGTAAAAGCACCGGTTGTTGTTGTATGTTGACATAGTAAAAACGAAAGCGAAGAAAATAAAAAGTGCTGTTTGTAACATTTTGAAAAATGACCTAAATTATTTGCAGGGCGAATATTCAACACGCTTTACAGTCATAAGGACATGCTAAAGCAGATGTAGTCGCTTCTCATTTTTTTTTCCATTTATTATTTTAGGTCGCTTAAAAGAGATACAAATAGTTTACAGTTGATATTTCTCGAAATCTTTGACATAATTGCGAAAATAATTCGTAAAATTCGAAATCAAAACGGACAAGCAGTGTGATTCTCACATCAACTATATATATTATCTATTTGTTCTGGGCTCAAAATTGACTACCTGAAAGCAAATTGGGCACACTTCAATATTGAGTGCAAGAATGCAACCGATGTTTAAAACAGAGCTAACTCATCCAACTTTGAGTTGATTTAAATTGGAAAGTTTCGTCATAGAATAAATATACCAATTAAATTAATCTTTTAGAATAAGGCGGATTGAAAACTATGCTTTAAATGGAAATCCTTTACTTATATGTTGGTGTTTTTATGCATTTTCAGGAACCCCAGCTGATTACGCCACCTACTTTTCAATAGATAGTGGAACAGGAGCAGTTACATTGTTAACGCCAGTTCCAAGACAAACTACTTATACAATTGTAGTGAAAGCGGAACAGACAGACAGAGATGATCGATTTTCGGTTACTTATTTACAAGTACATGAATACTTTTTTTTTCTTTTCAGGAAACGGTGAACACGCACATTTGATTTAGCTGGGCATAGTGGTTTAGGTCCTCCAAACTGCAACAAGTTTGCGGATACCTGGGTTATTTTATTTGCCACGCTGGGGACAGCTGAAATGACAAATGTAAAACCCAACCTTCACACGTTTTCCAATGTGAACAATTTCAATATTAAAATAAAATTATGTCGAGAAAAAAATATTTAATTAAAAATGGAAGACCGCTAATTTTTAAAACTTTTCTTTTTACAATCTCTTATTAGGTAGAGTGTAAATAGATGAACGGAGTTAATGAGACTGGAAGGCATTCATTCATTTCCCAGTTCAACAAAGATCTGGTATGAATGGTGTGCTCCGGAAACACCGGATGTTGAACACCGGACTTTTAATCTGCGATTCCTACGTTTTACCCAACAGGACTTCCGTACTAAATGAATCCCACTTTCATTTTTTCGAAATCAGTAAACCATGTTGTAGGAAACCATTTGTTGCTAAAAAACAGTGACTCAACACCACACCAAAATGTTTACCGTAGCTGTTATTCTGTTTTTTCTTTTCTGTTTTATCATAATTAAAGCTAAAACATTGTCAATAATATTGCGACGTAACATTGAGATGAGGAAAATATCTACATAATAATATATAGCGCCTTGACGGTGCGATCCATCACTGCCACACGCTCGCCTTCAGAATATAAGTCTATAATGTTGTGGTTCATATATAATAAACTACTGAAAAAAAATCCATGTCACTGTCAAATTTATTTTTTTAAACTTTCTACAGGCAGTAGCAACCGTAAAAGATGAATTCAAACCAACTTTTACTGAAACATCGTACAGTGGTGAAGTTGTTGACGATGGAAGTGAAATATTGTTTGTCTATGAAACTGGAACTTCAAATTTACTCCAACTCATTGCAGAAGATGATGACCCGAATGTAAATATCAAAATTGCTGAAATGCTGTACAAAATTTTTCAATTGTTTTTATTTTAACGTCAGAACGGAGATCAGGTCTCTCAATAACCAATTTTCGTGTTATGGTCGTAAAGTTTCATAAAAACTTGCATTCGTTTCATTTGAGGTATATATGTTGCTGTTCAAGTTCAAATAAGTGATAAACTATATATTTTATTTTCAATAATTTAGTCCAAAGGATATATCGTTATGCCAAAAGAATGCACTTTGCAACAGGATTTGTACAAATTTCATTTGTGTAATCAAAACTTCAGGTATATATACTTTTTGAAACAACTTATTCAATGCGATGCAAAATTTCCATCGAAAATATGAGTGTGAATTTACTTACATCTTTTTCAAAACTAGACCAACTTGCTTAAATTTATTAATTTTGTTTTTAGTCGGTCATCATATATCAAATAACATCTCCCTCGGACTATCAAATATCTAGTGACGGATATATATTCACACGAAATTCACCTGGTACAACAAGAGCGTTAGCGGTAAGATATTCTATTATTTTCCCATATATTATTTCCATGTGTAAAAAAATGATTATTCTGGGAAATAAGTTGTTTCTATTTTATGCACCGTAATGTCGGCTGCTAACTGAAGAAGCGCAAAAATGTGATTTCCACATAATCAGATCACAGCAGATCTGTTTGAACTGTGCCGCGAGTAATGCAAAATTATTTCGGTGCTGTATAAATTTAAACATTTTTTTTCATTTTTAGGCTGATTTGAATATTATTGCATTAAATATAAACGCTGAAATTGCCTCGGACAACAGAAAAAGCCTTCCTGTACTTCTGAGTGTAAATGTGATAGAAGGTAAATTATTTATAATGTACGTACGCATATATATTTACCATCCGAATCATTTCAAACAGATAAAATTGTGGAGTTTTCTGTACAACCTGCTCATTTATTTTTCAATACAGAAATTGTTTGCTTATCAACAGCGCGATCCATAAATAACTCATGTTCGCAAACAAGAAAACAAAAATTTACATCGACTGATTCTTGTAGTTTCGAACTTAATGAATAGGTTATATTGCTTCATATTGACATCGTGAAATTTATTTTTTTTGTATTGTTAGGTAGTACATTGAAAATTCAAAAGTTTTACAAAATGTATATAGCACACAATACTCCAGTTTATAGCGTGTGTATGCTTATAAAGTTTCGAACGGCCCATTTTGTTTTGCTATTTTTATAAACTTGTGGCTTCTTATGAGTTCTTTTCTGAATCATCGCCTAGCATATTTAAATACGTTAGCCAAACCCCTAAATCTGAACAAAATACTGTTTAAGAATTCCCTCAATTGAAAGCTATTAAGATATCAGCTTCAGTGATTGAATAAACTAAAGTAGAATTGAAGCCTATGGAAAATGATTGCAGTAGTCAGTACAAGTGTTCTAGGCAATTGTACCGAGCTTACCTAGTAGACCAAGTTTACCCCAAGATTATTCTTTTATAAGCACTTTCACATAGTTCACTTTCACATAGTTCACCAAATTTTTCATTCAACTTTACCGAGTTTTCAGTTTGAAGTTTCGCCTAGTTCATTTTCTAGGTATAATAGGTAAATTTACGTAATTTTTAACTAGGTACTTAAAAAATAGTTAGCTAGGTAAAAGTAGGTATACTTAGTATGAAAAACTAGGTAAATCGTATTTTCCTTTCGGAAATGTGTTTGAAATAGATAATTCAGTAATTCAATTTTCATATATATTAAAAATGTCTTAAATGAAACGAAACGGTGATTACCTCGTTGACTCGTTTTTTTAATTGAAATTCACTCTGAGCACACCAGAAAGCACTGCCTAGAAGGAATCAATTAATGGCTACTTAATAGCAAATAACTACTGAAAGATGCAGCACCAGCAACTGCACTCGGAACGGAAAACACCCCAAACAAAACTGAACCGCCGTGGTATAGTGCAGTGAATGGTATCTGTCCTGGGTGATGGGAAAACCATCACCAATTTTTTGCTTCGTTTTTTCGCCTCTTACGACACGCAGGAAATACGGTAGAACTCTTCTACTGCCCTGGTTACTTAGTAATACTTTATCTACACTGTTACAAAATCACTGGCCTTCGACAGAAAAAAATTCAAAATTGACGTTTTGGCCAAATACGAGGTGTTGATGGAACGCACTGCGAAGGTGCGGTCCATCAACAGTCCATAATTGGCATAAATCTCATCAACATGGCGTTTTTTAATTTTGAAAATATGCAATTACTGCAAATGACAAGTAAATTTACTGTACTTTTGTTACAGTGTAGTTGTCTGGTGAATTCATTTTACTTTAATTAATTGAGGTAAAACCTAGGTGCCATCAATAGTCCTTAAATAGTACAGCGTTATGCTTGCAAAAATTCAATAGATATTGGTGTTGCATGGCTGTGCAATGAAAGTATCTTGAGAATCGCCCTTTTATTAATAAAAAAATTTCTACATAAATATACACCGATGACCTACAGTGACGACTCAACAAACTACTGAAGTGATTACAGAACCAGTGACAACAGAGCCATCTACGTGTAAGTGTAATGTAACATGAAACAATCATATATCATATTTATTATTTCCTAGCTATAATCAAAGGGTATACATGAGCAGGCAAAAACGAATAAATGCAATAATAATTTTTTACATAACATATACTGTGAAATTTACGTGAATTAGTAAAATATCTTTAAAGTGGCCAACATTTTCACAAATTCAACGTCGTTTTATTCCTCCCCCAAAACAAAATCCTGGTTTCTCTTTTGATTGTAGATTCTGCAATATTCAGGTTAATTCAATGACTATCTAAACAGTTGACGACTTTAATAATTCTGAAAAATAATTAAATTTTTCGATTGTTTCGAATCGTGTCATTTATATTTGTAATGATATATGCCAAATTTTGCATTTTATTGAAAAGCTTTAAAACAATTTTTGCAACTTTTCAGGCGATAGTGATGCGCAAAATAAAAAAATATATAAATATAAATAAAAAAAATAGTGTAAACAAACATAAATTCAATTTTTAACAGCCATGGCACTTACTACGCAAGAACTTACGACTACTCTTGTAGAAAAGACAAGTAAGACAAATTATTTGTCATAATATTTGGAATTTTTAAATTAGTTTCAACAGTGAGTGTTCTAAATGGAGATTTATGGGAATGTTGGCGATATCTAGATGAAGATATATCGATGCGGATATCGCCTACTACTTTTAAGTAGAATGTTAGAGAAGACTTTCAACAATATTGAAGACAAAAATGTGCACATGAAATACAGATAAAACTTACGTGCTTTTGAGTATAGTCACGTATACAGTGGCGTATTAAAAACTTTGAAAAGGGAAGCCAAAATTTGAAAAAAATAATGGTGATATCATTACGGTTATATTGTGCTCTACAGGCAAAAAGTTTTGCTAAACGCTCGTCTTTGTACTGCATATCACGATAGTAAAATTTCGTCGAAAGCAACAAAAATTTAAAAAAAATGATACACAAAGTTACTATAGCCCGCAGTTTTTTCAAATTATTTACGTTTTAAATCACTTAGTGACCATCTTGCTATTTTGGCACCATTCCCACCTCCCATTCACCAAATATGCTGGTATGTAAGCGCACGTGTTAATTTCTTCTTTTTCTAGTCTCTTTGAACTGGTCATATGCCCAGATATCTCAAAGCAAATCTGGAACATTTATATTTTGAAAACTTACCCATTCTGTAATTTGCCAGCTGATGAAATAACCACTGCATCCATCACGACCACAGCTGATGAAATAACCACTGCATCCATCACGACCACTTCGCAGGCAGATACCACAAGTAAGGCTAAACTTATTTAAATGTTTTTGGAGGACAGTATATTATAAGCTCCTGTAAGCATATCAACAAAAGCGATAATTCACTTAATTTTTTTAGTTGACACATAGCAACGTGCCAAGCTTTGCGAAAAACAGTGGGAACTCATATTCCACAATTTTCTATTTATTTAGAATTTAAATCTACAGTCTTGAAGTCTACGCTTTCATTTTCGATTCGCTTTAGTCATCTTGAAAATATATTAAAACATTCGAAAAACCGTGGTGTTCAACACAGGTAAAAAGTAATGAGTAGGTGTGGAAATTTAAAATAGTCGTCTTTCAAAAATTCGATTTGATCTTTTCTTGCTGCATAGAGCCATCATTATCTGACAATCTCGTTAGTTCGCAGAGTACTTGTTTATTACAAAACTTCAAAGGGTATGTTTGTTGTGCTATGTGTGGTTGATTATGGTTTTTTCTAAATCATAGTCTATTATATCTAAACGCTTTATCAAAACCATCACTGAATATGAAGAAAACATTTGAGGCATCGATACTAGAGTGTAGTTCAGTAGAGAATAGACATAATTCCGTATCTCGTACATCCCAGCCAAAAAAGAAATTGAAATTTAACGGAATGAAGTTAGAGTTCTGGGAATGATGAAGATAGATGAGAATCATGTTGCTGCCGGTTATCGTTTAGTACATTCAATTAGAATGTTAGAGCAGACATCAAAAATATTAAAACAAAAACTGCGCATTTTTTGTTTTTGTCATTCCTCCAGCTTTTGAGTATTTGTGCCACGTATAGCCGCTTCTGCGAGTCAAAAAACCAAAATTTGGACGTAGGAGAAATGATGGTGCAATATCAGCATTGTGTTGTGCTCTACAAGCAAAAAGCTTTTCGGAACAAAACGATACGTAAAATAACTCCCGCGCGCCTTTTTGAAATTTTCAAGGATTTGAAGAACTCAAGGGCCGTTATGATGTTTTGGCTCCTCGCAGATAGTGATACCAAATAAAAAATGAAATAATACAGAGAACAAATCTAAATGGAATTTTCAACTTCCTAATATAACGTAACTTGTTATATCCCCAGATATTTTGGTAGAATCTGGAACATTTGTATACAGAAAACTTACCGATTTTGTATTTTGCTAGCTGATGAAATAACCACTGAATCCATCACGGCCTCCGTAGAATCCACTTCACAACCAGACACCTCAGGTGAGATCCACTTTTATAAATGTTTTTCGTAAGCTGATATATTATGAGACATCATATATACATAAAACCTTGCATATAAAATACAGATGATATATACGCTTTTGAGCATTTCAACGAAAACGTGTCCCGGCTTTGTTTTGACGTGGCGAATCTTTAAGCAATGCACTGAAAACCATTTATAGTTTGCTATTTCTTTTGTATTTAAATCAAATGTCTTGGGATCTTTCATTTTCGTTTTCGTTCATTTACTTTGGTCATTCTGAAATTAGCTTACAGCATTATAAAAACCATGCTGTTGGACACAGGCTTACTCGCTACCGTCAATAAATGGACCAGTGGTGGCGACTAAGGGCAGACTTGAGAAAGTTGAGTACGTTAGTTGTACTTACTACATAAGTATATTTTATCTTAATAAGAAAATTGTAAGAGACTAGTATTATTGCGATAAAATGGATATTTGTTTATGCACCAATAAGAATATTCACTATACAACTGTGATATTGGGCGCCATGTGTCGTTGAATGATTTGACAAAAACATACTGTAGTGCAGTCTAAAATGTTTCACTGTTACATTATTAGTCAGATATATAAATCCGATGTTGAAGCTTCGTAAATTTAAACTTCAAATCTTGTCACATTACTGAAAACCATCGGCCCATGGTGCGAAATATTCGGGGGATAAATAAAACTTAAAAAATACACCATTTTGGCGGCAAAAACAACAAGACTAGGGTTGCAAAATTCCGGGAATTTTCATGGGATGTTATTTATCATCGGCATTATTATTATTTTACGGTTTTTCTTTAATGTTTCATGTACAGTAGTTCCGGGAATTAAAATACAGTAATCACTGATAAACGATAAATGAAGCACAAAGTTAGAAATTAGAGTTAAAAAATTAAAGGTTATGAACCCTAAACAAGATATGCATAAAACGTAACAATGTAACAACTTGGCAGATATATAAGTCTGAAACATATTCATATTCATGAACCTAAAGTTAAACTTTCACATCTGCCTTGAATTTGTGTCACGTCACACATATCCGCCAAAGGACACAACAATCGTTTTAGCACATACAGAAACAAGTAGCACATACTTAGCACAATTTAGGGCACATTTATAGATCGGACGTTTACCTTTTTAATCTGTCATGAATCTTTGTCATATTTATTGATCGACCAAGCATTCAACTGCAACAAATTATCCATATTTCTAAATCTGAATGTGACGTACACCATCTGCAGTCAAGCATGTAAACAAAAATCATCCAATTCTTCACCCCATTTTTCTTCGCCTTTGCATCTATTCCCCCCAAGTAGTTCAAAATAAATCACCCACGTAACTTATACAAACATATATTTGTTGCCTTTATGTTACCAACCTTTTCTTTCTTCCCCTGTTTGGTTTTCATTTGATATTTTTGATAAATAATCGAAATAAAAGTTATCGATTAATAAGTTTTGTTTGTGTATTGCAGCTTTGTTTGCTCAAAAATGGGCCAGCGACAATTAAATCATAAAATCAACTAGAATTTCAAATCTATTTTGCTCGATTCCAAACAGATCACTATCCGCCATAGCATATATTGGCCTAACATAAAACAGTTGTAAAGCAATTACACAACTTTTTATTATAAATGCTCATGAGAATACAGCCTTTTTTCCGCTTAGAATGAGGTTAGGCCGTGGCATCCCATCATCGTTATTACTGATTTCTCTCAATTTCATTTTTTTCGATGGATTCTCTTCTTCATTGAAAAGATTCGGAAAATCATGATCCCGTTCAAAAATAATATTGCAGCGTCCCATTGATATACTCAAAATCATGTTCGACAACCAATAAAGATCAGCTTCAATATATTTTTATTGATTAAAAAATTGTTTATTTTGAAATTCGACTCGACATGTCAGTGTATCTATCATCAAGTATCACTCATTTCAGATGAAGTATCAATGGTTCCAGCAAGCACATTATACGGAGTTGCAGCAGGACTATCACTAGCATTGTTCGTTGCTATTCTTGCTATTATATATCTTATATGGAAACTTGTGAAAGAAAAGAAAGAAAAAGCGTTAAAAAAGGACACCGTGAACAATGAGGTTTGTTTCCTTTTTCTTCTATTATAAACAGCATTGTGGCAGTTTATAACGACCAACATTGGCACTTCACTCGAATTGTTTGGAGTTGTAGAATTTTGATACAATTTATTTCCCTATTAACTTTTCTCAGTTCACAAATACGCGGGAGATGAAAAATGTCTAGTGCTTATCATCATTTTGATATCGTGGATTGAAAATATCCAGTTCAAACCCCCATAAGTCCCGACGTTTTATTCTGTATTGATAGCTTTCTTGTTAGTATTTTGTGTTTATTTATTGTAAATGATAATATGTGCGGAAACGGACGCTTTGTTGTGAACACATTTAGATACAAGTTCAATTTTTCAGTTAACACATAAGAATGGGAATACTCATGTTTATCAAAATGTTGCATACACCGGATGTGAAACTAATGCCGAAGAAATTGGTGAGCTTATCTTATTAGTATATAATTGTGAATCAACTACACTGATTAACGAAAAAAAAAAGCATTAGCTTGGTAGCGAGCATTACAACAAATCACTGTCTTATACATATATAGGCAAAGATACACGAAATACTTACTGATATGAGATTTTTGAAATATTTTACATTTCTACATTAGGGGGAAAACCCACAACGGTGATTTTCCCCGAAAACACGGGGGAGAGTGAAGTAAATGGAGACGGAGTAAGCGTTAATGAAAATACTGTAAGCAATCATTCATTGCAAGTTGGTCTATCGACAGAAGAACCTGTTGGTACTGATTTTCACATTTCACCCTACAATCATCTGTATGAATATATACCAGGTATATTATTTATTGAGGTATATATTTATTTATTTATTCATTGTGCCTCACTTGAACAATATTTGACATTATATATTTATTTGGATATTTCGAGTCGAAACATTTCGAATCTGATTCGAACCTATGTTAGCATCACCATATTTTTAGTTTTCCCATGCAGTTTCCGGTTGTTTTCCTCAGATTCATGCTTATTTTATTGTCCAAATTTCTGTATTACAATTTCACAATTTAATCTTGTTTAAGAGGAAGAAAATACTTAAATGTTCATTCCTGTAAGTCAAAAATATCGAAAGTCGATAAGGCATCGAAAATGCCTTCTGTTGTCGCAGGACAATCATAACCGGCGATAAGCAAAATGCCTTTATTTATTTTACATATTTAAGTTAAACAACTTTTGACACTAAATCCACTACCATTTGTGACACTGGTCTCGTTTCAATCGCACAATTTTTAGCTGAATTGCTGAAGTTTAGCTTTGTCACTTTTACCCAGAAGGAAATATAAGTTTTGTTTACTGCAGCAGATAACACGAATAAAAAGGAAAATCTTCCAGTCGGGGAATATATTGAAGAACCAGAACCAGCACCACAATTAGATACTGATCCAAAAGTTCTTATGTCTGATTTTAAAAGAGAATTGTATGTATATAGTATTAGAAATGAACTTGTTTGTGGTAAGGCACTTTCCTCAATTTCGAATACTTGTGTGTATGTGTGTGGGGAGGGGGATGAGGGATGGGTGAGGATTTCTCCCATTCAGAAATATTAATATTCAGTTAAATTATGTTTGACTGGGTGTGGCTTTGCGATATGGAGATTGCACGAAAGATCTCAGATTCTTGTGGAGATATTTGTAACAAATAACATGACGTAGTTCATGTATAATGACTACAATCTGTGCCGTAGCTGGTAGTGTTTGCAATTTCAGATAAAGGTATCGAGTATACCAAATCTTCCTAGTTTACCGAATTTACGAAATTATTTCTAACATAATTTTAATCAGTTTCATTGAAATCTATTTTCCCTCCTTTAACTTTTACCGAAGTATTATTTTTATCTAGTAATATTACGAAATAAAATAGGTAGCTGTTTCAAAAAACCAAAAGACCATTAGAAGATTTCAACCTTCAAATCTTTTAAAAATGCAGCCTAACAACGATTACCTCGTTTATCTAATTTCTAATCAAGGAACTATACCTAGTTTTGAACGGAAAATTATGTTACCTAGTAATAATTTTTTAATTCTGTGGTAAATGGTTGTAGTTAAATGCCATAGTTAAAAAAACTGGACTGCCAGCACTAGTAGCTATTAGTAGTGCAAACATGAATAATGTTTTTTCAATAATGGTATTACAAGAAACATGACGCTGAAAAAATGTCTTTAGGAAAAGTCACAATCCAGTACCCACGTGCCCCATTCGGCGCCCTGTTTTAAAGGAGCGGGCATTACAATGTGGTGATTATGACGTCGCAAGAAATAGATACTAGACAATTATGATCGTTTAAAAATCTAGCTTTGTGGACACACCTACTTACCCAATTTTCGATATTTCCTCAAGATTGCAAAAAAAGGAACATATAGTAGCAGCTGTGACTGCAGCAGCAGTGGCTGTCCTGGATGAAGCTTTGGTATCGGATCGTGACCCATCATCTAACCGAGATCAGAAAGATTTCCGTCTTCCACGTGAAATAATAAGAGAAGACCGAATGATTAAGGTAATATAACCGAGCGGGGTTACATGTCTTGTTCGCCATTGTGATTTTCCCATTTGCTTCATATTTTTGATTTTATGAATATGGAGGATGAATGAGAAATTTGATTATTTTGTAATTTAAATGGTTTTAAATTTTCAGAACTTGAAAAAATGCCATTACACGACTATAGTCATTAATTTGAGTTTATTTAAGTCCTGTACACCAGAGACCACTTAAAATCAAGCAGGGCTATCTGTATCAGAAAGTCATGAGCTTCCCTGTTCGATCAAACCTACCAAATTTATTACTTCCTGGGTGGAAAATGATTATCAAACCGAAAGTCAAATTTCTCGTTCTGTGATGGCAACTCGTTAAGCACTTAAATGGTCGTCGTGTCCAGGACAGTTAGTTCGAATCAACAGAATAAAATCCACGTCGCCATTGCTGCATCGTTTACCCCTAAAGAATAATATTAAACAACTGAATAGACAAACCATGTACATTTCACAAGACAACATGTCGTTGCTTGTATTTCTGATTGTATTCTGTTGCAGCTGCACTTGGCAAGTACCCTGTTGACACGAATCAAATTTTTTTTCTTTATTCACAAAAACTTTATTATGACACAAATTTCTTTCATATCAAGGAAGATGTAGTAACAACCGTAAAATTAGTGACGTTGGAAGGATACGGGAAACACAAGAAAGACGTGAAAGCCGTTTTGAAATCTATAGAGTATGTGTATTGGGATTTTAGTAATGTGAACTAATATTTGATTATAATGAAACAAAAAATGATTTATTTGTTTTTAATTAATCATACATTTGAAGGGAATGCTACATTCATACGTCTTATTAGGTAGTGTCATACGGGACAGACTTGTGGGAAGCACGACTATTTCAAATACTATTTCCTAACGAATTACAAGGCCACCTAATTTCGGTATAAGTAAAGACAAAAATGTGGTAAATTTACCGTTCATTTACAGTAATTGCATAATTTTAAAATAAAAGTTGCCATGTCGTTGAGATTTGTGACGATTAAACTAGGTTTACTAGAAATATTCGATAATATTAGAATATTCACCATTTTAAACAAAAACTTTTCTGCCATTCATTGTATTTTCGTAAAAAACAAAAATGTTAGACCGATATTACTCTTTCAGTCTTGATATGGCGACCGTTGCAGAAAAAAAAGCTTTTAGAAGTAAAATCAAAACAATGGAAGAATTGGCTGAACTTGATCACAAGAATATACTGAAGTTTTATGGAAGTTACGAAAAGGATGGTACGTCAATATCAACACACTCGCATTTTCCACACTATATCTCTCTGATCTTGATTTAATCATAATTTTTTTGTTGCCAAATAGCCAACATTCGCGAATGCTCTTTTTTAGGATGGCTTCATTATGCAACAAAATATGCTGAAAACGGTTGCTTGCGAGATAAACTAAGAAACTCAAACATGGATTCTAATACAATGATGCATATTATGGCTGATATTGGAAAAGGACTTCAATACCTACACTCAAAGTTAGTACAGTAGTATACAGTAGCCTAATCAGGGCCTTGGAATGAGGGTAGTCGGTAGAAATTGAAAAAAAATGCTAAAAGCTCGTCTTTATACTGAAACTAACCAAGTATTGAAAAAAATAAATCATTCTGAACTAAACTATTGTAGTTTACACCGCTTCACAAGAACTTAGGATTTGTTTTGCGATTTTTGGTTGATGAGGAAAGAGGGGGCATAGCACCATGACTCTCCCGCATAAATACGCTCGTGGTAGTATGCCCCATACTTTTTTTACTGAACTGGTCAACGATATTGGTAATGGGATTAATAAGCAAGATTAACTTATTCATAGGTCGCTAAGAGTGAAAGGTGTCCAAACAGCCTTGTGTCTGATCGAGTAGTTTAGTGTAAACGGCTTTTGAAATTAAAGATTTTTTCAGTTAAAATGTGTTTCGAGATTTTGGAATTTATCCGTTTTGTCAGGATTTACATCAGGACTTAACCCAATTTGTCCCAAGTTATGCATTGTGAAATTGGTATAAACCATTGAATTTTTCAACTCCTAAAAACTTTTCGAATGTTGTTTTTTGATTGTTTTTGGATCATAAACGAAAAACATCTCGAACCGGACTGGATCACTGTACAATGTATTTCAAAATGTTTTCGCTCATGGTCCAGCAGCTGACTTTACATTTTATGAATCTGTTTCTCATAATTGTGGTATCTAATTGTTCTTAGACGCTGCTTCCAAGCTTTTTCAGATTGAATTAACATTATTTCAATACTATGTGCTTTACGAGCATCAGACTTAATTGGACGTTCAGAAGACATTATTATTTTATTTTGAATCCCACATTCAATATATAAATTATATTGCTTATTGTACAGAAATATTTTCCATGGTAATTTACGAGGCAAGTCCATTATGCTGGATGCACACAATAAGCCGAAGTTGACAGATATTCAGAATAATGGATCAATCTTAAATGACGTGAGTATGGACATTATTGTCTCATTGTATTAAAACCAGTGACGATAATCTTTATGATAATATGAATGAAACTCAAATTTCACTATCCCGTACTGCTCTCGGGGAATCCTCAGATATTCGTTTCGGTAGACTCACACTTTCTAAGGAGTTTGAACGAATTTGTAATTAGTATTGTTAAAAATGTCTCTAAAAATAAAAGTCGGTTATTTATATCAAGTTCGACATATCTCTCACCTCAAATCTTACGTGATTTGATTCATAATAATTCAACCCTACATGAAATATTGCTATCATGATAGGGTACAGCGTAGTTCAATAGGGCAGTGCTGTTGCTACTGTTTTCGGCATGCTTTGCTGTATTCAAACTAATGTGATTCACTTTTGCAAAGCTTGTGCCATCGTTGCCTCACTTAGTTCATTTCAAAGATGATTATAATGCATTTCATTCAAGGGAGATTTTCTGCCCTCGTTCTTTCAAACAAAATATTTGAACTATCTACGCGTTTGTCCAATATACATCCATTCACTGTGGTCGTTCCTATCATGCGAAAGAGTCAGATTTCGATACCTTCGAACTTTACTGCGAAAAAGGTACTAGAAAATAAGGGCCCAACAATCTTGGACAAATTTATTGATGCTATGACGTTACCATATGGCATTTTGGCAAATTGTGCTACATTGAAATATTATTTTGCAAATTTTAAAGGCATATTTCACTATACTCCATTAATTTAGTTTCATAACACTATTATTGTTGGAAAATTGAAGGTTCGCAAAGTTCAAAATTAAGAGAAAAACATAAACTGAAATCGATACGTATTTTTATTAAGGCGAATATCGTTAAGTCATCAGAAAAAAATAAGTTGATGTTGATTAAGTTGGACCAAACCTATAGACTTAGAGGGCCATGTTGTGTTTCCTAAAATGATTTTTATGATTATTCCGATGTCACCACGTATGCGCATTTGTCACAACTCTTGAGTATTTTCTATGTCACTAGGGCTGGGTAATTCGATTTCGTGATTCGAGGCACAATATATTAGAACCAAACGTGGATCGTTCATAGGAACAGATACTTACAAAATGGGCTGAAGTTTTTATTTTTAACAACAAAATGCAGTGGATTTTGGTCAAATTTGACTCTGACCTACCTACCTATCCACAGCCCACCACCCTATCTGTCTATCCGTACCCACCGCGCTCTACCTGACCTGCCTATACCCAAGCCATCTCCTTCCAGCTGAACTGCCTATCCCAAGACCACCCACCCTGCCTGACACCTGTCTATCCCCAACCCACCTAGCCTACCTATTCCCAGTCCACCCCCTCCACTCGAACTGCCTTATCCCCAACCGATCTCCCTCTAGCTTGATCCGACTATGCCCAATCCAGCCACCCCCACCTGTCCTATTTACCCACAGCCCACTCCCTCTAATTGGCCCGCCTATTACGAGCCCACCAACTATGCCTATCCCCAACCCCTACTTCAACCTGTCCCGCCTCTTTCAACCTAACTTGCCCAATCCCAGACAACCTCCACCTACTTATCCCCGAACCACTTCCCTCTACCTGACATGGCTACCTCAAACCAACTCCTTCTACTCAACCTCGTCTGATAATTTCGGTCAAGTATAGACGGCATTTATGCTAAGTGAACTTTTAGACTTGTTCAGCATAAAGCCGATTTTCTTCTCTTCCTTTATCTCACTCTTATTTTGTGGTATATAAAGAACAGTCGCAATGTTCGCTCAGCTTTACTAGAATATTTAACGAGAAATGACGTTTTAGAGAATATATATCCAGTAAACTGAATACATTATCACAAATGCACAGGGTTTCCGGACATCGAGCTATGAAGGAGAAAGTGTCAGCTCGGTTTTCAATTCTCAGCCTCGACGGCCCCTTTTGACGTAACCACACAATGTCCATTTGCGTGAATTACCCTTTACGGGAACACTCAATCCAATAACTGAAATTCTCACCGTAAAATAATTGGATAACCGATCCGACGGCACAGTGAGATGTTGCATCCCTAAAAAGGGTTAACTTTAAAATTTTTGCATTTCCGTCGGGTGTTCTGTTTAAAAATATTCATTTAAACGAAAAGAACAAACAAGGAAAGCAGTGAAAAGGCAATGAATTCCAAATTGTGAAATACCGTTACCATGACTTCTCAAATAATTTTGTGAGAAATTCAGTTCCAGTTATTTTTTAAAGCCACATACCTGCGCCCACAGCCCATCTGTGGCTCATACTTAATACAATTGACCCAAAGATTCAAAAGACTCGGATTCAAATGAAACCGATTCAATGAAGCTGGAGTGCGCGTGGTCGGGTGATTTGTCACAGAGGTAGGGCTTGGCAATTCGATTCAGTTCAGATCGTTTACAAGAACCAAAACTTGCTAAAAAACTAGAATTTTTATTTTTAACTACAAAATGCTATCAATTTTTGTTAAATTGGGTCATCAATTTTATCACAAATCCTTATCCCCGGTGACATGGGAATGTATGTCAGATTTAGAAGTGATGTGTCAAAACAGAAGAGTAAAGCTTCAAAAATCTTTTTAGGAAACACAACATGAACATTTAAGTCTATAGATTTGATAGAACTTGATTAACATCGCCTTATTTCTTCGGTTGATCTAACGAAATTCGTATTAATAAAAAAACATATCAATTTTAGCTTCTGGTAAATTAATATTAAATTTTGTAAATCTTTCATTTTCCAATAACAACGATGTTATGAAGCACAATGGAGTATAGTGAAATATGTCCTTAAAATTTGCAAAATAACATGGCAATGTAGCACAATCTACCACATTTTGCTTAAATCCCCATGATGGCGTCATAGTATCAATAAATTGTCCGAGATTATTGGGCCACCATTATTTAGTACATTTTTCGCTGTGAAGTTGAGCGGTATCATTAATTTTGAGTATCGGCTGTATCTGTATCGACCCATTTTCAAATATCAGTATCGGTCTGTAACGGCAATTTTGATTATCGGGAGTATCGCTATCCGCCCAATTTAAATAATCTTTAACGGTCTGTATCGGGAATTCAGAATATCGGTGGCATCGAAATCGGCTCATTTTAAAGTATCGGCATCGGCCGGTATCGGTGCATCCCTAGTTACATGAAATACTCATGAGTCGTGCTAAATCCGTATTCCCGGTGACATAGAAATACTCATGGATTATGACAAATCCGCATCCCCTGAGACATAGGAATACTCATGAGTTGTGACAAATCCGTATCCCTGGTGGCATAGGAATACTCATGAGTTGTGACAAATCCGCATCCCTGGTGATATGAGGTTACCAACTATTTTCCGCTAATCCAGTGAAATGAATTTCCAATATATCAACGATGCTTTTTCATAGTGAATTTAAATTAATTTCTCCATGCATTTTCTTTCATTTTTCAGTACCGTGACATAATGAGGTGGCAAGCATTGGAAGTAAACGAACGAACGAGTGGACGTACAATATTATCAGATGTGTAAGTTCGATCTCTTATCTACAGCTTTGCAATGCTTTCGAAATTACAATAACTGTGGATTTATATGTTTACGCAACCTACATCAGTCAAGCATCAGAACTTCTCATTTTCATGCAAATAAGTATTTCTGTAATACGACGGAAATAGAGGCTCGAGATTCTTTGTGCACACATACACGAATTTATTTCCATTACGTTTTGCCTAACCAACGTCAGACTTCCTCAGACTAATATATTCGAAATTGACCCTGTGAAATGTAAATGGTTAGTTTAAATAAAAATTATTCTTGCTACTAACGTTTAAGAACGTTTCACAATGCATGTTAGCATATATATTGCCTTTTTTGTTTGTTTTAACTTTAAGTTTTATTCCATATCGCAACACTTGTCATGCACTTTTTTTCATTTCATAGCATAGTCGAATCGATCGGTAAGTCAACTTCGGATTATTAAGGTCCTATTTCTTTATTAAATGTTTCCCAGGCTTATGACACCAAGCTGACAATAGATGAATCTATTGCATCAATCTTCAAGCAAAGCTGAAACATTGAAACTCCAAAACAGCTGTTTTTAATTAAATGATGCACGACGGTTTTAGTACGGGCAATCTGTCCCAATCAGAAATGAAACGTTCTAAAGCACGAGTCATAGATAGACCGTACTCATGTGGCATTTCGAATATAATGTGCTATTGTTTAATAAATGCTGAACTGTGCATTCTAGGTGGTCGTACGGCACTGTGATGTGGGAGATTGTTTCTAAAGGTGCAGTACCTTACGATGGTGTAGCTGTGTTTGATTTACCTTCATACATGCGTGAAAATCAGTTGCCACAACCCAAAGGTTGTTCGGACGAGCTGTAAGTTACTTAAAATGCTATATTGTGACATCTTACCCGAAAATTATACATACTACATTTTCGAGCCATATTTGACGAATCGTGTATCCCAAAAATGTTCTTGATCATGGGCAAGGCTTATCTTCAGTAATAACGAAGATCTCTGGATTTGTTATAAAACACACTATTACGAAAAGTACAGTAAACGTATAACTTCCAAATTCGAATTATCGATAAGATTTATACAAAGTGTAGGTTGTTGGCGGACGGTGCCTTTGGTCACATGTTTCACCAACAGCCCATAACTTGGCGAAAAATCGATTTTATTTAATTATATCTATATTTACCTATGGAATTACTGTCAAAGTGCTGCATTTTTAAAAACCTGAAATTTCATCCACGATAAGTTGGGCATTGTGAATGGCCGTATTCTTGTCTAGTCCAGGGCAGATTCCACTTGCTTTTGTTGTACTGTTGCTGTGGGGTATTCTTCATTCAATTTAGTACCTCGCAGTGCTTTTATTATTTGGCATCTTCTTGGAACGTTCGTGAGAATGGGATTTAAAAATAAATGAATAAATAATCTGAGAATATTGAAACTCTATAAAAATAGCTTTCGTATGTTTGTTCTATACTTCTCCAATGTCAAATTTTATTTAATATTTAATTAAACGGTAATTTGGTGTTACAGGTTCTCAAATGCAAGGGCATAAATATACTAAAAAGTACACTTTGAATAGAAATAGCTAAAAGGTACGGCTTCAAAATTGACATGTAACATTTCCTGCGTAGAGGGTACTAAAAGGAAAAAAGAAGGGGTACCACAGGGCAGATACCATTTACTGCACTCTTTTACATTGGTTCAGTTCTGTTTGGGACATTTTCCACTTGGAGTTCAGTTGCTGTTACCAAATAGTTGCGAAATGTATTAGCACTTTGCCCTTGGTCGTATAATAATAATTTTGTAACGTCAGGTTTAACATAATGACAACATGTTGGAACAAAGATCCAAAATTGAGGCCTGACATGCACGTTATTAACAACCTTCTATCAGATAAATTATTGGAAGATTCAAATGTAAGTTCCTTTTCACGAAGTAGTCCAGGTACAAATCTAAAATTGGAAAAAACGAGACATTTTTTATTTACTGATGTGATACTTTATTTTGATTACTTGTCAAAAATTTTTCCTGACTGTCCTGTGGTGATAAAATTAGACGGCCAATTCTATCCGTAAAAATATATTTGAAATATCTGAAAGTTAAACCGCCAAATGCTGCTGCTGAACTATAAATCCTTCCCAGTAGGAAAATTAACTAATAAGATTACTTGCTAATGCTTGAGAAAAATTAACCTAGACATTTTTTGTTAAGTGTGACTCACTGATAAATCGCGCCGTAGAGGCGAGGTTTATGCGTGGCTCATTCTTAGCAAAATAAAATATCTCATTATATTGGAATTTGTCGACGAATAATTTGGTGTAAAATAATCCGAAGAATATAACTTTTATAGTGGCTAATTTTGAGTGAATCACGTGTACCAGTGGTCACCCTGTACCATTGATCAGTCATTTACGAACGAGGTTAGGCATGTTGATAATATATAAACTTTCCGGCTAGGCCAAGTCAACCCAAGTCACTACACCCTGGGTTAAATTGTGGGTATCGATAAACGTCTCATGGATATAGACTACAAATTGGTTATTTGTGATTGGCAAACTTTTCTTTTGAGTGATTTTTCATTGTCTTCAAGTTATTCTTATTTTTTTTTCAGAAACACATCAGCCTGGATTTAGATCTCAATGAATCATTTGAAAACGGATCAACATTCTTGCTACCAAGCGATGAACATTACGAGAATTTTTCACCTCTTTCCATTTCACATGAAAGAAATGAAAATTTTAATGTGATTTGAAGCGTTCTTTTTAAACTGAGAAAGTTCTTTTTCATCGTTTTTTTCCAATTTGTACTTTTACAATCGATTTTCTCACTGTAAGTTAATATTTCCTACAAATTATTGGGGAATTTTAAAGTAGTTTATAGAGAATGATTTCAAAAACCTTGTATCTGTAAAAAGTAGATATTTTTTCAAAAACTATTTTTTCGATATTTTGTGAAATGTTGAAGATCCTTCGTCAAACATATGGCTTTGAGCTATATTCCATTTGGGCTTTATTTTGAATTATTTGCTCAAAATTATCAAGCTGTCGTTCATGATACATGCTTATATTTTGTTAGAACAACTGGTTAATATGGCTGAAAATTTTAGACAACTCATGTCCTTTTTTAGGTAGCCACGTATGGACGTGTACCAAGGCCAGACCAGATATACCCCCCACACCCATACACATTAAATAATAATTTCAAATCATAACAAGGACTATGAAACGTATTAGTAAATATAAATGCTCACGTTGGTTGGTTACGTGGATTGATGAAATCGTACGTAACACCCAATGTACGACGCGGGTTTGAACCCCGGCAAAGACTAGACAAAATTGATTATCGGATGCGGCTTTAAAGAACAATACATGTCGGGTGCCCTTGGGTGAGTTACTTTAACCCGCGACGTTAGGACTGTGCTCGATAATCTTACTGGATTCCCATGGGTTTTGCAGTGAATGCAATGGCATCAAGCAAAAGAAAAATCCCTTTACAAGATAAAATTGTAAACTCTGTTAATTGCATACTCTGTAATGAGGTTCATTTCATTACTACGGTTACTTAGGTTTTCAACAAATATGTTCACTATCTTGTGCATTGCCAGAAGTAAAGTTTCAATGATTTTCTTTTTGTTAAGCATGCTCTACTGATGTATCGAGATAAATATGACCCTATCATTAAAGCAAAATGATAAAATACGGAATGTATGGTCAACACCAGTGGAAAACAAAAATGAATTACTTTGGTCATCGACGCATACAGTCTCGACCAGAAATGTTATTTTGTCAAGTATGAGCCACAGATGGATCGCGTCTCATCGACGCGATCCATCAGTGACCCATACTTAACAAAATATGCTTTGGCAAAGTTTCCGATGGGTAGAAATAAATATTGACAGAAATGAACTTGTAAAGTAGAAAGCTTGTAGACTCAAATGCGGTTAATTAAACATTACACACAAATATTATTGTTAAATGAGTGTTAAAAATTATTTATTATATTGAAGAAGCTGAAAAAATTGGCAGAATTTTGAAATGCCTATAGCTAAAAGTTAGTTTGAAAAAAAGAGAGCATAATTAGATTATTTACCTGTATTAGCTTGTAGGGCTGGGCAAAACCGAATCATTTAGACCTCGATTTTTTTCGAATCGGATCGAATCATAATTTTTAAGTAAATAACAATTTCTCCCATTTCTGGTATTACAAATCCTCTCCATTGTAAATGTCAATGAATTAATATTTTATTGTGTATTTTCAATTTACACCACGTAAGAGCAACAATGTTCATATTTTGACGAAAAAAATATAATCGATTCGGTTCAAATTTGACCAAAATCGATTGTATTTTCTCGCCAAAATAGAAAATTCTATGCCAATTGCTAAGTCTACAAACGATTCGTTATTGATTCGAATAAATTGTGCTTCGAATCGATTCGAATCTCCGAATTGAATTGCCCAGCCCGATGTAAGAGTCACTGATCGTTGGGATCGATAAAATTTAAATTGGGGGCATATTTCTGTTTTTCATTGGACAAAATTGAACTAGTTTTTTGTTTTATCATTTTACTCCTTCTTACTTTTAGTAATCCATAATATTTCGGTATTTGATCCAAATTTGATCACTCATTTTACATGTTCGAATATATAAAAGTTTATATAGAAATTATCTTTAAAACGAATCTTTTTATTCTATGATAGGTTATTTTTTTGTCTGCTTAAAAATCTTGTGATATTATTGACCGTTATTAAAATTTTAAGGTAAGTTTTTGTTTATTGATGAAATATATTAAATAAAAAGGGATCGGCTAGAATCTGTACTCTGAAAATTGGAGCGAGTAAACTTTTTTTTATCGAAGTATGCTCTAAGCAAGTGCGTAAGCGGCGTCAAAAAAAAGTCAACTAACGACCAACCAAACGGACAAAACACCCTATCAGCAACTGCACTCGCAAACAAAATTGAACCACCTTGGTAAAGTGGGGCATCCGTAATTGTGAAGCACAGTATCTGCCTTTGGGCGTATCTACAAGGCAGTAAGTACAGTACTGGCCAATCAGAGATCGTTTAGTGAACAATTAATGTCTTGCCAAAATACATGTACAGGGGACAGACCTCCAAAGTTTTGGATACCATTTTAAAATTTCGTGTGCAAAAATTTTAGCGGCGCGCTGATATTTTTGAGAAAAAAAAACAATAATTCAGATTTTGATTTTTTTGCCCCCTACAAGATTTGAGAACTTCTAACGCCCCCGTTCCAAGGCGTGGTGTGTCTCATGTTTGGCCAAATGAAATTTCCTATTGAAAAAAAAAAAAATCACGGCCTTACTCGTCTTGTTTCCTCTGATTTTTCACACAGAGGTTTTGATCTAATCCTCATTCAAAACTTTACTTGGATTCATTCGCAACATCACGTTACCAACTGCTCGAATTATCCTTCGCAAATACAGTCGTCTGTCTCGCACTCAACAAACTAGGTCACTCGTCTGGTTCATGACCGTAATTACCCCTTTTCCGGTTTATCCACTATGACTCATCTATTCATCGTGCTACCAAGTATGATCTGAAGCGAAATTAAATATCCTCTGCACTACAAAACTACTTTTGCAAGCGGTTGTTGTTTATGCGAATGCTCGAGATTGATGGAATATTATTCATGTTTGTTTGAACAGGACTCACGTGACAGGTGAAGGCGTCACGTGCACACACATATATATTATTTTACTGTTCAATTCAGTCTATCTTGGACTGATAAGAGTGAGGGTTTTTAGAAAACGACGCAATAGCTTGATTATAAAAAAGAAAAAAAGAATAGCAATTAGGAATGGATACTGATATATATACCCAATCAGAAATTTTATTTTGCTAAGCATGTGCCACAGATGGACCGTGCCTAAGCGGCACGATCCATCAGTAACTTATACTTAACAAAACTTGTTTGACACAAATATTTCTGACGGGGTAGGGGATGGTGCTCTGGTGTTATGACGCCACTTGTGCCATAAAAACTACAGCTCTTGTGTGCTTTAAAACGTACAAATAGGACGAGATAAAATTTCATTGTTATTCTGTAGGAGATGAAATCTGAGAATACGTCTTTACCATAAGGCGAACCACGATCCCTTGTGCAGACACCAGTTTCAAATCGGGAGTGAAAGTTTTGGCATTTCTCCTATACATGGACCTGGATGCTTGGATGTATATATTCATTCACTGAATTAGAACCTATGTCAGGACGGATAGAAAAGTGTAAGCTCGAAGCACATTCCCAACGCATTAGCTAACGGAAAGTGTTCGCATCACTGCGTCAATTTGCGCTTTGTAACCTGCAAGCCAAAGCGAAATACGAAAAAAGACGAGACGAAACGAATGCAGGACGAGGAACGGAATTAAAGTCTACTACCATACACTCATTTTATTGCTAAAGTACTTTGAAAACTGTAGCATATATTGCGTTAAATTCGCTTAAATTTGGCTAATTTCGATGACCGCATAACATGTTTCGTGGGGAGATAGAGGAAAGAGCTACGAACAGGCATGCAGTAAGGATTACATGTACTTGACCATCTGGCCAGGATATTTTACTTTTATAATGGATTCGACCAACCATAATAATATTTCAATAAATATGTTTAAATACTCTTTCCCCAACAAAACGATATTAGAATTGAATGAAAAATTGCCATTGACTCGGAGGGAATTTCGATCAAACAAAAGATTATTAAATTGTTGTAAGTGGCGTTGTTTTGCTAGCCTTATCCACTTTTTTCGACCACGCTTCCACCGACACTGAAAATAAAATGCCCGGCTTAACATAAATACTCTAGTCATTAACAAGTTGTCGTCCTGTGCTTAAAACTGATAATAGCGAAATAACATGGATGTACCCATAATTGACTTCTCAAGATGCGGACTTTTAATAGAAGAAACAGATTTAGACGAAGCCTCATTGCAGAAAACTGGAAATGAACTCTACGAAGCATTTTCTAATTCTGGTTTTGCTTATCTGAAAGGAGCCGGTATATCAAGGTATGGTATTTGTGTTGGTTTGAAAATATCTATCCATGCGTTTTGGATATGAATTGTGCTAAATCGCCTATATATCGGAGATAATGACACCACTCCGAAATTTTTATATATTTTCATTAGCTGTTTTTATTTTATGAACGTACCAGTACAAGCATGGAAGTCCCCCGAAACTGTGCAAGGACTTACATCAATGCAGGAATGCAAAATATGAAATCTCCATTTTTGGTAAATATTTAATTGACGTGTTTTTATGCATAAAACTGTCTGTGACACCGTGAAAATTCCACATGGATGTGAATTGGCACAAAAAAGTGTGGATCGGTAATGTACAATGTTAATGTAATAAACGTTAATGAACACTGGTAACGCAGTATCTAAAATTCATGTAATTGTCTTGCTATGGAAGAAATCCTAACAGAGAGCGCAGTGCGAAGCGAAGTGTGTTACCGTAGTTCAAAGGTTGCCCGATCAACACTTTCAGTTTTTGTCCAACCACATTCTCGATTTTATTTTGTCGATAATGAGCCACAGATAGACCGCGTCTGATCGACGCGATCCATCAGTGACTCATAGTTAACAAAAGCTTATTTGACAGAATTTTTCCGATTGGGATGAGCCGGGACCAATAACACACTAAACTCAGTGATATTATATTTCAATATATTGGTCAATCAAAATATAACCATAGTGATTGCGGAACTCCGTTTTATTGAATATAATATTAATATTGATTAATCATTTTTCCATACTCTTTTTCCATACCAACCATCCATTTTCCATACCATACAATATTATTCCAATCTCATGCCAACACCATTTTTTGGTTGCCCAAAACAACAAGGTTTAGAAGACGTTAGCACTGAGCTATTGAGTGAAATAAGGTTCCATCTACTACACCTAAAGCATAAAGCACGCACACGGAACCCGAGAATGCTTGGTTTTAGAACTATCCAACACAGATACCACCCACACCACAAAGATCATATCTTTCCAACAACACTAATCTGTTCGTCTGTAAGTGGTCGTTGGTACAAGGCACCTTGTTCATCTCCCAAATGAGTGGCTATAAAAAAATCGCCCTCGCCCCCTCAATGTGTTTTTACGCCGATGCTGGAATTTTGGATTTTACTTGTTTCTGGTAAACACAGTTATTTTATTATTAGGAATACCGTAGATGAATTGAACGAGATTTCTGGTAGATTTTTCGACTTGGACCGAGAATACAAAGAATCATTTGCAAAACTCGATGTATGCTTCGGATATGATAAATTGGGATTGACGAGGTTAGAATATTTGACTACTTATGTCACGTTTCATATTTATACGTCAATGATTTCAGCTTTGCACCTACCTACCTTGGTTAAGTAGAAATTGTAACTTTCAAAACACGACTCGCTTTTGTGTCACGTCGAATCAAAGGTGTTTATAATATCCTTTTTCACGTTTGTTGTGATTGACCCGGGGATAGCGATCGACCACACAAAAACGAGTGGTGCGAGTGGTGCACACAACTCGTTTTCGTTTGCACCACGCATTATGTTGCCACTCGTTTTTGTGTGTTCCTCTGGCTCAGTGTTGCCCTGAGGATACGTATTTTAAGGATTTAGTTGAAGTTCTGATGCTTCCATTTCTGATGATGTACTATTTGTTTTTAATTGTAAAAATTTTACTGAATCAGGGGAAACCCAAGTAGGCCTTACGATCATCAAGAAGGATTTCACATTGCCGGTAAAGGGTTTGTTGACGAGAGTTTGGAATGGCCTGATGTCCCATATTTTAAAAAGGGAGCAAATGATTTTGCTGCAATTTGCAAACGACTGACGATAAGAGTGCTACGTGCGTTGGGGAAAGGAATGAAGCTAAAGGTAGTCGTTGAATTGTGTATACACTGTCTGGCTTTTGCATTACGCTTAAATTTGTCACCGTTTGGTGGGCTTCTGAGAATTAAGATACGAAAATATCAGTTTCCATCAAAACATGGCTTTGTAATTTTTGAGTTTCCATCAACTTTCAAACTGAAAAAGTGCGTTATTTGTTTTAATTCTCGTTTTTTTCTTCACATCATTTGCAGTCTTACATGTTAAACTATAATCACTACAGCGTGAACTCCGAGCCTGGACTATCACTGGGTACCAGTCCTTCACGGCTTGTACGTGTAAGAAAAGTCTTGTCCTATAAAGCATGAGTCGTCATTTGGATCGCGCTTGCGCTGACTCAATAAATTGGGAAAATGTGCGTGCTAGGCGTTCAAAGCTGCAGCAAACATTTTTATCTCAACATTCAATGTAGTTGCTTTTAGTGACATGAGACCTCTATTAGACGGATTGTGGCTACATATTTAAAGTCAGAACACATATTCAGAACTTAGTACCCTTGTCAAGACACTCAGTTTGCTTATTAGCAAAGCACTTTGTAAATAGCTGAAATTGTTCTAAGTTTTTTTTTTTTGAATGTATGTAATTGATAGAAGAACCAAACGATGACCTTTACGATATGGAATAAATATTTGAGTGTTTTGCAGAAACCTGGGATATTAGAAAATAGTCACAAGTATTTGAATAAAGAAAATAACCACACATCAATGAGAATTATATATTATGGTGGAATTCCTCCAGACGAAGAAATTTTACCAAATCAAGCAAGAGTCGGGGAACATTCTGATTGGGGAACAATAACATTGCTATTCCAGGATAACATTGGCGGTTTGCAAGTAAAACATAATAGACAATTTAGCAAAATAAAACACGAATTGTCCCAATAGGAAAATTTTTTCAAAACTTTTGTCTGTATCATCCATTTTCAGTATATATGTGATTGGTAATAACCTGATTTGGAGTATCGATATCAACAAAAATTATTTGTACACTATGAGTCATCAACAAAAATTAACCCAACTTGATTCCGGTCTTTCAACCTCTTTATGGTGTGGAGCAGAAGTCCAGAAATCTCTTGTTAGCTGACTCAATTCCAGTTATTGCAACCTTACTTCACTCTGTCCGAATCACCTAACCCCCCATGGGCACTATTTTTGAATAATGAATGAGAAAAAGCGATCAGATATTTTATTCCCTAGGTGAAGTCGAAAGATGGAACATTTGTTGATGTCAAACCAATACCAGACACAATTGTTGTTAACGTTGGCGACATGTTTAGTATGTGGAGTAACTATGTTCTCAAATCAACTGTGAGTTCGGTTCAAAGCGGCATAAACTTGATATTGCATTGTTCATTTTTACCCTTTTAAACCCAACTTGCTAATTATTATGCTTCCGACTGGATTTTGGAATAGTATATCTCTTGAGAATGAAGCAAAAAAGTATGTTTAGAAAAAAATTAGCCAACAGCAAATTTTAACGTCGTAATTTGACAAATAAAATCATCTGATATTTCCTTATCTGATTCTGTGCACCCATCGCAAATGTTGGATTGAAAAGCATACGCATTGAAATTGCATAACTTCAATTTTATTGTACCTTTGACAATGGCAATGGCATCCTGTACTTTTTTTCACATGTCTTGTGAGTCTTCCTCATTTTTTTTTCTTTCCTACTTTCTTTTCTCTTATTTCGAGTGCCTTTTTTCTCTCCTATACTAGGTACATCGTGTCGTAATTCCAACAGATTCAGAACACAGAAGTAAAACGAGGAGATCTCTTGCCTATTTTGTGAATGCTGATGATGAAACTATGCTTTCCAAACTTGAATATGAATCAATGGAAGAATGTTCAAATCATGAAAAGAAAGACAAAGTCAACGAAACAATGACTGCACTCGATTATATAAAGCAGCGATATAAAGTTTTCTTTACATAGAAGGAAAAGACAAAAACGTTTTCATTTTCGCAAAATAGGCTGGCCGAATTCTATTGATGTAAATATAATGTTTATTGCAAAATAATATCACAAATTTGAGAAGTATCAATGAAGGAATGTTCTCGTGTGACACGGATTTCTCAAGCTATTGCGTAATTGTATGCAGTAATGGAAGTAGTGTTATAAGGTATATCGCTTCGAATACATTTAGAAAAGTTCGATTTGTTTGCCGAATTCATGAGCTTGCCCATTGTACGACCCTCGCAGATGGGCATTTAGGTGATTTGACTTCAGAATAGTCCTAACCTATTTCATGCGTGCCGTAAAATTGCGACTGAAAAGAAACAAAGAAGTAGTAGATGGTTTTTATCATCGCCCAGGATAAAAAACACTTTTTGCACTTCACCGTTGTTAGTGGTCCACTTTACTCTGGAGCGGTATGAGATGTTTTCGAACTCAGTAGTGGAGATAGTAATTTGATCACATTAGAATTCAGCACTACACTCAAGGTACATTATTACGGTGTTTCGGTGTTGTTTGAAATGTTCTCAGTTTTGCTAGAGTGCAGTCGATGGTACCTATTTTTGTAGTAACTTTTGCCTTGCGGCTGGTCGTTGGTTCAGTATAAGGTACTGCTTTTAGACTTACTTAAAGAATATTTCAATATAAAAATAGTGTATTGGATTGGTATCAAATCAGATTGGATTGGTCTCAGATCTTGTTCAGGCGATTTCTATCTTTGACTCATGCTTTTTAAAAATAAAATTAATGATTAGGTGTCACGCACGTATTATTTAAAATATGTCTAGGCATATTACTTTTACAATTTTAGTAAGGTACAACATGTCAATATAATCATTACGTGACAAATGACACGGTACATAATATATTAATAGGGTAATTATCAATATGATAAATTTGATCTAATAATTAAGAATATTCGTAAGACGCATATTCATGAACTCCCAGCTGTCATTCCTTCGATTTCGTTAAGAAAATCTTCGTCTTCAATGTCGTCATCAAATTTAAATCTTCTGATGACGAAATCTTCGTCGGAGTGTCCGAAATACACAGTAGTTTGTCTTGTTAAGCGCCTCTTGTCAGGGTCTGCTGGTGGTACGACTCGGTGAACCTGTTTCCCAGTTAAAAAATATTTATTTTCACTTGTTTTGATAAATATGAGTCACTGACCGATAAAATTCGAAAAAATTATCCGAAGCCGATTTGAATTCTCAACGATTTGGTTTTGTACTCTCAATTGTAGTTTGGCGATTCAAGTGGCCTCTTTGTTTTTAAGTGGCCGTTTGTCATTATTTTAAATGCTGCTCACGGTTCTGCTTGAAGTAATTTCGAATTGATAAAAAATGACAATTGATTTATAAGAAAGAAATACATGATAAAAGGTCTTACCCTCGCTACTAGTCTTCCTCCAGTGAATTTTTGGAGAGTTTCTCCAATGTTGAGAATTATTGTTCCTGGTATAGGAGTTACGTCAGCAAAGTCACCATTATCTTGTTTCATCTGAGTAAAGAAAGAAACCAATATTTAAAAATCTATACACTATTTTGTTGAAAGACGTCTCGCGGAAACAAGTGAAATTTTCGAACATAGCCCCAAAATATAGCTTAAAAGTAAATACGGATAAATTTGTATTTCCGAATTCTGCAAAAAAAGAAAATATGCGTAAGACAATCAAAACATATGTTATTTTGGCATTCACATTTTCTCAAACACATCACTTGTGAAAAAATAGGTTATTCTATTTCTAAGAAAATCGCGTTGAAAAGATTAGTTATTTCGGTTTAATTTCGGTTTTTTCTATACTTTCAAAATATGAGGTATGCCGCAAAAGATATAAAAATCGGAAATATATTTTTGTAAAAAACGAATCATAGATGAGTGAACAGATTTGAACCGATAAGTGAAGTCAGAATATCATGCGGTCAGTAAAAAACAATACACTATAACAGAATAATGCAACAAAATGACTGGTCTTTGACAGTAATTTTACTTGGCGGTATTGAAAAAAAATCAAAATTGACCTTTTTGGCCAAATATGGGGGGTTGATGGAACGCAGCGTGAGGTTGCGATCCATCAACAGCCCATAATTGGCATATATCTCATCCAAATAGCGTTTTTTTAACTCTGGAAATATGCAATTACTGCAAATGACCATTGAATTTACTGCAGTTATGTTATAGTGTATATTTGCAACAAAATATTCACCTGTAAGCCACCAATATTATCTTGGAATAGAAGGATCATTGTTCCAAAATCAACATGAGGAGCGAGTCTGAATCGATTTGCACTCACGATATCTTCGTCAAATACAGGTGGATAACTGGTGACTCCCAACTGCGTCAAATTTCCTTTCTGATTCATAAGTGAATGACAATTACAAAATTCATCCAGATTCTAAAGAAATAATGTTAATTGATATCGTATGAATACTTGTTGTTTTATTTTTATATTGGAAGTTCTGTCATTTTGATTATTCATTACGTGCATTGCAACGTATTCATTTAATACTCTACTTGAACAAAATCTACTCAAAGTAAGAAAATAAACAGCTCTTCATTATATAGACCGATCGTTCTCATTTACCGTTTTTATTTTAAAAATAATTATACTTTAAGAAGTTGAAAACAAACCAAAATGTAAAAAAGTGAAATGGTTAAGTACTAAAATGGTAGTGCAGAAAACATAAAAACTTTTAAATATTAATAGAAAATATAAATATTTTTTTTAGATTAATTTTTTAAATTTTAGTTTTCAATCATCAATAACATTTTGAATATTAGTGCATTGGCCAAAGCTTAAACGATTAAAAAAATTCACGCGTTGTATTTAGAGTAAAAAAATATTTTGTCATTTGCTTGTCAAAAATATCTGAAAAAATTGTGATAACTCAAGTTGCAAAATCAGTTTTTTTTTAGAATAAATTCATATACTCTGAATATACACACAGTACCTGCACTCGCATGGCCAGTCCTAGGCTTTTCAATAGCCTCATCACCAGATCTTTGCAAGCATCAGCCAGGTTATTGTAAGCTTTTTTTATTGTTGGATTCGGCCATTTTAGTTTTCCCGTCGCCAAACGCATCGCCTGATACTCGAAATCCTTCCACAAAATCGAAATCTTTGCTTGAATTTACCCTGAAATCACATTGGATAATTATGAGAAAGAATTATAGTAATTTACAAAAATCATCACATTGTGAAGGTTTGTATTACTTTTCCAATCAGAAATATTATTTTGTCAAGAATGTGACGCATATGGACCGCGCTTCGTCGGCGCGATCCATCAGTGACTCAAGCTTCTCAAAAATATGGGTTGAGAGCAGTACGATTACATTGTTTCAAAATGAATGCGCTCATCTTTGGCACAGGCCTATTGTACATAAAACTTGAGTTTTGTTATATTTTGAGCGTAAAACAACCTTCCGATCGTTAAAATAGTGCATTGAATTTTTGAAAAAGTTTGGATTTATTTTTTTTCGGCGTGTACTTGCGGAACTTTACGTGTTTATTATTTTTATTCAAATTCTCCTCTTTTGTTATTGCCTATAAAAATATGACTTTGTGCGTACTTCAATGCACCAATCGGGTCGTATCCGAATAAGTTTTTACCAACGTATGATTTCTTCTTTTCTTCTAATGGCAGCGAAAAGAAATCTTTTGCTGATGTATAAACGCCGTCAATCTTTTCTCTGTGATAATAAAAACAAAATTATCAATGAATGCATACTGAATAAATGTACGCGAAGAGTTGATGATAACAAATATAATAAAATTTACGGTGAATTTAAAGATTCAACTTTGCAACGGTTGCCTAACCAAACAAGCATGACAGCGGGGTCCATCAATGACCCATACTTGACAAAATGAAATTTCTGATTGATTAAAAACGAATTCAGTTAAATAATAAAATTTTCAATAAACTTGAGTACATTACGCGTCTTCGTGGGTTTTGCTGTATTTAAGTTGAAAAATAATATATAAGATTTTAGAATTTTATACGCCTGAGTTCACATTGAAACAGATTCCTATCAGAAAACAAAATTTACAATGCTTTTTATCAAGCATAGTCAACGTCCCACTTTCGGGCGCTGAATTCTCATATTTCTGCGTTGCTAAGAACGATTAATGATTGATTTGAATAATTTGTTCCTCGAATCGATCGGAATCATCGAATTAAATTACCATAATATCGAGTGGAATCAGGTTTTGACAAATTTAAAACCACCTGTCAGCATCTTGGCTAAGTTTTCAATAGCTTCAGACGAAACACTGATTTTATTTGATAGCTCAAAGGAAAAATTATGAGATAAATTTTTAGAAATTTTCTTTTGCCATCCTAAACTAATATTTCGTACAAAAACATTGAAAATTAAATTCTTTCACCCGAGTAAATTATTCGGTTCGTTTCATTTCTGAAAGTCTGATAATCATTTTTTCTCATTTCATTTATTCCAAAAAAACTGGAAATACTCACTGTGGAATTCCATGATTCTTGAGATAAACAAATCCATTTTTTCTCAATTCTTTGTAAAGCTCTTTCCCGGTTTCCAACAGTATTCCATTGTCAATTTCATCTTCTTTTTGGACTAAACTACACCTCGTAAAATCGATTAAAGGAGGAATAATTGCCATTTTTTCCAATGTACACGAAAGAGGAACAACGTACGTTGAACAGTATGCAATGAATCAACCGTGAATATAAGTCAGACGGAGTTTTATAAAACATGATTTGAAAACGTCATTTAAAGTAAGGAAGCTTCCGAATCATGGGTGATTGAATTAGGTCGTGAATTATATTTTTAAAAATTATTATTAACTATATAAAAGTTTGACCCACGTTTATATGATATGATTTGAAAAGGTTAATTGAAATGAGAAAGCTTTCGGATCAAGAGTGATTGATTAATTGATTTTGTACTGAGCAGTTAATATATAGTAATGACAACACCAAATTTCAGTAATATACACTGTAACAAAAGTGCAGCAAAACAACCATTCCTTGACAGTAATTTCACCCTGTAATGCTGAAATAAAGCCACAAAATCGACGTTTATATCCAAACAAAACACAGATTCGATATATAAGGTTGTCCCCATCTTACTGGATACACTGTTCATCTCTATCAGAGCCTCGTCGCCCAAAGAATGCCCATAACTTTTTCAGCAATATAAGATAGCGATCTGTATCCATACTCATAGCACTCTGGGTTTAAGCTTGCTCATTTTCATCCTCGAACGAACATGGGCCTATGATGCAATGTTTGAAAATTTAATAAACCCATGTAAAAATAATAAACATATTTATTGGTATTGTTTTTATGGTTCACTTTGTATTATAACATAATTCAAAATAGCGGTTACTTTTATCAATTCAAAACTTAGTTTTTCTTTTTGTGTTCAAAATATTATCGTGACTAGTTGTATGTGTGTAAAATAGCCCTGACGTATTTCCTGCGTGCCAGGGCATAATGCTTAATAATTCATTGGTTAATTTGATGCAGTAATAAATGTATGCACGTTTTTACTTCATGGCGTAAATTCAATGATACTATTCTTTGTGTGAAGAATTTTTTTTTTTTACATCATTATGAAGTCGGTACATATTGAACGCCAGCTATTCATTGCGCAACTATTGAGTATATCCATATTAATATCGTCCCGATCAAGAAAAATTATTTTTTCAAGCCTGAGACACAGACGGACCGCGCCTTGTCGGCGCGATCCATCAGTGACTCAAGCTTAACAAAAATAATGTTAGCCCGAAACATTTGTGACCGGGATTAAACGTCAAGTGTACAATGTTCCTCAGGCTGCGCGATGAACGAAAAAACTCATTTCTGTCCACACTGTTTGAACCATGTGACCCGAACGAATAAAATTTTCAGTGAAACTCTTTGTCGTTCTTAATGGTAATGTTCTCTGTGAAAATTTGGTCGAATAAGTTAATCTTCAGTTACTGTTGGTCCTTTTTCTCTCTCTGCGCTTCGTTATTGATCGTTGGTCGATTAGGTCCTGTCCCCCATTTCGCGTACAATAAAAGAAGTGAGAAATTGAATCCAGTACACGTTTGCGTAAGTTGCGTTTTTCAAGGATTTGTTTTATTTTAACATTGCGTTTCACGTTAGCGCAACGCTGCGTATGAATTTCTTTACGTTTCCAAACGCAGCCGAACGGTTTGCTATGCCAGCTAATAAAAAGCGCTCGTTTGCGCTTTATTAAACGTGTGATTTCAAGAATCAATCAATCCTATTTTTCTATTTTTGAATATCAACAACAGTAAAAAAATATTTGCAATATCAGTTAAGTCCCACTACCATCGAAGTGGGTCGATGCAAGACTGCATGGTCATCGAGGCACCGATCTTTAGCAACGAAATTTTTTTATGAGATCTTATCAGACATGATCAGATTAACAATGAAAGCAGAAGGAAAAGGCAAAAACATAAAAAATACTCTGTACGACTGGCATCAGGAAATGGTATCATCTGCACAGGCACCCTGAGCAGTTACTAGAAATTTGGAGGAATAAAAGGCACTATTTGATGATTTACCATTGTTAACAAAATAATAGAATACAACCAATTAAATGCCTTATAATTTTTCTAGTTTAAATGACATGAAAGTTTCAGACAATATTGTTGCCCTGGTGACAATAGTACCTCATCAAAGGCAAACAACTATTTAATTATGTGCCACACATGAACATGAAATGGCTCAAATAAAATGGATAGAAAATAATAATTTGAAAAGGTAATGACAAAAATTTGTGGCATAAACAAATTATATGTTAGATTATATAGCAATAAATATTAACAAGCAGTTCATAGTTAATCAAGATTGTACAGAAATATAGCATGGCCCAGAGATAATTCAAAAACACAGCAAAGAATAAGTGTCACAGGGAAACAAAAATAAATGATTATCAATAAAAACTTGCATGCCGCACGATTAATTCTATGACTTTCTAGTCAAATACCAATTCAAGTTTTTATTGGGCAAAAAATGACACAAAATAGTTGTAATGAGTTTCTGAAACTAGGTAGCATATCTTATCAATTAAATCTGTTCCATATAGGGATTGAACTGTTCGAAAGAACTATTCTTCAGGTCGGCCTTTTTTGCTAAATCCTAACACCTCCAGATTTAAGTGGAGCCGGTGAATGGCAAGTTGTAAAGAAGACTTTTTTAGACATACTCTTGTACTATATGAGTGAACATTTGAAATTCTGATGAAATAATTTTGGGAAAGTTCAGATAAATTGTAATTGTGTCTCGAGATTTAAACTCTTTCCACTCTTTGTTGCATTGCGCCATTGAGAAAGACATTTACATAATTTTCTTCTGACAAAATTTTATATTGATCTGGATACTTCAGACTCCGAACCAAGGCAGCTGGTTCTATGTAAAGGTTCTAAACAGCAAACGCAAGAAATGGACAACTTTACTTGTTTAGCAGAATTTTTGAATTTAATGGAAGGTTATCACTACCAATAGCTTTTTATTACTTTGGTTCTCGATCATCTTAACTATTTCAGATGGGTTTCAATAAGGAACAAGTAGGGTATGTAAATACATCGTTCCACGTGATGATATGCAACTGCTCGGCTCGCAGCGTTGGCGGCTGAAATATTATGGGCACACGTGTTTTTGTTGAACTTGCGCCATCGATGGATCCCACATACAAAGCGCGTTTCGCTTTGTAGGTTTCGTTTTCATCATCTGCTCGATCCTTAGAATGGTTTTCAATGACATGAAATGTTATTCAATCATGTTGTCCTACATTCATCAGTTTGTCCATACAGTATAACATCATTTTATCTCGGATACAGGTAAACATATTTTATCGTAAAAATTGTATTGCTTTATAATATTTTGGCGAGTAAAATTACGTTAAGTTATATTGTAAAATGTAATGTATTTTTTGAGTCGATAATTTTGAGTCTATTTTGCCAAGATATATCACGAAAAATTATAGACCAACATATAAAAAGATATGGGGTTTTGAAACACTCGTGTACAAAAACGACTCTCTATTGTGGCATTTTACCTTTATTATTTATGTTTTCAGACTATTTTCCAGAAAATATAAATATTGTAGCTAATTTTTTCTAATTTTTTTCAATTCAACGAAGATACGTTCGGAACTATGAAGCCTCGAAAAGACAGAAATTCTGATTGGTCCTTTGCTGTAATTTATTTTATTCTCTCACTCTACCCACAACCAAAATATTTTGTTCATAGTGGACCAACCGCGATTTTGGTTTGAGTAAAATATATACATTTGTGGCTTTTGTAAAAGGATTTGACTTCACGCCATTTACTATAATCCAAATCATAAATTATATTTTGTCAAGCATGAGTCACTGAAGGATCGCGCCAATATGTTTCGATAGACTGCCGGGATGATACTGATTTCTCTTTCTGATATTTTACAAATGAGGAAAATTTATATAAAACATGGGATGACTGAGATATCTCCAACCATATAGGAGCGTAATCAATACCCATTACTCTGTAGGGTTTTTGAGATCTGGATAATCTTCCTTGTATCGTTTATTAATGTATTCAGCAGCGGTCATAACTTTCCCCTTCAATATACTTTTATCATTTGCAGAATTCTTTTCTGGCAAAACATATTCAAGTTTAGAAAGTATGGTTTCATCATCCGGTGTTACGAAATAAGCTAGTGATCTCCTAGCTCGACTTCTAAGTTCTGGATCTGAGGGTATTATTACTCTGTGAACCTGTCAAAAAATCAAGAGTAAAACATTTTCAGTATACTTTTTCAGGAAAACGATATAACGCTATAAATGTCAATATAATGTTTTCTTGATCGATAAATGAATACTTTAGCCGTTTGGAGTATGTATTTGTATATCTAAAAGTGAATCATTTTAAGTTAGGCTGGGGAATTTGATTCAGTGATTCAAATCGTTTCGAAGCACAATATATTCAAATCAATCGTGAATCGTTCATAGACCAGTACAAGTACTTCCTAAATGGACTAGAATTTTCTTTATTATCGACAAAATGCAACCGCCTTTGGTCAAAGGTGACCCAAATCGATATTTTGCCATTAAAATATGAAAATTACTGCACTTAGACATGGAGCGTGAATTGAATATACAATAAAAAATATAAATTTCTTGATTTTCACAACGAAGACATGTTGTGATAGTAAAAATGGGGCATTATTATGTTATTTACTTCGAATTCGTGATTTGTTTCGATTTGAAAAATTGTTCGAATTCGAATTCCAAATGGTTTGGTTTTGCCAGCCCCATTTTAAATGCAAACACAGTGCAATCGACGAGGGTGTTGGGTTATTATATAACATTATCCAATGACTGGACGAGAACCTTTTTAATTAATGAGTATTGATTATGAGTTTCAGCTACCCACTATACTCACTCGCACCTACTCACCGTCAATTTCTCAAGTGCCCTACTAGAGTTTACGCTCCAAGGCTTAACATCGAACCATTCGGTCAATGATCGCACTTGTTTGTTTGTTTGTTCGCATAAAATATAATCGTAACATGAAAATAATAATTTTCCGTTTTTATATCTTTGCAGAAAATGGCAAGTGGTCCAGCTTATACGTGAAAGGTTGCACAGTCGGATATCCAAAGACACCGCCGTGTATAGTGTTCTTCTTTCCTTTAAAGGTTATAAGTGAATTGTAAAAGCGGTAGAGAATCAATGCTACATCAGACCAATTACAACTTGCGAATTAATCTTCCATCAAGCTCTATTCAGAATTAGGAAAAATGGAATGAAATCGAAAACTGACATTAAAATTCAGACTTACAGTTGATTTAAGATCGTTGTTGCTCAACATACTCAATGTATCAGCAATATTTACCACAATCGTGTCAGGTATTGGTTTTGCATCTATGAAAGTTCCATCCCTTGTTTTTACCTTTGAGAGGGTAAAAAATAAGAAATGATTCGTTTTCTATTCTCAAACAGTATCTTTCAGTTATCTCTGCTTTAGAAATGAAAAATATACAGAAACACTGATGTATTTCCAAAACATGTTTCAAGGATTTTTGAGGTCTTTTGATTTGCACTAGTATTTTAGGTACCACATTGTTGCCTAATGGATTACGCTTCTTGCGCCCTTACCAATTTTTTGACGTCTCAATTCCTATAGATAGAACGACCTGAAAATATTTGTACCGGCGAGCCACATCATGTAGTCATAAAAATACTCAACCCCCCACCAAACCCTTTTCAATTTTCTGCATACGACTCAGAGCGCACATCCGCAGATATTTCCATTACCTGAAGTCCACCGACTGAATCTTGGAATAATAATGTGAATGTCCCCCAGTCAGTATGTTCTCCTGCTCTTTTCTGGCCTGGCTGAATTTTTTGCGTTGATTGTATTCCAGGATAATAAATACTTCTTAATGTCGTAAGATTTCCCTTATCCATTCAATTTTTTATGATTATTCAGTAACACGTTCGGATCCTAGTATATAAAGTTTATTGTAGAAGATTTAATAGGGAAGTCAAAAGTGATTCTCAATCTTTCATTTAATTACATTGAAGATTATAGGCTCAGAGCACAGATTTTTTCATACAATTTAAACTTTTGAAAAGTTAGTTTGATATGAGCCATCTCAAAAAATGGTACAATGTTGAAAATGCATTCAGATCATGTTTTGAAATTGTAGAGCGGTGATTCAGATTGCAATGATAGATGTGAAATAATGTTAGTTAATATTTTTCTATTTCTCTTCTTTTGGGTAAAATTGCTTTTTAAAACTCTTGAGTTTTCAAAAAATGTATATGTTATCTTTTCCTATAACATAAACTTCAGAGAAATTAAGATGCAATTTGTTGTTATAGTTGTACACACGTTCAGTACATAAAATCGCATCCTATTGTAAAGTGGATCCCACCGAAATGCGGCATAGAATACATTTCGGAGGAAAGGGGTCCACTACGACAAAATCGGATTCGATAGCTTCTCTGCTTAGATAGTGATAGAAGTCATTTATTATCGACATTGTTCTGTGAGAAATCTCGCGAAAGACTTGCTAGATAAATGTCAAAGATTATGAATGGATTTCGATGAATTTAGTACCAAAATTCTAGTTGTCAGTCGCAATTTGCTAGTGTTTGACTGTTTTGAGTGTTGATTAACCCGTTTCAAGAAAGCTTTGGTTTACCTTGAGTCCCATGCTTAATCCAAGAGCTCGCAATACCCTCAGAGACAGTTGCTTACATATTTCAGCAGACGCTTTGATAAAATCTTCAAAATGTGGAATATCAGGCCATGGTGTGGTGTGGTCTACAAACGGACTTCCTGCAATGTGAAATCCTTCCATATAAAGGTATGAGCTTTCTGAATCTGATCTTGAAAGATAAAAGCAGAACTGATAAAATTATCTGGAATTAAGATATACAAAGCAAATCTAATATATTATTAAGTACAAACCTTTACACGGTACCTATGCGATTTCTTGTATTTCTAAAAAAATAGAAAAATAGGAAATTGAAAAAGTGAAACTATTCAGAACATCGTGGATAATCAGCGCCGTATGGTAGAACAAAAAAAAACACTTTTAAAATATTGTATTGTTTGTTCGAAGCAGATACAGAGCACCGACTGGTTTCTACTACAATATGAGCCACGGATGGAACAATTGGTCCTATACGAGGTCTATTTGTAGCTTATACTTTATTAAATAATAAGCAGCAGTAGCGTCAGTTTAAACGACATCTTCATCATAGCTCAGATATCTTTATTCATAAACGGGACCGAGGGCTTAAACGGAAATCTCTTGAGTTTTCAACAACACTGAAACTATGTTTGCCTGCAAACGACCAACAATGTACGGCCATGTCATGTCCAAACAGAATCATTTAGAATTTTGATCTGATTCGAAATTTTTTGGAAATGAACCGAATTGCTAGTTACATAGAAACAGCAAATGTTATGTTTTTCTCTACACTATAATATACTCTCAACTCGCATTACACCATCAAGTTCACACATGAACTTAAAACTCAATAGAGAATATTGTGGGTATATTTATATTTATAAATCATTATAATTTTACTTTAATTTGCAAGTTTTAGTGTCTATGACCGATTCACGACTAGGGTTGGGCAATTCGATTCGGTGATCGTGGATCGTTCATAGGAACACAAACTCGTCAAATGACCTAAAATTTAAATGACCTAAGATTTTTATTTTATTGACCAAATATGACCGAAATCGATTACATTTTGTCGTTAAAATGAGAAAATTGGTGCTCTTAGACATGTGATGTGAAATTTGAAAATGCTATAAACGATAAATTTTTCGATTTTCACAATAGAGACACTTTGTAATAGCAATAATTCGAATTCCGAATGATTCAGTTCTGAACATCCCTATTCACGATTTATTCGAATAAATTGTGATTTTAAATATTTTTCGAACGATCGTTTAGAATTTTCTAGCCCTACCAAAGTTGACGTGAATATTTAGAAAAATACGTGAGGCTTTTACCCAGTTGTAAAACTTTTATCATAACCGAATGTAACATCGTGTATGAATGAATCGTTGTAATCGGTTTTCTTGCTGTAAAATTTTGCAGTGACTTCGTTCAGCTTATTAAATTGATCACTGTAGCAAATTAAGAAAATTTTTTTTTTTAATCATTTCACAAATTTTTGTAACGAATACAAGTTTAAAAAATCAACTCGTTAAAATCAACAACGTACAGTAAAGTAGGGCAAAATACAAAATAAACTTCCGTTTTGCTATATCATACTGAAGTACTGAAGTTTTATATCATGAGCACGAATGATGATAAAACTCATAGATCTGATATGCAAATGACCACTAAACATCTAACTTGCGTTTTCATTTGGGCATTTTCAAATAATATTAATTAGATTATTTAATGTCCCAGGAAAACCGCAGCAAACTCACCGTGTGACACGGAAAACGCTTATGGGAATTTTTTTAAACGAGTTCAATCATACTCATACTTAGCAAAACGTGTTTGATCAAAGTATACCCGATAAATTTTTTGTCTAGTCCCTAGACATATGACTTTTTCAAGTATATAGAACAACATTTAGTCGAACGTGGTTCAATTTTTCTTTATAATTTAGAAAGTTTTACCGAAATGTGTTTTGGACCAGTATAAAAAATGAGTGAGCAAATCAAACCGTAAAATAAACGTTTCATCTAGAGAGCGTGGCCAAAAACATATTATTTTTGAGATTCACATGCGGGAAACTGATTGAAACTAAAATCCGAGATGAATGGTAGGAGGAAGCGATGATATAAGTACGCATAGACATCAATTTCATCAAAGTTATTCATTTTAACGACAAAATAAGCAATACCGGTACACGCTGACGACGCCAAAAATGTAGATTGGCTATTTTAAATAATTTCGGTGGATGTTTTATGCCAATTCGGTCGAACGAATAACTGCAAGCAATGGTGAGCAAGATGTTAAATGACATTCACTTTATGGTTCCCATGAGAAGAACGTGGTGCAATATTGAAGGCAAGAAAAGGAACACGGTGCGACACGAAATAAATATCGAGCTTCGGCCATTTCGTACCAAGTACGAAAGTTGAAAAATGAGTCATACCAGAAAATTCAATCGTACCGTACCTCCCTTACTGTCAGTCTTGCTGACAGTGGGAATGATCCCACAGGGTTAGCACGTGGTTTCGCTATTAGTTTCCTGATCTGTAACATTGAAAACGGCTTCTTTTATAGATTGAATTTTCAAGGTGAAGCCAATTATGTTTCGCATTGTTAAAAATTTACCAGAGAGAAATGGTTTTTCTGAGTGATATCGATAGAGCAAATACTTATTCATATCTTACTTTGGCACGCCTGCTCCTTTTAAATAAGCAAATCCAGTGTTTTGAAAAGCTTTGTAAAGTTCTGATCCCGCCTCCTTCAAATTCGATTCTTTCAAATATGATTCCTTTATGTTAATTCCACATTTTGAGAAGTCAATGATAGGCAATTCCATACTGAACGTTCTATTAGAGTTGTGACAGAATATGCCTGGTCACATAGCCTATGCAGTTTAATCTGTAGACTAGACGGATAGACAGCGACGAGCTGATTACGCATTGCATCCCAGTCAGAAAAAATCCTGTTCGACTACATTTTTTCAGGCATGGGTCACTGATGGATCGCGCCTCTGAGGCGCGGTTCATCTGTGACTCATTCTTGACAAAATAAAATTTCTTTGGCAATATGGTAAACATTAACGATAAGTAGCAGAAGATATCTGACTCCGTCATAGACAGATTTACAAATATCATATTGATCGAGTTACCGCCGTATGCACGTTTTTTGAAAACAAATACACTGATAGAAAGGGTCAACATAACATGCGTGAAGTTCAAATTTCTTGAAGTATAAGGCCACAATACACGTTTTTTCTAGACTTGTTTTATTCAAACCTTGCGTTTTACACTAGCGCAAGACTCTGCGTGCACATTTTTCGATTTTTGCCTCATATTCGCTATGGTATGTCCGTGAACTTCTCGGGAAGTTTATGTCCAGAATCTGCTAAGCACGGGAATTTATTGTAAATATTTATCTACAATCACCCGCGAGATGGCTTGGCCCCATGCATTTCTTCACGTTCTTCTCAGTGCATCTCGGTTAGGTACGCAAGGTAATTGATACGGCCCGTTACCTTGAGTCTTTTTACGTTACTATACGTTGCCTTTCGGAGAAATATGAACTGTTATTCGCGTAGTTGTAACTGTATTGTAAATGTTGTAGGGTGCTTTTACGACGTGTGGAAATGCTTATTTATCAAATCACGGAATTCTAAGGTAACTTACATTGGATAGACGTTAAATATCCGAAGAAGGACCATCCAGTCAGGAAAACCTCCTCGAAAGACCTTTTGTACAGCATGGGTCAATGCAGTGGAGCGCACCGTCGAGGCGTGGCACATTTATGACTCATGCTTGACAAAACTATATTTCTGCTTGGGTTTGCTATGTCGTAGTTGCTTTCCTTGTACCCATAAAGTACATTTCAAAATGGGTGCATTTGGTGGCTAAATAAACATCGAGACAGCAACAGAAGAAAAGTTGTGCTTTCAGCCAATCCGTGCAGACTGGTCTGAACGAGTCAATGAACTTGATCGACATTGACTAAGCATTTTCGTTCATATTTGACATCCATCAATGAAGCGGAACCGACGCTGCAATTGCTATCTATTACAAATACAGCGCATTGCATTCGGGTCCAAGCATTTTTAACTTATTTGTCTTGTTCGTCAACGACTAATGGCCGAATTCTATTATTTAAATCTGATCAAAGAAGACCACTTAAAAGAAATCGCCACTGAAAAAGAGAAAATAATATGAGATCTAGTTTCAGAGCCAGCTACCTATTACATTCTAAGCTGAAAATATTCAAACCAAACCGAACCTATAGTGCAAGGTATTGTCTGTATGTATTTTATACGTTGTTGACTTAACACAACACTGCACACGCTTTTGTTTTAATATTAAATTATATTTAAGTAAAGCTTTATGCCAGTTGTTGTTTTTTTTTGGATACCGCTTTCAACCATTCTCAGAGAGAATTTCATATAAAAATACTACGATTACACATAAGAAGCAGAGAATATAATTATTATGTGCAGTGAATTAATTGATGGAGTAAACTCAATTGCAGGTAATTTTTTCTCACAAACACTTGAGGAAAAAAAGAAATTCTGTTTGAAGAGTTTGCTGTTTGGATACGATCCGATCGAAACAACACAGTAAGCTGTTCTGTTTATACACCAAATCAATGATTAGCGCCATGAGACCTAGCATAAGCTTCAAACTGGCGATAGCCTAGCTTCTCAACCCCCACCGTTCTCCCAATCCCAACCTTCGCATTAACAGTACAACACAATCATGAAAACAATCAAAATGCGCTGTATCGGTGAAGCTGCTACGATAAAAATTCTAAAATCAGCATTTAAAAATTGCATTTTTAAATCAGTTGTTTATTATTAGATTATACCTCACTATTTTTTTGAAACCAGAGTAAATCCCAAAAAAAATTTTGATTACTATGAGGGATTTCGGGTTAGTAGTTCAGCTATGATTGATAAAAACACACGTTGGCCAGAGATTCCAATGTTGAAAGAGAGACTTTTGCTAAGAGAGCTAATATCTGATATGTGCAAACAACTCACCATGAGATTGTTGAAAGCCCTCAGAATTGCAATGAAGATGAAGGTGAGTATGTATTTTATACGTTGTTGACTTAACACAACACTGCACACGCTGGTTTTACATTTTATATAGCTTTATGCCAGTTGTTTTTTTTTTTTGGATACCGCTTTCAACCATTCTCAGAGAGAATTTCATATAAAAATACTACGATTACACATAAGAAGCAGAGAATATAATTATTATGTGCACTCACTATTGAATGAGGGATGAATAATATTCTTTCTAAAGTTATATAGTTATAATATAATAAGCAATGCTATTTTATTGTGGAACATTGTTCCCTTCATATTTCTACGAAGAATCCCAACAATGATTATTATTTGCCATTCTACAAAAGTTAGCTGTTACTCATTTTTTTGCAGCTCCGTGATTTTATTAATTCACATTATGTACCATTTCGATATGAAATATGCGCAACTGGCACAGGCCATGACTACCCAATCAAAAACCTTCGTTCCATCATGTTCTGTTAAGTATGAGCCAAAGATCGCTACTCTCAAACGTGTTTCATCTGTGACTCGTGGTACTCATAATTATAACAAAAATTCAATGAATTAGGAATATATTAGTGAAGTTGAACCAATCGATTACCGAAATATCCAACTCAAAAGTATATGGGATAAAAAACAACATTATTATATTGTTATTTTGCACTAGTATTAAACAAGGCACATCCCTTAAATCAGCTGTAATCTTACTGTTGACTTGTCCGAATTAGAAAATATAGAAATCAAAATACCACCACAGGAAAAACAATTGTACCTAATTTGTTCTGATGAATGCACTTATCATAAGCCATTGATCATATTTGTCAGTCTCTCTCCCGTCTTCTTTTGAAGAGTTGAAGTTTTATGTAAAAATGCCAATAAAATAAGATGAATTCTCGAATTAAATTGATTTCTAATCGCAAGTACTATCGGTTTTCATTGTTTTACCCGTTCGCACAAGTTTTATATGAGAAGATCTAATCTCCTCTTTTGTTCCACCTGAAGACTGTTCACCTTGCGCAGTCACTGTTGATACAATGCAGTACGATATTTACCTTGTAAACAAATAGGATATCAAGGTATCAGATGGGGGCGCAATCTATGATGGAATCATATGATAAATTATGATTTCTTGACCTATACTCCCGCTAGTATGGTTGGTGCTCGACAAAACACAATTTTAACAAAAAACCTTTGGCATAGTTTCTAGAGCGAAACCTCTCTTTCGTTCCTATATAGAATCCTGAATATATCTGCAATTGCCATTCTCTCATGAATAACGAGGGAAATACGTCAACGATAAAGCTTGTGCACTATCCACCAGTTCCGACTGATGATACAATGTTACCAAATCAGTCCAGAATATCAGAACACACAGATTGGAAAACCCTGATTCTGCTGTTCCAAAATCAAAATGGTGGTTTACAGGTAAAGTACGATAGTACTGTGAAAAAAAATTAAATCATTCTAATATGCTCCAAGTAAAACGGTAAATAAAAATGTTGCCGATATTTAACAAAATTCAGATAGTGCCAACATTCGACAAATTTTTCAGGAGAAAAACTCTAATGGGAAATTCTTTGATCTTCCGCATGTTCAAGGAACAATAATAGTGAATCTCAGAGAAACTATACAGAAAAGGAGCGGACGGAGACTACGTGCAACGGTAATGTATATTATTATATAATTATTAATTTGTGGTGATCAGTACCTTTTATGTTGTAAGTGTAGGCAACAAAAAAAGCGTAAGACGCCGTCACCATGAATTGGAAAAGAAAAAGCAACATGCTTTAAAACAGTGGTCCCCAACCTTTTTGTCTCCGCGGAATGGTCCACGTTTGATAATTCTACCGCAGCCCACCAAAAGGGAGGGGGAGACACAGATTGTTTTTAATTTTAAGTTATTTAAATTTGCAAAATTTTCAATCCATCGTTAAATCAATGAGAACCCTGAGCTAGTTTCTCTGCAACGAGACGGTTCCATCTGGGGATAATAGGAGATAATGACACTCGAAGTGTCTTGCTTGCATACAGGTTATTCCGTTGTTTTGTTTTGGTTGCTGTAATTGCAGAAAACCCCGCTTCACACATATAGGATGTCGGAAATCACACAGCCACATCGCGTTGATCTTCCTTCAGAACCGAAGAATAGAATGAATATCAGAAGATCAATAGTGTATTTCGCTCAAGCTAATAATGATACGTTGGTGAAACCATTTGAATATCAGGATGGTTTTGATCATGAAGATCCAACTGATCAATTGGAAGAAATAACAGTTGGAAAATACATGAATGAACGCTTCTCCAAAATATACTACTAAATACATTAGATAATAATGCTTGTATTAGAGATATCTAGTTTGGAATAGAGATTTTAGATTTAATTACTTTGTACAAATCGAATCATACATTAAAAAAAGATGCCATAAACCAAAATGGTAGACGGGTTTATGACCAAAAAAGAATTGACCAATTATGAATTTCTTTCAATACCGCCAAAAAATTACTGTCAAAGACCAGTGATTATGTTGCATTTTTCGTTTCAGTGCTAATCAGTACGAGCCTAATTGGAGAACTTCGATGTCGCGTTTTATGCGTTCCACACACACACAAGAGTGATATTGTTTTATTGGGGTGAACCTAAACTAAATTAGTTTTAGATATGGGAATTTAATCCATGTAATTCCCGCTTCTCGACACCTGTCCCTTTTTGATAAGTAAACGCCTGTACCAGGGCCTTGCGCATGGTTATAAACTACTCAAACGAGTGACCATGAAAAACGAAATCCTGTCTCATTTAAATTTATATATTTCAATTATACAAAAGTTTAGATTTTATAATTGTTGTATTAAGATAAAGTTATTTGATAGAATATGATTGAAAAACTATTCTTCCTGAAGTTTTGGGTGGACATTACGTAATATGCGTTAGCTATAGATAATTGTAACCGTGCCCACCTATAAGTGGCCGTTCTTTCAAGGCCTTGGACGTGGTGATCCATTTTAAGAAGTGGCTATAAAAAAATTTAAAAAAATGAGGCTGGGAACTCGATTCGGTAATTGGAAAGACAAATTAGTTATGACTATTCTAGGTAAAATTATCGAGTTTACCTAGGCTACCTAGTTTATTTTCGAAGTACTTTTAGCTAGTTTCACGTATAGCTGATTTACCTAGTTTAACTCTTACTGAATTTTCTGTTTGAAGTATTACCTAGTTAATTTACTAGGTAAATTAGGAAAATGTGGATTACCAAAAAATTCTTTACCTAGTTTTTTGGTAAATTCGTTTTACTTTACCTACTTCAAGTGAAAACCCGGTTGCCGTCACTAAAACAAATTATTTGAATCTGTCAAGAATCGTCCATATGAATAAAAATTGCAAAATATAGTACAATTATCATATCTCCTTGATAAAATTTCGGGCAAATTAATTTGCATCTTCAAGGAGGAATTGTGAGATCCATCAGAAATTTTAGTAGTTTGTCAATCAGACGCCACTGATGGATGCTGTCATCGACTCAATCCATAAGTGATTCATACGAGACTAAAGATTAGTTAATTTGGAACTCTTGGAGCTTGACAATGGTGATAAATTGTAATGATAAAAGCCAAAATTTTATACCCGCCATGACAATACTCTGAGAATGAAAGTTGAATCAGTGGTGACTTGATATGGAATAACCCTAAATTTGCATTGGAATCATTTCCGGAAATTTCAGATAAATTTCTCAAAGATACTCGAGAGTAATTTCAAGTTAAAATTGCTAGTGCTTTCCATGCAGAAATAGAGCTGAGCCGAGCTGAAATTTGATTTTGTCAAGTTTGCGCCATTGATGGACCGCGTCTTATCGACGCAATCCATCAGTGACACATTAACATAATTACCTAACAAAAAAAGACTCGATAATTTTTCCCTGATTGGGGAAAGTCATTTTAGTTGAGCCAGTTATAGATCGCCCCGTTTTTCATAGTGACACTTTACCTCTGAAAGTGAAACCTTTCACCGCACTATGTACCACAATTTTAAAGCTCTGATATTATATACTTGTAAAAATACATACTGAAATACAAAGTATTACGTTAAAGGCAGTACTCCAGGACTTCAAGATTCGTTGCCACATATTCCAACATATTCGTTATATCTGAATTCATCGCCATATTTCAGTATTTAATCTAGTATTGCTGCATAACAATAATGAAGTGGCCTACATCTACACAGGTTTAATCGAACGCTGTAAACATATTTTGGTAATACACATCATGGATTTGCATACATTTCATTGAACAAGACAGGCCACTGTTGTCTGCGGGTTAACGCGGACTTGCGGACAGAATGTTTAGAACAACAAAATGTTACGCACATCTTTCTGTAAATAAGTTGTGCTAGTGGAAGGTCAAATATTCAGACGAAAGCAAATACACATACTTTTTGTGTGCAGTAGCGCGAGTACCTAGATAAAGTGAATATGGTAGGATGCCAATTGAGCAATTTAGTGTAGCCTAGCATTCATGCACACAAAACTGCCTACTATCACTTCTTTGCTTCCTTTTAGTCGCCCCTTGCGCATTTTGCAAAGCTATATGGTGTTCTGTCGCCCATACCGTCCCCCTCCAGAAGCCCCAAAGTTCAGAAATGAGACCATTTAATCAGTACACTCCAACCTAAAAGCTGCAGAATGACATCAAAAATAAGTTTACAATAAATCACAATACAATTTTATTTTATTATTATAGTGACATTTAGTAAGTAGAATATGATTGGCGATATACCAGTCATGGATTTATCAAAATGTGGTCTTTTTGTAAATGAAGTGTTCTTGTAAATAAAGGAAAATTGTTTTATGGTGCTTTTACGACGTCTGGATTTGCTTATTTATCAAATCACGGAATTCCAAGATAACTTACATTCGATAGACGTTAAATATCCGTAACAGCAGGACCATGCAGTCAGGGAAACCTCATCGAAAAACCTTTTGTTAAGCATGGGTCAATGCAGTAGAGCGCTACATCGAGACGCGGTCCATTTGTGATTCATGTTTGACAAAACTATATTTCTGCTTGGGTTTGCTAAATCTCAATTGTTTTCCTTGTACGCATAAAGTACATTACAGATTGGGGGCACTTGGTGGCGAGGGGGCACTTGGTGGCGAAATACTTTTGGAGACAGCAACAGGAGAAAAGTTGTGCTTTCAGACAACCCGTGCAGACTGGTCTTAACGAGTCTATGAATTTGATCGACATTGACTATTCTGGTCTACGCTAGCAAGTATTTCCGTGCATATTTGACAACCATCAATGAAGCGGAACCGACGCTTCAATTGTTATTTATTGCAAATAAAACTGGAGAGGTGGGAGACTACGCGCAGCGGTAATGTACACTTTTATATATTTATTGATATGAGGTAACCATTACATTTTATGTGGTATGCGTAGGTAACAACAGAAAAAAAGCACATGACGTCGTCACCATGAATGAATCAACGGCTTGGAAAAGTAAAAGCAAAATGCTTTAAAAGGCGGACAAAACGGTAAAAATTCAGTAGCACTTTCGAAGTACATTTAGCTACTTTCACGTATATCTGATTTACCTTATATACCTAGATTACCTAGTTTACCTGGTTTATTTTAGAATTACATTTAGCTAGCTTTACGTATATCTGATTTACGTAGTTTAACTTTTACCGAGTTTTCTGTTTGAAGTGTTACCTAGTAAATTTACTACGTAAATTAGGAGAGTTTACCTAATTTTCACCTAGGTACATGGTTTAGAAAAGTAGGTACCTAATATCTGAAAAAATAGGTGAATCATATATACATAGTAAAAATGTTTTTGAAATAAACAATTCAGTGATTTCAAACTTCACATCTATTAAAAATATCTAAAATGCAGCATAGCAACATCTAGTTTATCTGTTTTTTCAACCAAGGTACTACCTGGTTATAATAATGAAACTGGATTACCTAGTAATACTTTACCTAGTTTTTTGGTAAATTCGTTTCCCCTCACCTAGTTAAAGTGAAAACCCGGTTGCCATCACTAAACAAATTATCTGAATCAGTCCAGAATCGGCCATTTGAGAAAAAAAATTGCAAAAAAAGTGGAATATTCATATCTCCTTGATAAAATTTTGGCATCAGAAATTTTACGTTTGTCGAGCAGATGTGATGGATGGACCGCGAGTCATCGACGCAATTATCAATGATTTATACTAGACTAAAGAGTAGTTAATTTAAAACTCAGACTTCTTGACAATGGTGACAATTACAAATTGTAATAATAAAAGCGGAAAATTTGACATATAATATTGTGTGGAATAAGTTCCGATACATCGCTGGCCCATAATTGACAAAACTTGATTTGCCAAAATTGTATACATGCCATGACAATACTCTTACTGAAAATGAAAGTAGAATCGGTGTTTGCTTGATATATAAATAACCAACAATTTGCTTAGGAATCACTTCCAGAAATAATTGTATTGTTTTTTATCGACGCGATCCTTTAGTGACTCGGCAATTTTATTCTGATTGAGGAAAGTCATTTTAGTTGAGCCAATCATAGATCGGCCCGTTTTTCATTGTGACACTTTATCTGTGAGAGAGAAACCTCTCACCGCACTACGCACCACACAAATGCAGGGATACAAAATATTTCGTTATAGGCAGTAAATGGTTCCAAAATTCGTTGCTAAGATGTTGAACATCAAGTTCGTTATTTCCGTATTCATCGCGGTATTTCAGTATTTTCTTTAGTGTTGCTGCATAACATTATTGAAGTAGGCTACATATACACAGCTTCAATCAAACCATGTAAACATATTTTGGTAATACACACCATGGATTTGCATACATTCCAGTGAACAAGACAGGCCACTGTTGTCTGCGGGTAAACATGGACTTACAGACAGAATGTTTAGAACAACAAAATGGTACGCACATCGTCCTGCGAATAAATAACTTGTGCTAGTAGATGGTCACAAAAGCAAATACACATACTTTTTGTATGCAGTAGCGAGGGTACCTAGATAAAGTGAATATGGTTGGAGGCGAATTTAGCAATTTAGTATAGCCTAGCATTCATGCACACAAAAGTGTGAAAGGCTGATAATTGTTTTTGGGCGGAATTGGAAAAAAATACGATAAAAAATCGGTAGTATTGCGCAATTTTTACATAAAAAGTGCATTTTGAAGCTTATGAGCTTAGACGTATGACTTATAGTTACGGAAAAAGCCCTTCATCAACCTCAGCTTCGCGGAGGCAGAATGAGAGTTCACTCGGCCTAACGTATGAAATATTCAATGCGTATTTAAGTATTTCAATTTTAAAATGCCGAACATTTATCTTATTTTTATTACGTTTTTCAAAAAAATATCATGTTCAAATAGATATAGTGCTTGTGATATATTATTTATTACACCTGAAAAGCGTTCGGTTTTGGGCTTCGCAAAGATGGTAATAATCGAAACAGATTGTGTGCTTAAAAGATTTTTTTCATCAAAATTTACTCGGAATAGGGTCGTAGTGTCTGAAAGAAACTAACTAACCGCCACCTAAAACCAGAGAGCTACTAAGGGATGTAGTACCAGCACCTACATTCTAAACGGAAAACATCACAAACTGAACTGAACCTCAATGTTAAAGTACTGTTGTTATTCTCGTCAAACAAATATGGCGAAGCAGCATCATGACGATGCCAGATTTTTCAAATTAGACGATACACTAAAAACGATAATATTGATCACTCGTTTGTAAATCCTATCGGACATGTGAAGCACACTGGCAGAGGTGCCATCCCAAATATGACAGTAATAACAGTACTTCATGCATATGCGAACCAAAACAAAAAAAATGCAAACAAAAATAGTGATAACATGATTTCAGAAAATCTAGTTTACATGTCACCTTGACAGCAACATCACTGGTTGCGAAAATATTCAGATTCTGAAATGATAAATCTTCAGGATTATCGCCACATTTTTATTTTTCGCAAGCGCTTTCCAAACTTCAACTGGAGTTGGATTATTTTTGTTCGCTGTAGTACACTGATGAACTGCGGCGACAGATTAGTTAAAATTAGGACTGGTATTGTGACACGACTGTCATGTTTATGTTTGTTCAAAATATCGATTGCTTGATTTTGCGAAAATGACTAAGTTTTCATTAAATTACAATACAATTTTTTATATCATTAAAGTGATAATTAGCATACAGAATATGAATAGCGATATTCCAGTAGTAGATTTATCAAGATGTGGTCTTCTTGTGAATGAAGAGAGCATATGTGATGAATCAATACGAGAAGTTGAAAATATGTTGTATGGTGCTTTTACGACATCTGGATTTGCTTATTTGTCAAATCACGGAATTCCAAGGTAACTTACATAGAATATACATATATTTCTGACATTTCTTTGTTGGAATTGTATATTCATCAGCCTAAATTATTTTGCGGTTCAACAGAATTTCTTCAGTAGCTCTTTTAACAAGTATGAGTCACACCGATCTTGGGAGCCGTCGAGACGCTGTCTGTTTGAACTCATGCTTGCCGCAAGTTGCAATACCCTAGGGAAGGCTTGATGATTCGATAGTCATCCAGACAACGTGAACATTTGGAATTTCAACCAACTTGTACTAACTCGACATTGTTTTTATGTGTTTACACAAGCAAGCGTTTCAGTATATATTTGATATAATCACGATTGAAGCGGAACCGAATACTTTTGCTATTCATAAATGAAATGCATTGTATTTAGGTTTTAATATTTCGAGTATATAGTTTTCACTATTTAATATATTTGGAATTTATGAAAATTCAAATATACCAAAATTTAAAAACATATCAGAGAAAAATTTGCCTAAACATTTTCAAATCATACCCATTCACAGAAATGAGTAGGCAATCGAATCATACGAATCAAATTTTAGCATGAATCCTGAAAAAAGGCAATTTAAAAGTGCATTAATTTTGGAGGCTTGCTCAAGAATTAAATGCTCCTTTCGAAGTCTTTGTGAAATATTGTTCTTGATACTCATTTTTTCAAAAAAAAAAAAAACGCAATATTATTCAGCACTTTGGTATTTTTTCAATTCCACAGTACTTAGAATAGGATAAGATTTAATTTTCATTCGGCTCGGATCTGCTTTTGGGGTGAAGAATCAGCCAAACCCCATTTACTTTTTCTGCATGAAGACAGTTGGTGGAGAAAGCCGTCTGCACCTGAGATTATGCGAACCACCGTGTGTCAGCGGTTGTTCAGGAAGGCCCTTCAGACCGAATCGTCAGTACCAGTGATGCGTACCTCGAATTGTATTCCGACTGTTTAAAAATCTTACTGGGCACCTATCCTCGTCAAACACATGCGACGGAAAGAGGCGTAACATTAGTTGCTGACAGCATCGCTGTTTGTGGCAATGAAGGAAGTGCAATGACTATATTCTTGCTATTTAAGATTCGATAAAACGAAGTTAAAGCATTTCGTGATCTTAACGTGCATTTTAATCCCACTTTTAACTGTTGGTAAGAATTAACAGATTCTTGTCTTTTACAACTTTGCTAATATTCAATCATAGATAAAACTGAATAACGTTATGGGCGTTGCGCCTAACAAAATCCAGTTGGTAAACAGGCTTTCTGATAAAGTTGAGTGTGCTGGGTTTAAGTTTTCAATATTAAGCTAGCTTAGTGATAAATTTTGAAGGTGGAAAGCAACAATTGAAACGAATTTTACCATTACAAATGAATTATGCATAATAGTACCACGCTATTTCATTATTACTTACACAAAAAAATGTAGACCTGCGAAAATAAATCGGGAACCGCCTAATGTTTGTCTCAGAAAAATAACTGTTTTCATTTATCTAGAATGCTTCTCTATAGATTGACACGGGTGATTTACATTCCTGTTCCACTTTTAGGGAAAAATACTGTTGCCACCCAACCTTATAACTTGCTAGATGGTTGTTTGATTCTTGTCGAGAAATCTAGCGACCCACTTGAGCTAGTGATTCAAGATCGTCGAAAAATAGCTCAAACAATAAGGAAATGACCCAATTGGCGGAATGCTAAAGGTCAACGACGTGGTATACATACATAATGTATACATTTTCGACACTTGCTACGACGAAGTTTTTGTCATTATTTCGAATTTTTTTTCAATGACACAAAAATTTTCAAGTCGAGTCGAGTAAAGTTTCAAGTCGATGAGATCACCATGTGACGGGTAGACACGTGACAGAACACAAAACTGTGTAAAATGATTATCCCATTCGGATTCGCAGAAGACTTTCACTAAAGTTGGTGAAATTTCTTTGCCTAATTTATATGACAGAAAGGCAACTTTCGCGGCTCCTGCCGATATATAATTCACAAAAATGTTTTTTCCGACCTTTTTCGAACCACCCTAGTGAATTTAATACAAAATTCACGTCTGCGCTCACATTATGACGGGGTATAGATTTGATGAGCAAACAAAAAAACAAAAAACTCTCTGAACTATGCGTTGACTACGCAATTCTAAAAACTTGCACTTATAGCTTAAAATTAATTTTTTACTATTTTACAATTTTGTACCAATAAGTTTTTTATGCAACGATTTGGCGCAAAACGTTTTGTCTCTTTAAAAGTCACAGAACGATAGCAAATATTTTTAATAATGTCCCGTTACAGCGCGATCCATCACTGACTTAACGAAACGTGGATAATACTCCTCGAACTGGGTATTTCACATTTGCAATATGATACAACTCGATCAATAGGATCTGTGGTACAACATTCTTTATTAATGTATTTCATTGATTTTGATTACATATAGTGAATTAATTGACGAAGTGAACGAAGTTGCAGCAATTTTTTTCTCACAACCGACTGAAGAAAAAAGAAAATTTCATTTGAAGAGTTTGACATTAGACTACGATCCCATTGGGTCAACGCGGTAAGCTTTTATGTATATATGTTATATCAACGACTAATTTCATTAAATTCATATTCCAATCTTACCCTTCGCCCATCACCAGCGCAACCCAATAATACAATATAAATAGGCAAAATGCCCGACATTGGCCAATCTGTGATCTTTACGACAGAACCAAATGGCCAAGATTCCACACACCCAATCAGATATCAGAAGCAAAAACGCCTTTCGCAGAGGCCCAGCCTAGACTGATGTTTATAATTCAATTACTAACACTCGTGTTTTGCGGAGCAGCCTACACAAACAAAAACAACATTGAATGATGAAAAAGAACGTGTTAGACGGATATGTTGTAGTCTACCTCACTATTTTTTGTTTCAAAATCAGAGCAAATCCTAAACGGAGTTCTGATTATGTTGAGGCATTTCGTGTATCTGGTCCAGCTATGGTGGATGAAAATACACCTTGGCCAGAAATCCCATTGATGAAAGAGAGACTTCTATCACTAGCTGACTTGTGCAAACAACTAATGATGAGATTGTTATGCTCAATATCATAGGCGCATAGTGTATTTGAATAATTATGGTATGAATGTCTTCACGGGAAAGTGTCAGAGGCCACTTAACTTCTGCTGAAGTAGGGCGAGTGATATCTACTCTTCAGGTTCTCTTTACTCTTCAAGTTCTTTGCGACATTCTTAAAGTTGTGTTTATGTAGCACGTACACACACAACCGATAACGCTCGAACAGCGAAATAGTTAGATGGAAAGACAAGAAAATATAGGTTGCGTCATATTTTTATTGAACCTTACCAAAAACTGTCGGTTTTGTTTCATAATAATATCTGTTCATTAGTAACATTAAAATCCACACCCATATAAATATAAGTTCACAAGCGGATTGAATTCCTTTTCATAGTCTCAGAGGCAAAACCTATTATTTTTTTTTTGTAATATAGGATCCTGAATATATCTGCAATTGTCATTCGCTCATGAATAACAAAGGTAATACGTCAACAATAAAACTTTTGCGCTATCCACCAGTTCCGACTGATGATACAATGTCACCAAATCAGTCCAGAATATCAGAACATACAGATTGGACAACCCTGATTCTGCTGTTCCAAGATCAAAATGGTGGTTTACAGGTATAGATTTGTTGCGAAATTTTGAATGCAATATATACGACAGTAAAAAGAAAAGCAGCTCTCCCTTAATAACTAACCACGGTTAGATATAAACAAAAGAAGCATGTACTCTAATTTTCTCATATTGATTTGGATATCATATTATCATTTTTGCTCTGCTTTTCCTCCGTAAACTTTGCAACGACTGAGTCACTTTGTGCAACGACTGAGTCACTTTGTCAGCCTGCAACTGAACGTGAGTTCATTCAAGTCAATCATCACCTAGTGATGAGTTCACCTAGTCAATCATTTTCCACACTGATTCCATTCCAATATATTTGGTTCGCGCATGTTTTGCACATAATAATGATTCATGGTTGACAAAATTGAATTTTGAATTATGAATGTAGCATAATAATTCTAATAAATAATATTCAGGCGAAAAACTCGAGTGGAGAATTCTTCGATCTTACACCGATTCCAGGAACAATAATCGTAAATCTCGGAGAGACTTTACAGAAATGGAGTGGTGGGAGACTGCGTGCAACGGTAATGTATTGCGCAATGTTTTGGCAAGTATGAGTTCGAACCCTAACGAAGTATATTCAAGATCGACTAACACAGTAGGCTTCGATGAGCAATACATGTGGGCTTACCCCAGGGCGAGGCAGGGTAACCCACAGTCTTGAGACTACGTTCGATAACCTCACCAGTTCCTTAAATGTTCCACAGAGGTGGAATGGTAAGATTCAAGAAAAACTCGTAACCAGATATAATTGTAAACATTGTCAACTGCATACTGTGAAATAAAGTTCATTTCATTTCTCATTGAAAGAGTTTTTAGTATTTGACAGTTTTTGGCATTTGAAAATTAAATCAAAATATTGTTTTTTTCTTTTACATTATACTTTGGATACGTTTCTCCCATTCTATTTCCATATTTTTATCCATCGCACAGGCTCATCGCGTTGATCTCCCTCCTGAACGGAAGAATAGAATGAATATCAGAAGATCAATTGCGTATTTTGGCCAAGCTAATAATGATACGTTGATGAAGAAATTTGAATACCAGGATGGTTTTGATCATGAAGATCCAACTGATCAGTCGGAAGGAATAACAGTTGAAGAATACATGAATAAACGTTATATCGAATTCACAAATATAAAATAAATCAGTATCATGTTTATTCATATTTTTGTATTATACGTAATTTCAAGTTTTAGAGTTGTTTTATCAATGATATTGTTAGTCAAAATAAGATTATTCTTGATATCATGTTATTCTAAATAAAAGTGTAAATAAATCATTATGATTTCAAAAATATTCGCCTTTTATTGGGCATTATTTCGGATAGACATCACGTACTCAGAAAATACGTTTTATTAACGATGAGTCACAGATCGCTGACCTATATTTAACAAAATATAATTCGACACGAAATTTCTGATTTGTGTTAAAATTTTATTTTATGAGGTTGGGCTTTGTGATAGGATAATTATTGTACATGCCTAAGTAATACTGTATAACTGTTTAGGGTACAAATTGCACACACTGAATCAATTTTCCAGTGTGAAAATATATATTCATATTGGTCAAATTCATTGTTTATACTGAGTTGGGGTGAGCAAACCCGAATCTTTTTTAATTCGAATCTGATTCAAACGTTTTTTTTTCGAATTGAAACTATCGTGTAATTATAAGTGAACAGCAGTTTTTATGATAAAACTTTGCTTCGAACATTTGGATAAAAAACCAATAACTAAGAATACACTGTCTATAGTATGAACATACTGAAAGATGCTACGCACTTTCAATTCACACTACATCTTTGAGTGTAGAAATTAAAAAAATCGATAAAATAGATTGAAATCGAAAATATTTTTGTTGTACTTTGCCGTTGTAATATAAAAATTCCACTTCATTTTGCAGCTTTTTGTTTTATGACGGATGCAAGACTAATACGTAGCGATACGAATCAACGAATTAAATTGACCAATCCCTATTGTGAATCAATGAATGGGTAAATTTATCAGGGAAAAGTTAGGGATACACAACATGCATTTCAGCGAAATTCTGGCAACGTTTGTTGTCTTGGGGCGCACACAATTTTTAGACGGTTCTGCTCCCTTTGACAAATGCATTCCCTTTCTATATTTCTTCGTATCTGGATAAATCTGGATCCTTCGTGATAATATCTGTTGGTTGCGGTATCAAGGCAGCGCTTTTTACGTACTCGGTCGCTTTGTCCTAGAATACAAATTTTGAATAAAGTTAGCTTAAGTTTAATTTAGAGTATATGATGCAAACCTCTTTCCTATGACCACAAAATAGGCAAATCCCATATCGATTTAAATTTATGATGTAATTTTCATGTTACAAAACGCGCTACGTGCTTCAAACCTAGCAAAGTTTAAAAAACACATAACTCATTTCTATTGTCTAGAAATATGAATACAGTATGAAAAATTGAGCATCAGAATAATGCTCAAATTTGAAAAAAGAGTGGCAAATTTTTTAGAAGATAAAAAAGTCAACTTGCTTCCGTGCATGACTCTCTTTTATATCTGTTGCCAACTGTGATAGAAAGCCCAAATATGACTTCGGCAAAATGCCGTGAAGATTAAATAAAACAGCACATTAATGTTGAAAAATCTGCTGCTACGGCATTATCTCAGTGTCGTGAATTGGTGAACGCCAAAAAGAATATGTCACACGTGTGTGAGACTTAAATTATCTATACATTAGATAGATTCATTTGCTATGAGTATTTACGTATTTCTCTTCTGTCATGCAGTTGTTCACACGAACCTATTTTCCCCCTTCCTCCTTCCATTTTGAATAAAGTTAGCTTAAGTTTAATTTAGAGTATATGATGCAAACCTCTTTCCTATGACCACAAAATAGGCAAATCCCATATCGATTTAAATTTATGATGTAATTTTCATGTTACAAAACGCGCTACGTGCTTCAAACCTAGCAAAGTTTAAAAAACACATAACTCATTTCTATTGTCTAGAAATATGAATACAGTATGAAAAATTGAGCATCAGAATAATGCTCAAATTTGAAAAAAGAGTGGCAAGTTTTTTAGAAGATAAAAAAGTCAACTTGCTTCCGTGCATGACTCTCTTTTATATCTGTTGCCAACTGTGATAGAAAGCCCAAATATGACTTCGGCAAAATGCCGTGAAGATTAAATAAAACAGCACATTAATGTTGAAAAATCTGCTGCTACGGCATTATCTCAGTGTCGTGAATTGGTGAACGCCAAAAAGAATATGTCACACGTGTGTGAGACTTAAATTATCTATACATTAGATAGATTCATTTGCTATGAGTATTTACCTATTTCTCTTCTGTCATGCAGTTGTTCACACGAACCTATTTTCCCCCTTCCTCCTAAACACATGCAACTCATTGGCAGCAATCCATCAAGTTCAGCAACGAACCTTTCATGTTTTGCAACAAATTTACCAGTTCTTGTGTCACAGCATGGCATATCAACGACTAAAAAGGAGTAAGCTATACTTTGAGAGAAGTTTAATGAAAACTTTTATTAAGATAAGCAACAGTCACTAATGGATCTTGCTTTGGCAGCGCAATCGCAAAATATCTCCACCAAAGTGTTTTATTTCAACTTGTTATAAGTTGCCATGTATCTTTTTGTAAACAAATACTAAATCCAATATATGGTCTATAGCATTTGTTCTCGAAAAGGTACAAAACTACCTATTAGAATTTAATCTTTTTAGAATATTTTATGAGTACAACGAATATTTTGGTATCTAAACGTTGAACTTAACACGCGATTGATATTTTTTACCAGAACCAAACGAATCTTGGATTTCCTAATTTTTTTGGTTTGTTTTCTCCCGCTGTACCTAAGGTATTATGAACACTTATCATTAAGAGAACTTGAGCCATAAGTTTTTAAGGAGCGTTGTCAAAAAAATTATGGATGAAAAAAAACTAATTCGGGATCGCAGGCGCCCCTCTCATTAGCGAAACTATTTTGGTTTTTTTTTTCTGATTGAGAACATCCTTAGGGTATTTTTTTGAGTATTGAGTATTAGTACTTTGAGTATTCATTATTTCATGCGAAGAAGTATTACTTGAAGCTTCTTGTGAAATCGAACATTACCTGTACATCGCGAAGACAAGGAATTACAAATGCATTTGTATTCTCCTATAATATCCGGGGCATAACTCATAATAACTCTTCTTGTATAAGGGACATTGAAGCGATGCCAGTTATCTGTATGGCGGTCGTAACATGAACCTAAAAATTCAAAAAAGTAAAATATTAGGATCTCAAAAACATAGTTTTTTTGTGCTGTGAAATCAAAATTCCAACATTTGGATTGTTCTTATTGTTCCGCCATTTGCAGAAATTACCTCTCGCTAATCATCAATACACAAAATATGAACAATAGTAACTGGAATTTTGATTGGAAAATTCATAAACTTCGAATTCCTCTCAAGAATTGCATTCACCGATAAGTACGACAACAAGGACGTCAACAAACATTCAAAACCAATCCAAATTAGTATCTTTATTGAAAAGGTTATAAATGTTAGAATTGCACACCACAATAAAATACCACAAGAAGCATACAATCAACCAACTTCACCGATGTTTTTTTAAAAAAATATGGACAATATGTTAGCTACCGTTCTGTCGTAGATGAGCTCGCGTGGGAGGTGGTGGAGGTGGAATAACACATTGTGGTTTCTTGCACTTGATCTTGAGTGGTCCCGTGGATGAACATGAGCATTGCAGATTCTTTCCATTTTTCAAATATCTTACAAAGGAAGTTCCTCGAGCATACACCAGTCCAGTTCTGTGGTCACGACAAATCTCTGTCGATTCTGTTTATTGATTGAATTTCGGCACAAAAAATAAATAAGCATATCAAAAAAGGTTCAATCTCTGATCGAATTGAATTGATTGATTAAATATAACACCTCAGAATTTTGAAGGAACCTCAAGTCGGGTTGCCTACTAGAGATCCCAATTAAAGAAAATTGAATTTTATGTATTTTTTGCCTTCAAAGTCGTTGAATCTATCGAAATCGGAATATTTTTGGTAGGCATTTTAGTATATAGGTATTTTTTTCAACTTCATTATTTACAACGTTGTCTCACCCTCTGAGCACGAATATCCCTCAGAAACTGGCGATCAACTCCATCTATGATTTTATAATTTCATACTTCTCTTCAAACAAGGCGAACTTTACGCGCGCTTTCGGCGCACAATAGCATGTCTATATTTTTTATTTCTAGGCCTATTTCTATTGTTCTTGCCCCCAGTAAAATTCAAGCAAGAAGTCCAAACATTTTCGCGTGCCTATTTTTGATTTAAAATATTTAAGTCTCCCCTCAAGACTTGACATCACCCGCCGCCAACGCCCTCGGAAATATAGTAAAACCATTTTGAAATACAGAATAAACTCACCGGAATTATCAGAGGCAGTCGCGAGAACGATACAAGTAATCTGTTCACAATCAACACCTCGACAACTACAGTCGTAATTCTTCTCTGCAATTGAAGTTAAAAATCTATCCCCACTACTGTAGCGAGGAATACTGAAGTCACCTTCACAAGTTAAATCTTGACCTAATTTTCAAATAAAATACGTTGCATGAAATTTGATTTTAGTCAGTTATTGCTGTGATCCCATATGGAAAAAAACACAAATCATTCAGGGTTTATTGAGCGAATACAAAACTTTCTTAAAGACAGTTTGGTGCATTGCATGCAATGAGAACCCAATTGGTAACAAAGGGAGGACCACAGATAAGGCGCGTAGTCTCATTCTCTGAATAAATTGTGAAATAAAAATTATGAATGCGTAGCAGTAAACTAAATGAGTGTCAAAAAGCAAGATAGTAGCGATCTACTTATACAACGCTTCAAAAAACAGTTGATTTTTAAATTGATTCAAATGTACATAACACTTGCAGCCCCCTACCCTGACTCTAGGATGATGAGTCACTAAAAGTTGCTCAAGCGTACTACAAGCGTCAAGAATCCATTATTCAGCACTATCTCAAAATACCTTCAAAATAAACCATTTTCCAAAACCGATACAACGATATAGATGCGAGACCCCAAGAGAGAATTTTAGATACGTTTTAGATACGTTATACGTACGTAGCTTATAACTCATGATTTTTGAAGATATTGTTTTCTTTTTAAACGTTAATACTTCAGAAGCACTGAACCAATGCTGTTTTCAAGTTTTTATACGGGAAAAGATGTCATAAATTATGTGTCACTAAAGGTCTTGCTATAATGTCGACGCGGTCCAGTGGGGGCAAGTTGGCTAATTTTCAACAAATTGAAAGCGCACAAATTAGTAGTTACTATATAAATTTGAATAGTTTTGTATCAAAATTACAGGCATATTTCAAATGTTAGTTCAATGTTAACTTTCATGAGCTTAATATATATGTGGCGAACCTAAAGCCTACTGAATAAAGTCGTCCAAGTATGTACAACATCCATTTATTTCGAGGCGCATTCAGCCAACATATAACGGAATATTTTCATTAATCATTCAATTTCCCTTTTTTACCGAGAAACGTTATTTTTGTTGCCCTTTTTAACGATAGAGTTTATCTAATTGAAAATAATTCAATTAGTTTTTCGCTCTTGCACCAAACACGATTGATATTCAACTTACGCCCGTACGTGTTTTTAGTACACAAATCAATGGAAAATAAAAATTTCGAGCTCCGGTAAAATTTATTTTTAAAAGAATCATTCCACGCCAAACATTGTTTTAACACTGAGATTCTTTTGTGAATGCTCGGTGAAAAAATTACTTCTTCCAAACAAATGGTATAAGTTGAGAGAGAATTGAAACTTTTTATTAATATATAAAGTTTTTAGCTTTAATATTTATCCAAAGGAAGCAATGCCTATTAGGAATCGTACACGCATGTTTTGTTAAACATGAGTCACAGTTGAGCCGCGCCTTGTCGGCGCGTTACATCAGTGGCGCATGCTTTACAAAACATACGTGAACAGAATTATGTCTGTATTGTGCAGTTTTAGGCACATAATACGCGTGAAGTCGTCATTGCGTTGTGTTTCCGGTAACAAAATAAAAACGGCAATACACGCCTGCAATACTTCGCGTTAATCTTATTTACGTGCCTACAAAGCACAAACGCACGCAACGGAACGAGCAAACCGTTCGGTTGCGTTGGAAAACGCAAGGAACTGCATGCAGTGCATTGCCCTAGCGTGAAACACAACTGTCAAATAAAACAAACCTAGAAAAAATCCCAACCTACGCAAACGTATATTGCGACCTATATGCAACGGAATACGCAAAGACCGTATATATATTTCACTCAATTCCATACATGAATTCCAATCGTCCGTTGTGAAAACACTAGTAGCTTGGAATTGAATATTTCCCTCAGTTCAAAAACATTAGACAATACAATAAATGCAAGCAAATAAAAACTACATAAAGTAATAAAATAAACAAATACTCACAAGAAGCAATAACTGGAATAACAATCAATATGCTAAAATACACGATGGCTCTTTCGCTTGACATTTTGCTGTCACTAATATAAAGTGTGCATTCAAATTTTAAAAAACCATCTAAAGATCGTCTAATATGACAAATTTGTCATAGATACCAAATCTACAGCAGGAAAGCTCACAAAATATACGCGGCGCTCCTTGAGTTCAACAAAAAAGAGTTATTCGAGAAATCCCAACAATGCCCCATTTTCGGTTCATTAATTCTGGGGCAAGTCCCTCAAAATATATCAATGAAGTGATTGTTTGTCAGAAGGTAGTGGAAAATAATGAAGTAACACAACAAATAATTCTGAGAAAAGTTGTGCAAGAGTTGCAGTGCGTGAAAATTACCATTTTGATGTACTTTGAATGTCAAGTAGTCTTAATTTTGGTGAAGTATCAGAAAAATTTCTGTTAAGACATACTTTGTTGAGTGTGGGTTACTCGTGGATCGAGTTAAGGCCATTTCTGTTTGTGTAGTTACAACAAAAGAAAATGATAAATTGTCCGTAACAACTAGGCGTCTTCCTAACTATGATACCAGCAAACAAAATACCTGATTCCATGCATTTTCATCTGCTGATGGACACATTTACGATAATCCTTCTGTATTACTATTTGGTCGATGGCTACTATAGCTGTTTCCTCGTTATGTATTTCGCCATATTTGTAATTTGATACGACATCTGACGTCACCAGTCTTTGTGACATCATTCAATGCGTTGCGTAAATAAGGTCATACGAATGATAAATTCATGACTTTGTCGACTCTCTAGGATCAATACCTTTGTCGAAGAGAGAGAGAGAGTTTTGCCGTTGTTCCGATTGTTGAGATAGCTTTCGACATGTAGTAAACGAATACCGAATTTATATTAGAACGAACTTTTCGAATAATCAACAAATTTAAGGCTTGTCGCGTTTTGACAAAACTGTAACAACTTTCTGGAATGATAAATGTGATGCCGTCAGTTTTTTGTGGGGGGAGGGTAAAAACATCACCAAACAATGACTTCATAAACAGGGCGGCAGAAATTCAATATAGATAAAAGCGAGCAAACTGGGCGATATTTGCAGATCGACACGGCATTATGGAAATGAAAATTAAGTTTCACATAGCACAGGGAGCCTGGACAGTCAGAAATGTTTACGAATGTTGGAATGTTGCTAAAATGTCCATTTGACACGACTAAATGTCGCACTACACGTTTGCGTAGGTTGCGTTTTCCCTAGGTTTGTTCTATTTTACCCTTGCGTTTTACGAAAGCGCAATGCTCTAAATACAGTTACTTACGTTTTCCAATGTAACAGAACGGTTTGCTAAGAAAGTTAACGTAGAGTGATCGTTTCGTTTATTTTGCGTTTGTGCTTTGTAGGCATGTGAACACGATCAACACAAAGCAATGCAGGCGTGTATTGCCGTTTTTATTTTATTACCCGAAACGTAATGCGGCGCATCACTATGGCCTTAACAACACGATGTCATAGGCATACGTTGACAGAAATGAAATAGATGGCTCATCACCATTTTGCATATTTTATAATTTCTTAACGTGGATCGGTGATGATTCATGAGGTGTGGCCGTTATTCATTTGTGAACCATGCTCCCCCGATCAGAAATTTTAATTTGCCAAACACGATTCACAGATGGACCGCTCGTGTGTGGTAATTACTGTGAATGAATGGGGTCAGGAAAATATGTTTTAATAATATTCCTCGAACTATATAGAAAACGACCATATTCTGTTAAACTAGGCGACATCTCGGTACTTGAGCGTAGCAGACGCATGGAATGTTACGTACCACGTGTAGCGATGACGTTTATTGTTTGTTGTACTCCAGTAAGGTCGCTTACGCCGCATGATTTGACTGCGATTTCGCAATTTTGTAAATAGCCTGTTACAATATTTCAGGGTTAGTGAGAGGGTAAATTAGCATATTACAATATTTATCCACTTGTGATAACTAATAGGGCTATAACTGGTTTATTTATTTCGCTGGTTTCGGGTCGCATCAGCCCACGAATTGCAAATTTTGAGCAAGGCGCATGACGGAAGCAAGAGCCGAAATGTCCAAACTTTGCAGGATTCTGTGCTCACTTGATTGAGCAAAATAAAGATGTTTTCTAGTTAGTATTAACGCTGAACGTTTAAAATATAATAAATAATTGTAAGATGCAATAGTGCGCAAAAAAATCCCTCGATTTTGTGAAAAAGTCATTCTGTATTTGATCTTTTAACGGAATGGGAATAGTGAGAAACAACAGATCAAGTACATTCTGCTTATGGTATAGTACCATACATTATGGACTTATTGGATTCCATACGGGATGGCTATATGTTAATGAAAATAGGCGACTCCTCGTAGTACAATTGCTTTATTGAAAAGCATAATTTTTATTTGATTATATTTTTATTCATTACTAACTTAATATTTTCTTCCACACTGTGGAACCCATAAAAAAAAGAAAATACAGATCAAGTGACAACAACAACCCCAGTATGTTGTCTATCTGTTTGTGCAAGGGTGAACAGCTGACGGTGAGACCTGAACTGTATAGTCTGTAGTAGTGTAGTGAGTAACAAATCAGAAGTAGAAAAATCCTGACTAAAATCCAGAATTTTTAAAAGTTGTGTACATTTTTGCAGCCACATAGATTGACACATAGGTAATCTGGTCATATGCATCCTTAGTCTTTATGTATATGCAAGTATAATTGTTCCCTCATGTACTTGTACACAGATAAGTCTGAACAGACATATCGGTAGTCTGGGTTCACCCAGGTTACAGTTAATATAGAATTAATTTGTGCAATGAAACTCTTGTAGGCAGTAGGTGTACATGTCAATTACAAATTAGTACAAAATTATGTAGGGCAAACTATGTGTTGAGTATTCTTTCAAACTTTTCTGGTTTCTATTCTACGAAGATTCCATTTCAATCAATAATAAAAGCAAGGTCTGAAGCCTTTTACAAAAATGCCATTAAATGACCAACTTATGGATTAAAAACATGGATATATGTGATATTTGAATATTGTATCTTATTTTAAAAGTATTTAAAACTTTATATTAGGGTTGAGGAATCGTGTTTTTTTTCATATGAAGTTTCACACCATTTTTTCTGGATGCACCATAAAGCTTCCAAATCTTAAAAACACTGTTATTACAAACAGCAATTTTAATATGGTAATTCTGAGGCCTTTTATGCAATACATTGTTGCAATGCGATGCATATTTGGGTCTAGTCAATGTCGTCCTATCATCCTATACTGATTATGTCGTAAGTGGTATCAGCATCATCATCAATGTGATTGGTCTCCAACTTTCTTTGAATCTACATGGCTTGTCGCGTTGTAGCACGGAACACCATTGCCTTGTTTTGCTTACCTAATCTATGGATACTCCCAAAATACTATCATAGCATTTGTTCAAGGGAGCTTTCTTTTAGTTTACCCGAAAAATCCTTTGCACGTTTGTTACCAATTCACATCCATTTACTGTGTAAATTTCAAAATGTCACAAACAATCATATGTGAAAAGTTTTTTTCCTAGAACTTCTGAACTTTGGAAATAATTACGTTCACATTGCTTTCCTGATTGTGTCGACCTTACACGGCTTCAAAATGTTGTCAATAAATATCTTTTAGTACTGCTTCACAGTCTTTCCACAGTAGTTTCAGGTGACTTACATGTATGATATTATATCTTGTGCAACTTCGCTTTGAGTCAATTTTGATGAAAAAAATTTTTCAGGTGCATTATTCATTTCTTGCTTGGAAATTTTATTTACATTGGAAAATGGTACTAAGCTGATTGAGGATTATAACAATGGTTCAACCTTTTATTGTTTAGCAATTAAATTATGATGTCTAATAAGTCCTTCAAAATATTCTACTAATTTAAGGTAAAATTAAATATTGTTCATGTACTGGCAGGGTATCAAAATTGAAAATGAGTTGTGTGCCGTATATCGGATATAATGTACAGAATTTTAAACCAGTTAGGAAACACCTTCATAACTTTGATCTAAGGTGCTGGCGATATGACATGTGGAGATTAAGATTTTCAAATAGGGCTGTTTTTGACATTAGTAGTTTGTATGGTTCGAAAATGTTGTTTATCAAATTGTACCTGTTTTCGTACCAGTACGAAATTCAGTACAAAAAAGGAAAAAAATAAACTTATTCTCGTACTGATATGAAGATCAGTACAATGTATGAAAAAAATAGTATTCTCCAATACGGTACGGAAATTTTAATACGATAAAAACTTCGTTCTGTACTTCCACCCTTGGCTACCAGACATTAAAAAAGAAACATTTGACCTTCTAGCAAGAGATGTATCATAAAATATTGCCCATGTGCGACAATTTCTGGTGGTACCCATTTTCTTCAGGCTGCAGAGTAGCTGACATTCTGCTAGTCTGTTACTAGTACTGGTATATGAAATTCACAAATCCCTGACTCTATAGGATTTGATCTGAACTTTGCCACAGTCAACAGTTGTTTCATTTATCAACATTATTTACAATTGTATACATTATTTTATCTAAATAGTTACATTGATGATATATTATAAAGTGTTAATGATGTATCAATAGCATGATAAAGAATATGGCAATGTTGAAAACCAATGATATTCCGGATCTTGATATTTTGGTTAATGCAGCAGAAAATGGAGATTCATCTTGTGAAGGAAGTTATTCAGGTTACCTTTTATTTCTCTGTCTTTATATTGAATCCATTGAACATTTTTTTCTGTGTTATGGTTAAATGGCACTGAACTGTTTACAACTTTTGTCAGTTACTAAATTTATCTTGTCATCCAGTGTGAAACCAATTCGAAATAGATAAGGCCATTGAGAATCATCTCAAGACTAGGTTACAGTGCCTAGCCCCCGAGGGTACCCAATTTTATTCAAAGGTGGAAAATTGTTTGAATTTTTGTAGAAGAATTGTTCACCAAATTAATGTACAATTTTATCTTTTAGACAAAGTAGCTTTTGACCCAGATGAATACGCTGGAGTGGTACAATGGTATAATCAACAAACACAAAATTTTCAACAACACTACGATACACATCTCGAATATCAAGTTAGTTATTGTTCTATTGTTTAGTTAACTCTATTCATTCGGTAACTACGGTAGCAGTGTCAATTCTGTTTGCAGACTGGTGGTAACGTAGCATTCAGTTTTTCTTAAGATTGTTCAACAAGCCTATTACTATCAACAAATGGATACTATTAACGAATGTTGTAATCTTTAATAAGTTTTCAATAATTCAAAAAGCAATATCCCATGTTTTAGATTGTATACATGCCTCGATTGTATACATACATGTATGTGGGTTCGATCTTTAAGTGACCCGTGATTAAATTTATTTATGTTTTAGCCTATCTTTGAGTGACCCAGACCTCATCTTATGCTTGACAAACTAATCTTTTTTTTCAAGGAGTTTTGTGAAACACAAACTTTCAAAGCCTCACCGTTTGCATATTATTATGTCATTGGTGCAAAATCATAATAAAAGCTGAATCACCGCGAGAAATATTGTTTTTCTTGGGCAATGTGACACATCTGGGTCATTTTTCCTGATAATTGAATGGCAGTGTTATAAGGCATTCTACAGCTACTGCTGTCCCTAAATACTAAAATAATGCGGATATACAACTCGCAACAATGGAAAGTATAATTCCAACAACAATGTAATTATTTCATACATTCATGTTTTATTATCTAACTTACCTAACCTATTGCAATGATATAAATTCATTAAATTCATTTACTGATTGTTTACCAAAGGAGACTTCTGAAAAAATAGAAAAAAATAAGTTGAACTAAATTAAATTATGTCGGGAATTCAGATAATGGGCTCAATGTTATCTTATCATTGGTGTATAAATAACTGTATTTTTTCAACAGAAACAAAAATTAGCTGCAGAAAATGAGGCTGGATTATTGGAAGCATTACAACAATCACTCGACAATTTTGAATCGGATCATATGTCGGATTTTGCATGTCTATCTTCATCTTTGGATAATCCTTACCCAGTTTGTTCAATATCCAACTCAAGTTCTTCAAAAATATTTACAAATAATTTGTCTCCAACCAACCGTAGTCTTTTGGAGCAACCATCTATGGTAGGGAAGTTTTTATATTTAAATCCTATTGCTGCTTTAATATTTATTCCCTTTCTATCTAATTTGTCCATATCTAAAATTTTTTGTAGCTCAGACAGAATTTTGCTTTCTACATTTGTTAGACTAGTGTATGAAAATCATGATGAAATGTTGCTAGAACAAGGAATTTTAAGAGAATTTGATTAAATGAACGATATACAAAATCCAATTTAGTGTATAGAATCAAGATGCCCTAAAATTCGAAGTTCAGTAATTCAAACTACTGTTTTCTGACGCATAATTATTTTGTTCAAAATAATCCAAAAATTGAAATAAATTTAATCAAAAATTCTGGAATAACCAGCTATTTGAGTATGGGTAACTTGAACAAGAATTTATAACAACTCAGATAATTGGAAGCTATCACTTCCTGTTTAAACTGGTATTTGCTTAATTATTTATGAACTTCTGTTTGAAACCAACTTTAACAATCTTCTTCCCTGCAGCTTATAATAAAGGTCCAAAAAGCTGTTTTTATTCCTTGTTTCACCATTTAATAAAAGCACACACCCCATATTGACATGCTGAATAATATTTGGAAAATTCATTACTAACGAAGCTGAAATTCACCCCAAAAAATATGCTGCTAAAAACTGCCAATCACTAGCACGACAAAAAGCTAACTTCTGTACGATAAAATTGAGTCTCTTATTATTGTTTCAGCTGAAAAAGCTACTGCTGAGTCCATCCAACGAAAATTATCCCAAGGAAATAGATTCGCCCACTTCTGATACCTCATCTGACAAGGTAGATAAAAGTAAAATATAATATGGTGTTCAATTGTGCTCTGCTTATTTGGAATCAAATTTTAAATAAATATTTGCTGATTCCAATGCGATACTCTGGGTCAGGGTTGAAAAATAATTATATTCTTAAGGGTTTTATATATACATGTTTGTTCACTCCTGATCGGGCCGAAAGCAGCTTCGTTCAAATCAATTTCTGCTGTTTTTTCTACCAGTCCGACATCATTTTGAAATTACCGGCTCTACGATGACATAAAATTGTTTTCCTCTGGGTAGCCACTAGCTACCAGGCATAACTTCCATGTCAGTTCTTTTAAACTCACAGGCTTTACAATGTTACCTTCTCTACAATAATGTCTTCAATACCACTGGTAAAATCAGTAAACCCCAGTTCAAATATGTTTATTAAGTATGAGTCACTGATGGATCGTATCACCGTGGCGGCAATTCACGAATATTGGTAATCGAAAAACAAAGTTACTTTTAATCAAGAGTTCTAGAATAATTGACCGTTTGGATAAGGACTTTATCCATAGTAATATTTACTGTTTTGGTAGCTATGCTGTTCTTTTTTTTTGAATATGAGTGGTTTACTTTAAAATGATTATTTCCTGAGGATATGTGTCATGTAGTTGCATTATGAACAATCTTTGACACAAATGTTAATGAATAATATTCATTCGTAATTTTAGTCGAAGATTTCAAGTCCTTCTCAAAGTTATTCATCCAGTAAAGAAGATGATTTTCGACCCAGCATTTCGAAAAAGAAGAAGCCATTTACTGAATTGTTAAAACATATGGAGGCCGTGGAAAATGATTCGAAAGAAGAAATCAATGGTGAGTTTGACTTTTTTGTTCAGTATTGGTTAGGACATGACATGATGTATTCGTCAGCTGATTTATCGACACATTGTTTACCATATCTTACATATTAGTATCAGTCAAGGTGAGCCAAGAATATCAGTCAAAATTATAAGTTGCAAAACGCACGAAAAAAGTTATTGATATCAATGTGAAAAATGTGATACTTTATGTGTGTCGTAGGAGGTGACTAAAAAGAAACAAAAAAGCAGTGGATTCCCTTATTATCGCCCTGAGTAGTTACTACTCTCTGCTTGCCCTTTACATTTTATAGTACCTCTTTGGCAATACAAGTGACCGCTAGTGGGTTTTCTTTTAGGTGCTGTATATGGTCTTTTGCAAAGAGTGAATTTCAATAAAAATAGTATATAATCAATGATCTGTCTAATAATATAGGTTAAAAAAATCTGTGTAGCTTTCGATATATCAGTGCACTATTTTTAAGTAACATTTGTCTGTTTGTTATTGACATTTGTTCTGTCGACATGAAAAATTTTACCTAATTGATTATAGGTCTTGTGGCATTTGGATTCTTCGGATCCACAATCTATATATAATACAAGTATGGGGCACTTTAAATGATTGAAATATTCATAATAGAAGAGGTTCAAAAGTCTTTTTACACAAATTTTTGTACGTGTGTAGAAAGACTCTTGAACCTCTTTTCTAGTAGTTTATTCTCTTTCTATAGCATCCTTGCTTTTAGCATATGGATCCACTCAAGCAAATACATCGAATAATTTCATGGGAATATCAGAAAAATTAAATAAAGATTGGCATTTGTAGATCTAATGTAGATTTAACGTTTGAGAGTATGTTTCAAAAAATTTTGAAAAATTTGATTAACTTTCACCAGTGTGTGGTATTTTAGTGTTTGTAAACCTTGCATTTATTCAGATGAAGACTTCCTGTATCAGTTTAAATTTGACAAGTTTTTGAAAATATTTTTCATCAAAGGTTGATTACTAAAACATTATATTTGTCCCAAAATGTAAAGATGTAAACCTTTGAACTCCTTGTTTATGATGCTGATCATGTATTTTTCTTTCAAAAAAGCTAGAAATGAAAACCCCAAAAAAATTTTGTTTAATTAAATAACACGGTGTTGTTTTTTAGTTGTTGACCCTCCGTTGGCAAAACCCAAGTCTAATCCAACAACAAGATTATTGAATACTAAACAATACATGAGGAAATATGGTTCCGCTCCAAGCAGCAGAGAAGGTACTCCACCATCTAAGAACGTTACTGCAAAACAACCTAAGAGGGCAAGGTGAGGCTTGTTTAAAATTTATACCGGTAATCAAGAATTGATTTGATTTTCATTACCTTTTTTAACATCAGTGTGGAGATATTTTTTATCCACACTTCACAAGTCACCAGTTATGGCCGAAATGTCATGTCCTTTTATTTAATCAATGATCTTATTTTGTCAAGCGTGAGCCACAGATGGGCTGCACCTGACGGCACAGTCCATCTGCGGCCAAGGCTACAAAACATGTTTGGTCGAAATATGTCTGATTGGGATAAAAACATTCAAAATAGTTGAATTATTGTAATGATTAGATTCGGCATTATCTTGTGCCCAAACAGGTGGAAAAGAGTTTTGTGGTCAAAGAGGTGCAAGATAAAACTATGTGATACAGAAATAAAACTATGCACTATTTTACCAATCTTTCTGTCTGATTGGTATTCTGTTTGTTGTTTCCTACATGAATTTGAGTTCAGACAATATTAATTGACTGCATGTTTGTTTCAGAATAATAATAAGACTGTCTAAACTAGCTGTGGTTAAACGAACCACTCATCCCTTTAAAGGAGTATTATGTTATTTCCATCTGATTATTTATTATGCTACCACCCAGATGTCCGATCCTCACTAATACGACCACCTACTCATTCTACTAGAATTGTAATATTTCGTAACAAACTAAAGAATTGATATCGTTAAAATGTGTTTTAATAGTAAGAGAATTGTATAATAGTCTTGTAATTGTATAATAAGAATTGTATAATAGTCAAAAACACCAACGATACTATTGAAAGCAGTGTTGATCATTTTGGAGTATCGTGATTGATCAAAAATAATGATGTATTGCACTTTGAGAAACTTACTATAGGCTGTTATTGGCTAGGAGAGCAAAATCTGGTTTTCCTTTCCAGTGCCTTGACATATCAAAGTTAGAAATTTCAAAAAAACTTCATCACCGTCCGCACTACTATCTAGCGGTGTTAATGATACTGAAGGTTTTTAGCAGTCATTGAATAACATCTAATCTGACTTTTCCTTTTTTCAGGATAATTCTTCATCCGGCAACTACTGTAGCATCAGCAAAAACTGTATCGACAAATGCTCCACAGGATGGTAAAAATTATACATTGTGAGTGTTGTTTTTTGTTTTGTTTATTTTTCAATATTATTACTACCATCTTACACTATGATAAATTTTGAATCTATGCAATTGAAAACTATTAGGTCAATGGTACAGTGAAACTATTTTCTTTTCCTATATTCATTCTATAGGTATCTTGTTCAGTTGGTCATGTCGATTTTAAATTTTATCTTATAGTAGAGTGCCATGGCAAATAACTGAAAATGACAACCTTGAACGTTATCCAACTGCAAATGAGTCTATTTAGGAAGAATTCTGAAATGTCAACTACCTATTTGTGGGCCGCAGGTCCCGCTTGTTGATCCATGCCCACCACTCAACACAAAGTGTAATAACTTTGGTAGGCTGAGTCAAACAGGAAAAGATCATAATTATCTTTTCACTAAATCTAACCATGTTCGTCTATGAGTGGCCGTTAGTAGAGGGCCTAGGTCAGGGTTGACCCATGCCCAGAAGTGGTTATAAAAAATTTTTTTGTATTATTTGTTTTGTTTTATTTTAAATTGCTTTTAAATTTCAGATCATTCAAAGGGAAGCCATTGCCTAAATCCGTGAATTTGAAGCAACAGCTAATAAAAAGTAATGCATCGCCTCCTTTATCATCCACTGTTAATTCTTCTAGTTTAGTTAAAAGTAAGTTGAAAAGTTAAATTCAGATTGCTATTTATTGCTATCCTTTATGATTGAAGGGTCGGGATGTCCTAAATACCAAGTAATTCCTTTCTGTTATTGATTCTTCTTTTTAAGCAAGGGTCGTCAACGAGATTTTTACAGGGTGCTTTTAAAAATTATAAATATTTTTTATCCCATTTCTAAATTGCATTTGGCATAGAGAAATGCATTCCCAATCAGATATTTTATTTTACCAAGCATGTGTCACAGATGGAGTGCGTCTCATCGACACGATCCATCGGTGACCCATACTTAACAAAAGATGCTTTGACAAAATTTTTCCGATTTGAGGTGAAATGTTCATATGAAAAAGAGTGTTAAAGAATCGAGTCATCCTCAGAAGTCTTTGGCATAATAGGAGTAGAGCTAAACGCAATATTAAGATTTGATTGCGACCAATGTTTAATGGAACAAAAACGGTGTTAATGTGTCTCAATTAGAATCAAATCTATTATTCCTAGAAAATTGAAATTCAAAGTTTGGATAGTTTTTGATTCTGAAGTCTTGTAATAAGCTATATTGGAATGCCTGGTCATACATGGATGGTTGCTTTATGATTTTGGCATGGATTCACTATCTGGTTTTACTAGTAGTGGTTTCAACGGTGGCTGAAGGTATCATCAAATCTTTGGACATAGCGAAATGGAAATCAATTATTGATACAGAATTCTTTGACCTTTTCACTTGAAAAATTTGTTAATTTGGGAGCAAAAATAATAAAAACCGAAGTAAAAATGATTGCCTTTTTCTGTGATACTGACTGACTGGCAGAATTTCAACTAGCAATTTATCAAATCGGCCAAATTTTCATGATTCTTCTAGAAAATTGAATATTTTTTTTAAGTGTGTCATAACAACTAAACTGTTCCAAAATCCCAAAACCGTCAATACTGCTATGAAATAGCAGTGTTGGTGGTTTTGCAGCTTTCTGGTCACCCGAAAAAATGACATGAATGTTTCAGACACCCGAAGAAAAGCAAGATTCTACGACTGGGACTGTGCTCCCGTCTGAAAACTTGGGAGGCTTGATTCCAGGAGTTCTCTGCCGTTGTCATACTATGATACAATACATTTAATAGGGCTTCCTTTCTCATATGACAAAGATTTTGTTTGTTGGGTATATTGCTCATAATATTTTGTATTTTTCAGGTGGTAAAAGGGAGGCAAATGGACCAATCGAGCTGTTATCAATTAAGAAGCCGAAGATCGAGTCTACAGATAATAATAATAACATGAAACGATCTGAAACAAATTCAGCAGATCATGATTATTGTACTATACAGAGTACGAACAACACTAGTTCTGTTAGTGGTAGGTTTGCAATAAAGATGTTGGTTGTATCTAGAATGTTCTTATATGATTAGTAGTCGAGAATCCAAGAGTTGAATGAATGGGAGTAATTTCGATTTTTCATTATTCTTCAATTGATTCATTCTGTGGTGAAGTACTGATATGTCAAATTTTACAAAACTGTGCTCCAAAACGAGAGAATAGGTATGGTAAAATATCAGCAGTTTAGTTTCTTAATTGTTGAAACTTAGTTCTATTCATAGAGTAAATTTTATGCATTTTTTGTTGAAGTACAATTTACTTTACTTCTTTTGGCTGTCAGACACGTTCATGTCATTTACCTATGTTTAAACAATTTCAACTTCAATACTGGAGAAATAACAGTTATTTTTGTTACGAATAATTGTTACGTCTTTACTAATATTATTTTTGTTACGATAATTCTCTTCTAATGAGAGACATTTTTTTTGGTCTCATCAGTAAGTAGCAAGGTAGCCGATATCCTAGTGAGAAATAATTTTGTCAAACACGTTTTTTCAAGTATGAGACACTGATGGATTGGGCCGCTCAGGCACGATCCATTTGTCGCTCATGCTTGACAAAATAAAATTCCCTGATTGAGCTAATGGGCTTTAAGATTCTTTTAATTTTTCATTCAGGGGGAAATGATAGTCCGGTTGAATCCGAAGTTGACTTTACTCAACCAGAAAATCCAACTGCATTGCAGTCAAAGCAAGTGTCACAGAAAGTTCTCAAATGGCAGGATTATCTTCAACAAGTTCGTGCAGGAACTAGAAGTGCTCCAAACAGTCCTACATGCTCTCCTAAAGTTTTAAGAGGATCTGCTCGTACACCAAATAATTTCATGGTAGTCTCCCTCCAGGGATCTTTACCTCCACAACAAAAAATTATTTCTACCTCATCGGTTGATAAGAGAACTCATCGTTTGCATAAGGTCGTCACCAAAACGATCCCCGTTCCTGTGCCGGAGCCACTACGTAAAACTGTGGTCAAAAATCAATTCGGTTTGCAGGAATTTGATCAATATATTTCTGCTCTGAAAAACAATATGAACCCACCATCAACCTCGGCTGAAGTAGCTAGCAACAATGTATCTGAGATTGTTACTGGAACTGATGCATTTTTATCTAGTGACCCATTGGTTGTCAGTGCATCACGTATGGAAAATACCACAAGTAAACAAGATTCAGTTTCGATGCAGAAGTCGAAAGGAGAAACGTCACAGACCGAAACATCTGGTTTTACCAAACCTACGACTAAAGCTCAAATCATGAAAGTGGGAAATAATTTACGGATATTACAAACGAGTATCAGCAGCAACAAGACAATCAATGTGAAATCAGCTCCAGTTGTTGGTAGTTCAGGACAAATGCTAATGATACAGGTACCAACTACTTCTATATCATCAAAACCTGCTCCTGTACCCGTTGTTTGTAAAGTGGTCAATAGAAATAAAGATTCGAATGTGATCAATGAGGGTGTTGTTCCGATTCCACAAACCTCAACCAATGTAAAACTTGTGCCGCAACCTGTGCCACCACCAGCTAAAAATTTAATTCCGGTTATGTCCCCCCTTCCAACCGACCCGAGAGATAAGCGTAACCCTGTAACCCCTATCAAAGATTTGAAACTTCCAGCGATGATGGCTAATTGCAAACCACAGCAAGAGTCTACCGTAACAACCAGTATCAAACAGCCCACATCTCCAACTTTCAAACTGGTAACATCGAACAAAGATGGTGTAGAGACTAAATCACTTATTTTAAGTGGTGTCACTGGTCAGTTGAAAGATATATTGACTCTCATGGCAAAACAACAAGTTAAAAAGAAAGATGGGTGCACGTCTCCTAAAGATATTGCCAACAATAAAGAACAGCAGGCCGAGGCTTTGAAAAAACTTCTCTCTGTGATTGGAGGTCTCAAGCAACCAGGAAATAATATTCAGTCTTCTGCTGCGGAAACCGGTGATGCTCCTATTATACCAACGACAAGTTGTCAACAACCTACTGGTAGTGTCGTTGCTTCAGAAAAACCTTCTTTTCCTTCACCATTGACATTAATACATGAAATCAAACAAAATTTCAACAAAAGAAAACAGGCAGAAATGCAAGAAAAGAAACTCTGTAATATAAGTGATAACAAAGCTCATTCCAGTGCTACCAGCTCACTACAGCATACTTCAACCCCAAATAAAATTTCAAGTGCTCCTATTCATATAAAATCATTGTTACAAAGTAACACTGAAACTATTTCTGTTCCTCCACCAAGTGTGCCTACCGTTCCTCGAAAATTATCATCAGAAGGCGAAGTTAAATCTTCATCAAGCATAGAAAATGTTGTTTCGTCAACAATAACAAACACAAAGAATGTTGTTACATCAGAATTATCTTCCTCTAATGTTTCAAAGATCGTAACTTCTGAGCAGACTGTACCAGTTTCGTTGCGACCCTGATATCAGTGAAACTGCAATAAACACAATACCTCTTGTAACAAGTACTATCTCATCATTAGGTATCCCCAACATAGTACAATCAAATGCAAATGTTCCTATTGTTTCCACTATCTCAAATACGACCGAATTGCATCAAAGTGCAAATACTATCGGTGCTGTTGAGCTCAATAAAAAAGACTTTGGTTCGGTCAATAAACAAGTCACTAAAAATAAATCTAATCAAGATGACAGACTTGACAACACGGTCAGAAAATTCGATCAAGATTTAATATCAACAGAAACTGAGGAGATATCTTGTTCTAAAGACATTGAATGCAAAATAGATAAGAGTCCTGATCAATCGGACATACAAATCGATAAACTCCAAGTTCCTGTTTCAATAAGTCATGCAGAGGAAATGCAAATAGATGGTATTATGCAACCGTCGGCGTCGGTTGTGTCAACTTTGTCATTGGAAGACAGTTCCAGCAACGTTGTTAAGAAAGTGAAATGTGAAAATATTACCAAAACTAAAGCGAAATTTTCAATGACCAGAAGTATGGCTGCTGCTGAAATGTTGGCATCTGATGTTATCGACGATGGCACTGAAGAGGTGAGCCCTTATACTGTATAGCTGATGGTATTATGATGACTTGCCCAATCAGAAATTTTATTTTGTTAAGCATGAGCTACAGATGCCCCGTGCCTCAGCAGCATGATCCATCAGTGACTCAATTAGTCAAAATATATTTTAATGGAGTCTTCCCGACTAGGTAGATACAAGCTTCAACCCTTTTTTTATGCCATTCGATAATAGCTTTGGGCAAGTGAAATTTTCTGTACATTTTGCTACGGATCAGAAATTTTTTATTGCTAAACACTATCACTTGACCAGTACGAGTGGTTAGTGCATAACAAAAATATTATTTTCTGATCTGCAAGATTGAATAGGCCTTTTCTTAAATTTTTTGACCAATTTTTCGGTTCGAATCAGATTCAAATAGATAGATTCATACCTCTTTAAATGTGAAACTGAGAAATAGTGACAACTTACTTCAGGGTGACTGATAGGGATGTAAGTTTTAGGATTTCGAATGGAATCGATTGGAATCAATGTTAATTAAGGATTTTGAATAAATTCGTTGTGATTCTGATAGATTCCAGTTGCGTCGCTCATGTAAAGTTCTGTTGTTTTTGTACCTTAAAAATAAACATTTTGAAATTATTTGGTTGTTTGGTGATTTTTTTAGGCTGTTTGCCAATTTTATTGTACTCAGTCGTAAAATCAATACACAGCTATTTCATGCTTGTTCAATGTTGCTTGAATTAGAACAACGACTGTGTTTTTTCGTTTTATCAACTAATATAGTATCTCAAAAGCAGCTGGAAATGAGTTTTTTTTCTTTTAATGGAATCATATTATTTTGAAATAATTTGATTCGAAAATATATTATTAGAGATTCTATTAAAAAAAGTAGCAGTGTCGGTAAATTTAAAGCCATTTAACCGCTCATGTACATTGTGCAGTTTTGTTACTGTCTGACACTTATAAATAGCAAATGTCTTGTTTTTGTCCTAGAATGATCTGTTTCCTAGATTTTCTTAGTAGCATAGCACGTAATCAGCAAAAATAACACATTTCTTTCATACTTCACTAATAATCTTCTAGATTCTGCTATATAACAAAGCGAAAGAAACAGCAGACAACCTACCAAATGATGAAAACAATAACATTGCAATGGAAGCATCGATGATCGATGATCCTGATCCTGCTGTTATAACATTGGAAGATGCCATGGCATGTTTGGAAGAAGATCAATTATTAGGGGGTCCTGATGAAACAGGTCAGTTTCAAGTAGAGCGAATTCTGAAAATGTTCAATATTTGTCCTAGATTATATTTCTGATAAAATTAGTTCTATTTTCCGACCATTTTTGATTTGGATGACATTTGTGGTAAGATCATGATATGTGCTGAACCAACAATATAGTCATGATATTGCTGCAGTGTGTGAGAAGTACGATAAAAAGTAGCAAATTTATATTAGCTGAAGATATGAAATGTCAACCTGCTATCTCAATACGAACCCTTTTTGACAACTGATACCCATACAAAAAAGCTATATTAATAAAGGGCATAATAAGCAGACAAACGTGTAAAGCAATTTTTCTGATTTGGGTCATCCGGCAATTTTGATTTTAAAAAAAATTATTTTGAAAACAACAGTTATATATATTTGAGTTAAAAAAGTATTGCAATTATGAAACACAAAATGACAGTTTGTAAATATAGACTAGACTTGTAAGCAGTAGTGGGTCAAATGTACTTATTTTAAGCTTGACAGGATTATGTCTTCTTTTGCACCTAAAGTTTTTTTCTTATAATATATTGTTTTTTGTATTTGTTAATTTTCTCTTTTTTGTTCATAGCTGCCACCAATCTTTCAACAGCTGATAAATTATTTTGTAAACTTCCGTCTTATTTCATGACTGGAAAACTCATGTCAAAAGGTAAGGACATACAGGAATTTTTTTGATTTTTTTTTCTTAAGCTTTGTACCAGTATGTCTAAATTTTATGTAAATTTTTAAATGTCTTTAAATGTAATATACAAATAGGCATGGGCAGAATGTCAGCTACTTTCTTACTCAGGCATCCGAAACAATTGGCAACCATCTAAATGAGATTTAGCAAATGGGCAATATTTTGTGATACATTTCTGGCTAAAAGATTCAAATATTTCATTTTGAGAGTCTCGTAGCAACCAAAATAAATAAAAAAGGTTCAAATCATCAATACTGCTATGAAATAGCGGTGTTGATGGTTTTGAAATTTTTTTGTTCATCTGGTGAAAACGCCATGAACATTTCAAACACTCACAGAAAAACAAGAGATTCTGTTACCCTGGATTCAGACTTTTATATATAGAGTATCAAAGTGTTATCAGACATTATTACGTGGGCGCTATGGCCTAGTGGTTAAATATGTTGGCATCTAGTTGGGTTCCTAGTCTCGGCGAGTCCAACTCGTTAATCCATGCCCTCCACTCAATCCAGGGTATAATAACTTATGAGGCTAAGCCGAACAGGAAAAGATCATTTCCTTCCAGCAATTCTAACCCTGCCTGTCCATATCTCGGATGGACATGCTGGGTTTATATTTTTGGAAAAAGCTGGCATGTATTTATTCATCTATTTATTTCACATCAGAGAGACAAGAGGATGATGCTGTTGGATTGAATAATCTTGGTTCGAAGAGTACGTTGTGTGATTCTATAAGCAATATACCAGGAAAAAGTGAAAGCGACGTTGAACTTGAATTCAATAAATTACCTCACTATTTTAGTTCTGGAAAAACAAGGTATGTTGTACTTGATTCATCTGAAGTATTAACCCCTCCCCCCCAAAAAAAAAGAAACAACTAACGTTTACTACAATAGAAAAGAGTTACATAAAATGTAAAACCCATAGCTGCGCTCGTAGGTGGAAAACAATCTCCACAGAACTGAACCACTATAGTAGAGTGCAGCGTATGTTATGTGCAGTGGACGATTGCATAACGATGCTTATTCGTTTACCACTTTATTCTTTTGGTTTCTTTTTTATGACATTTTATGGCCATTTTCCAACCTTGCATCTCGTTGAAATTTTAAGAGCGTTTTAGTTTTGAAGTTATAATATATGTATTTGTTGAAATACACAAGGTCGATACAGGAATTTTTCAAAGAGCAAAAAAAAGGAGAGATTTCAGCTCATTGGAATAATGTTGATATTCAAGAATATTGTGAGGGATTAAATAGGAAAATATTATTTCAACAGGCCTAATAGTGTCACACGGAATGGTGGAAGAACAAAAACGTTGAAAAAATCACGGAGTAATGATGATTTTGCTGTTAAATTAACAGCAGTTGGAGAAAGTCAACATTTAACTCCACAAGGAACCCCAGTGAATGAATCGGAAACTTATTATTCAAGATTACCCACATATTACTCGTAAGTATGGAAGTCTTGTACTGCTTTGTTATTCTTGAAAAGGATGAATAATAAGGATAATATAATATTTATTATATCACGAACAAGAAGATCCGAATAACAAACAAAAAATTGCTGTAGCAAAATATTATTTTTTTTATTTCTCGCTATTTTATTACTGTTCCACACAATATTTTCGAAACTGAGTGAAAAATTGTTCAGATCTTTTGATATATGCGTAATTAGTAACGAGGATATTCTAAGAATGATATTTGAATTTGAAATATTCAGAAAAGAAATATAAAAAATCTTGATGCCTGATATTAACATCAATTTGTTTATTTATATTATTTATTCTCTTCACAATTTTTTTTTATTTTTCTAGATATGGTCGACCGCATCCTGCTGTTAAAACCTTCAATGATGAGGTTGCTGATGCAAAAGATGATACTGTAACTTCTGAAATATTAACAAAGTACGTTTTATGTTTATGTAAATATACATTTTTCTTCAAGTTATAGTGGATTCAACAAGCAAACTTATCATGAGCACAGCCTGAGGTTCCCACTAAAAGTGTTCGAGTGAGATTGGAATTGCTTGTCCTAGATGAAAGGGAAACAAATATAATATACGATGTTAGTGCCAATGTAGATAGATACATGCATTGGCGTATTTTCCAACTGTGGTGCCGGGAATACTAAATCTTGAAGTTAGGTCTTACCAACTCATTGTTTTGCGATGAAAGCGTACAAAAATTTTTTGGAACTTTTCGGGGAATGTCCATCATTTCAGAAATTTTGAAAGGGGGGAGTGGGAAAACTTCATTTATCATGGTTTCGAGAAGTACATGAAAAGATAAAAATAGCCTATTTTTCCTGATGCATTAACCTGTTGGTGCCACTGGCTCTATTTTGTAACTATCTTCCTTCAATCTTGCTTCTCTTTTCAGTGACAAAAACGATAAAGAAAAACATCGTCATTCAAAGAAAAAAAGAAAAACGAAAAAGAAAAAGAAACATAAAAAACATAAAAGCAGTAAACATAGTGACGAGGTTTCAGAAAAAGTTTTATACTCGAAAATTCCAAGTTACTATTTATCTGGACGTGTAGTTGCGAGTCAAATTACGGAAGTTTCTCGAAGAAGATCACCTCTTCGCCGTTCTCCATCTGTTCACTATTCTTCTTCCCCGGATTCTCTGTATTATTCATCGAGAAGTAGTCTTTCTAGGTCACGGTCAAGGTCGAGATCAAGGTCAAGAAGAAGGTGGGAAATTTTTTGCAGGAAATTAGGATAAAATTGAGAAATTTGGGACTAAAATGTGGGGATTTGTCAATAGACATTAGTCAATGAGGTATCATGATTATTGATTAGTGTTGCCCAATTAAGATAACTTCATTTTTATTAATTGCTTATTCTGATTCGAAACATTTCAAATGGAATCTTTTAAAATATGATATATCAATTTGAAATATAAGTAGTCACTCATGGAATGCGTCGTTCAGGTCAGTGATTATTATCATTAACAAGAAAGCACAACGAATTTAACGAAAATTTGCTCAAAACAGCTGTTGAAGCGAATTGAAATGAATATTCGAATCATCTAAATTGGACAGGTATTGGAAACGATATTTGATCATCTGTTGTGCAGTAGAATCAAGATTTATGCCATATTAGACCACACCAAATTTGGTATATAGGATTTAATTTTTATTGTGCTGAAGCTGCGAATACAGCTCAGTGCCACGGCCTCCCGTGCAAACGCGAGTTCCAAATCGGGATTGCGGATTGTGGCTCAACAATGTGCATTGTGGGAATGGGTGGTGTAGGAAGCTGTGAGCAGTGCTTATGTGAACCACCGTACACTGGGGGCCATCCGGCAGACCACCCCGCATATAATCACGTGATTCGAACCTATTTCAGGGCGATCAAAGAGACGTAGGTAGATTGTAATTTAACTGCAAACTAGTTCAATTCAAATTTAATTCAATCAGGTAGGTATTTGGATACCTATCTACTTTATATACAAATATATCTAACAACAGCCATGATATGTTCAGGTCGCACTCTCGAGGAAGATCACGAAGATCAATGACTTATGAAAGAAGTTTTTCTAGAAGTTCAAGATCACCTTCCTATTCATCCAGTTGCAGGTGATTATTGTTATAGTCACTTATTTGAGTTGGACTACAAAGAAGCGCTGTAACAATAAGAAACCAATATCGGGAAATGAATGGACAATTTTTAATCATTAAACGCTCCTATACAATATGTTGTAATACTAGGGAAGTAAACATCTATGTACTTCAACTTTTATGAGTTACTTTAACCTTGTTTATATTTAGAAAGATTATCTTCCTTAAAAAATAATAAGAACAAAGTTTTTTAGTTCTTTTAATTCTGCAGTCATAAACTGGCCGAAGTGTTTGCTTTGATTTTGAAATATTCAAGTCTTTTAACTAATGCAATATATTTCTCTTTGTAAATAGTGACAGTGAGTTTCGTCGTTCTTGGATTAGAGAAAGAAGAGAGAGACGTAATAGAAGAGAAAGATCAAGAGAAAGGAGAAGAAGTTATGATTCATCTGATGAAGATTCTGATGATTATAGTCGGTGAGTTTTTGAATGTCCAATGTCGACAAAGTATAAATTTGCTATGAAAAGAATTCATAGTTATTCACAAAATAATGACCAGGATAATTGTTTTGTAATATATATCATAGTAAAAACTCAATCATCTTAATTGATCACACAAAAGCTAGTATAAACAATTACAATCGGGTACCATACCCCTATATATTACATTATTGATTGTATCATTCTTATAAATATCTTTATTTTCATATCCGCAGTCGCCGAGAACGAGAAGCTTGGAAAGAAAGAAGACTTTATCAGGAAGCCAAAGAAAAAAGAGTAAGGAAATGGAATTTGTTCTAGCATTCAGTCTTTAACTTCTTGTGATTGCATACTGCAAAATCTTTTGATACCTTCCCTGGTCTTGTAGTGTTACTAGGAGTGACAGGAAAATTCAGTTCAAACTGGATTCAAAATTCTTTTTTTTTTTATTGAAATTCACGTTAAGTGAGGCCTTGTAACAAGTGTGGTATTAGTAAATGCACTAGTGTGAAGCTGGAAACGTCGCAAATAAAAGTCAACAGCTGAAGTTGATAAAACTTCGATTAAAAATTTATAATCAAAATATTTTCATTCCATTCATCCAGCAACAACGTGCAATGGAAGAACGACGTGTGGTTTATGTTGGTGGAATTGCCGACAAAATGACTAAGCATGAATTACGACGCATGTTTATAAGATTCGGCAATATTGAAACAATAGGTCTTCATTTCAGAGAAAATGGGTGAGTCTGTTTTATTTCTTTCATGATACTAATGTCATTTCAACTGGGATATTTGTGAAACTTCTTATAAGATGACCAGCTCAAACAAATCACTGTAAAGAAAAAATGACATCACTACACACCTGAGAAGAAATATATTTCTTTAAGTATACGTCACTGACGGATTGCGCTGATAAGGCGCATTCCTTCTGTGGCTCATACTTAGGTAACAAAATAATATTCTCGACTGGAGTACTTGTAAAACTATAATAGTTTAAAAATAGTTCGAAGTAGGATATTTTGTTAAATTCTTATTAAAAACGTCATGGTATAGACCAACCTACAAATCTTTGATTTGACAAAAATAGAAAACGAAAGAAACAGCAGAAAGCTTGTGAGAAAGATGAATTCTTTGGCCAGATGTCTAAATAGATACTGTATTTCCCAAGAGCATCCACTTTGACCGTGTAAAAAAAGAAATTACAAAATGTCATAAAAGATGATAATTGGAAGTCAAAAATGAAATATAGAAAGGATTAAAGGCCACTCTGTCTTTGATGTTGTGTTTTGTTTGAATCCCATTTTTCATTAGTCAGGGTCGGAAATTTCATTTTTTCAAGCTTGGGCAACACACCTACATTAAACAGCATTTCTGCTGACATTTCTCTGATTGAGATGATATCTTTCACTTATTTAATTCCATTTCTTTTCTTGTATTTCAGAGATAACTATGGTTTTGTAACATTTCAACATAAGAATGATGCATGTCGTGCTATAGAAGAGGGGAATAATGATGTAGGTCCTGGTCAACCTAGATATACTTTGTGTTTTGGAGGTCGAAGACAGTTTTGCAAAACCGCTTATGAAGATTTAGGTAATGTACATTTTTGATAGATTACTCTAAAATATTTTTGTGTTCAATGTTCTACAACTTAATAGCGAAGTTAGTGCGAGCAACTGCACTATGAACAGAAAACATTCCAAACACGTTCTAAACCGCCATGGTGAAGTGCAGTTGGCGGTATCGGCCCTGGGCGATGGTAAAACCATTTACCCTGGGTGATGGTAAAACCATTTACCCTGGGCGATGGCAGAACCATTTAAATGTTGAATAGTCTAATTTCTGCTTCTCCATGTTTCAAAATCTCCGAATGTATTGGGAGCTGTAAATCTCTGAGATGTTGTGCTTGTCGTATTTGTTGTTTTGTTATTTGTAACATATCATTCCAATTTCAGATAGCAAAGTTGAAGAATCAGAACAAAAAGATGGTGACCTTGATGATTTTGATGCTTTATTGAGAGCGGCAAGACGAGGTTTACGAAGATAAACAAAATTTAACATTGATATTTTTATTGCCAAATTTCTGAATGCACTTCTTGTGTTATTTAACGTTTTCTTTCGTCCTTTCTAGATTTAATTTTTGATTTCCAATTGTTATCTTTTATGTCATTTTGCAATTTCTTTTCTTTTTGCATGGCCACTGTGGATGCTCTTAGGAAATACAATAATATTTAGGCATCTGGCCAAAAAGTCGACTTTGTCACAAGCTTTTTGTCGTTTCTTTCATATTCTATTTTCGTTACGTCAAAGGTCCATAGGTCGATCTATATCATGGCGTTCGTTTTTTATTAGAATTCAACATAATATCCTTCTTTGAACTATTATTAAACTATTGCACTCTAGTCAGAATTATTATTCTGTTAAGCATGAGCCACAGATAGGCCACGCCTTGTCGGCGCAATCCAGCTGTGACTTATTCTTAACAAAACATGTTTCTTCTAACTATTTCTGACTGGTATAATCGTTTCAGAACTCGTAGAAAGCGTTAACAAATTCTGATGTTTGTTGGCGAATGAATTGAATAAAGAAGCTAACGCAATATAACATATTGTATTGGTAATATTAAAACTACAGGAAAAATTGGATTCAATGTTTTCAAAATATGGCTCAAATTGAAGCCAATCATGGCTGGTAAGCAATCGTATTTGTTTTGGTATATTCGTATTTCATCAACCCTCTCTTTGGAGTCGGCCAACATTAGATTTAGCCATATTGATTGTGTAACATGGCGGTTGATATTACTAGCTGCTAGAGCTTTTTATAAAGATGTACTGTATTTTGTTTCCATTGAACCATTCCCATACAATTTGAAACTATTCAATGAGCTGCTTCTTTGTTTTTTGTCTTCTAAATATGGTTCCAATCATTATAATGGTGATGTGATAAACTTTGGAGTAAAAAATGTTTAAGCAGTAGGCTGACAAGTTCTAATATTGGTCTTTTCAGTTCGGTGCTTGCTTTTGATTTTTCTCCACTTTTTTCACATGTGTTCCTGCAACATTAGTTATTTTAATTGTTGAAAACGAATGTAGTTGTCTTTGCATTGGGATGGCTTCGAATCAGAAATAGTTTTCTAGTTATCAATATGAAAGAAAACATACGATTGGAAGTTTCTTGAACTTACTCTATATTTTTTGATGGAGCTCTTGAAATAAATTATGGGGATTATTAGTATTAGACGACTTGCAGTATCGAATGCAGATTTATTTCGTGACAGTCTAGCTATCAGATTATGTCTGATTACATGCTATAATTGCTGCAAAGTAAGACTTGGTGTATTTAGAATCACCGAATAACGACCCAACATAAAAATATTACACAAAAAACAAATATTGGCCTAAAGTGTCCCTCCATTCTGGATAAAATTTCGGAAAATAGGGAGTTTACGATATAATTAAAGATATCTTTTAATTTAGATAAGTGAAAGTCTAAACTGAATTTTATTTCGATAACATACCCTTTGAAGCATGATGAAGTGTCTAAATTGTGACTCCGTAGTCCGAGCACAACATTTAAGAAAAGATTCGTCGACTGCCCGCCGCCCAGTGGTTTTTCTGTCACGTTCCGCACTTGCTCCCTACAGCTGGTACCGGTATCCGTTTGCAGCACTGATCATAGACTCGAAAAATTCAGGCATTGGGTTTTATTCGGCAAAAGCAGAAGAAAAATGACTTGAATTAGAACAGGATTTCATTTTTATGCTGTGGGAGAGGAAAGGAGAAGATACGATTTAACATATGCAGTACCCTTTCGTTGGTGGAGGAGCCCTACTGCCTGTGCTGCGCTTACATGAGCCACCGTGCACCAGCAGACATGTGATGCGTCCAGCGTACTTTTACAACTTTTAAGTTACGTACCGCACAGCGTAATCATTCCTAATTCGAACACAGGACGCCAGTGATGCGTAGTTCCAAGCGTATGCCTAAGTTAACGTTTTCAGCGACTGTTCAGTGTTACATGGAAACATTCTGTAGGCTAGTCAGGGTTGGTGGGATTTCATTTTTATTCTGCGAGAGAGGTCCAACGGGCCAAGAAAGAATAGCCTACGGCTAATCAGTTACCAGTTCAGGTCAGCATTATGGCAAACCTCAAACTCTGGTGCAGACACCAGTGCTCAATTGAAATTTCATTATGGTCCAAAAACAGGAATCTCATTCAGGCACTTTCTGGGTCTCATGAAGTTTAGTACCATATATCCGATTATCATAAAAATTGCCCATGTTGGAAACGACTCATCCTAAGCCAGATACTTGCAGCATTGGCGCCCCCTAGTTAGGATCAGAATATTCTGCCAGTTTTTATTTTGATGACATTTGGGAATACAGAATATGGTACTAAACTTCACTAGACCCCACTTTCCGATTATCACCGATTTCTGATTTTCAGGCCTTTCTTTGGGGATTTCCAGCTTAAGAACAGAGAAGCATGTGTGCAATACTGAACAGCGCAATTTTTTATTAATTACGATACACCGAGGTTTCTAAAGCACACAAGTCAGTGGTGATCCATGGGCAGATCTTATCCATCGTATAATTCATTAATTGAATATCTCTAATCGAATCAAAGTACTTATAAAATTAATATTTTTATTTGGGTTTGTCATAGAATAAATTTTGATATAGTTTGTTAGATCTGATGTTTACTGAGCATCTTTGACCGATTAATCTGATATCAACAGCTAACAATCATGGCAAGTGTGTCATATCACATTTCCAACTTGTTGGAAAAGATGACTTCGAGTGATAAAGATTTCAGGTACCTAATTATTTCAGAGTCTAGTCAGAAAAAAAATTCTGATTGATACCATTCACTATAAATTTTGTATCTTCCTGCGAATATTTATTTTGTTTATGTTGCAGTATATTCATGATAACACATTTTCAATTTGAATCGTGTCATCTGATTAAATTCTTCATGTTAAAGAATGAAGATTTTCTAAGAATTGCCTGTTGCATCAAATATTTGCTCCTGTTTTCTGATTGCTCTTGCTTTTACCATTATGCTGATTTTAATTGCTGTGTTTAAATTATATCACTACCGTAAAAAAACTTATTTATGGTTTGGTTATTCTAATGAAACTTTGGGTTTGGCCGAAATCATGGATTAAACTAATTTGGAGTTCTATATTAAGAATCTGTCTGAAGTATTCATTGATAGAAAAATGGCATCACAACATTTCAATTTTAATATTTTTATGACTTTTTTACTAATATTCAAATGGAAGGAGTTTAACTCGAACAATACTTGGATCGTTATTGCATGAAATTTTTGATTCGACCATGCAATCAGAGCTATTTACATATTCATAGTCTGGGGATATTCCAATACCTTTGATTGCACAATCAACAGTCCCCGTCAAAGCAAATCTCGAAGTCAACAACGACTTGGGACTGGTGAATTAATTAATTTTACCTATTCAGATTCATGGCAACCAATGACCTGATGACTGAATTGCAGAAAGACTCGATAAAATTAGATGATGACAGTGAGAGAAAGGTTATAAAGATGCTCCTCAAACTATTGGAAGACAAAAATGGAGAGGTTCAAAATTTAGCTGTTAAATGGTAAGGTTCACAATCTTGGATTTTTATAAAAATATTCATAGAGAGCATGGTGCCTCTAGATTGAAATAATGTCAGTTATTCCACTACTCATACCTTGAAGGAAATGGTTACCATGAGAAGAAAGTTCACCAATGGAATAACTTGATTATATAGTATTTGCTAAAAAAAGGGTTTTGGATTCTATCGATCGAAGGTAAATTGTATGATAACTACAGTGCCTTCTGGAAAAAGGCAAAATTATTTTGCCTTTCACTTTTATATGAATTTTATATGATAGATGAAACAAATATTGTACATTTAATGGCTTCAACAATTTATTGACTCTTTCAAGTTTATGATGGTGATCTGCTACTCAAGACACGCAAAGAAGAATCTCATTTAGAGTTCCTGGTAGCAATCAAACTATAGAAAAAGGTTCAAAATCTTCAATACTGCTATGAAATAGCGGTGTTGATGGTTTAGAAGTTTTTTGGTACGTCCGAAGAAAATGACATGAACATTTTGACACCCAAAAAAAAAGATTCGGCCACCCAGATGATCTGAAATAATATCACTCCGATACAATTTCTAGTAATTTAACATACAATTTTCTTCGTACTTATTTTGCAGTCTTGGTCCATTAGTTGGAAAAGTGAAGGAATATCAAATTGAATCAATAGTGGATACTCTGTGTAACAATATGTTATCGGATAAAGAACAACTAAGAGATATTTCAAGGTAGTTCAGCGGGCTATGATAATCTTTTGCTATTGTGTACGGATCGTATTGCATTCAATAAAAATGCAATAAAGGAAGTTTATGACAATGTTTAGTAGGGATGTCACAGGATTTGAATATAATGTGATGTAAATTTGAATTGTATGAAAACGCAGGATAATATTATCACTCAAATTGTTTCTAAAATTTGGAATGTATTGGAATCATTCTGTGATTCTTGCAGGATGTTGAAAGTACAGTGTATTCCACTTTCATGAGTTGATACAATGATGCTCAATGAAAAGAGGGACGTGAGCGTAGAGTTTGATTGAATTTATTGCAATCTTTTTATCTACAGTAGTGTAAATAGAATATCAGTTAAATTTTATTCAAACAATTTGATCCAAGTTTGTTGCTTGATAAACTAGAAATTCCTGACTGCAATGCATTCAAATGTGAAGTTGTTCTCAATGTTCTTGGACTTAAACCTCAGAATTATAATTGTTTTTTAGCATTGGATTAAAGACAGTTATTACTGAACTTCCCACATCAAATTATGGTACGGTTGGTACGATTTGTAAAAAGATAACAAACAGACTAACATCTGCTATTTCTAAGCAAACTGACGAATCTGTGCAACTGGAAGCTCTTGATATTCTAGGTTTGTTTGATGTGTTTTTATTTTATTCATCAAATTTCAAATTGAATATGTTTGCAAAATGAGTTTATATTCAAATCTGCAGAAACAGTTTTTTTGTTCATTTATGTTCATTCTGAGCAAGGCCAGCAGCACTAAAATGGAATGGACCAATGGTAATGGAACATTTCCAGCTTTACTGTGAAAGATCTTGCATTGATCATGATTTGATTTGCAAAATAAGTATTTTTAGAAAACTGCAAACTAAGGAAGTGTTTAAAAATATTATGCGGCTTGAAGACAGACCCATGTGAACGATCAAATACGAATAAATGTGTCAAAACTGAGCGATTTTTCGAACAAAACTCTAATTCGATTTTTTTCCTTGCGAAACTCTCGTTTCTGGTCATTACAAGAAGGGCACACTGGCATGCGGGTCTGGACAAGGGCTGAGTACAAAATATATATCATCAAAACTTCCAGAACATTCTTATCCTACCTAAAAGTACCAATGCTAGAATGCTCCAGGCTTCTGGTATTGTTTCTTGGGTAAGGATGAAGATTGTAACTCTGCCTTTTTCAATATATTGACGTACTATTCAAAAATACACACCGAATTGATTTACTGCAGGGTACTAGCCTTCAGATAAGGCATTTCTCACAACGCTTGAACATTAATCAACCGTAGGATTGTTGTCTTTCACCATCCTATATTGCTATCACTTTAAGTCAGACCCGAAAGGCAGCATTATTCTTTAGGGGCAAATAACGTGATGAGAGAACAAGTGAGAAAGAACATGAGTGAAAAGGTGCACAGATGCGTTCGTGTAGACGTGGAACTAATCACACAACTTTTTGCTATGTTTTGTGTATTCGGATTTAAACGGATCCGTGTACACATGGCCTAAATAATTTTTTAGAGATTGCAAATATATGGAATATCATACAGCTTGTTTTGTCCATAAGGAATCTTTTTTTTGTGATATATGTTCAATTATTAATATAGATATCATGAATTTCTCGTTTTAGCATATTGTAAAATATGTAAAATAACTAAATTATCTTTAGATGCGCTCAAAATTTTAAAAGTTTTAATTTTTGACTTTAGTCGAACAAATTTTGACAAAACATGTTGTGTTAAGTATGAGTCGCTGATGGATCGTGCCGCTAAGGCTTGGTCTATCTGGGGTTCATGCTTGACATAATAATAATTATCGATAATTAATTTTACCTGTTGTATTACGTCTGTGTTAATAGATATGTTTTTTGTTCCAGGTGATCTATTGAGCAAGCATGGTGGTTTACTGTCTAACTTTCATTCTCAAGTCAAAGATGCATTGCTTCCATTACTCAAAAGTCCTCGTATGGCTGTTCGCAAACGTGCAATCACTGCTATTGGACATTTAGTAAGTCCACTTATATTAAGTCATCCCTAGATTCAAGAGTGTAAAAAGCTGGATATTATTGAAGGAAATTAAACTTCTTTTTATGGAAATCCACTCAAAGCAAGGCCAGAAGCAGTGCCTAAGTGAACCAATTACTTAATAGCAAAGTCACTTAATAGCAAAGATTTACAAGATTTAGTTAGTATCTTAAGTGGAAAACATTCCAACTGGAACCGAACTGATATGGTAAAGTGTGGTTTTGGAGCATTATCTGCCCTGGGCTTCTTTGTTTTCCTTTAGTTGCACAGAAGGTATTAAAAATTGGACGACATTGCAGATGATATCTGAATGAAAGACGGCATGGGAGTACTTTGTCACTGAATCTGAAATACAATAGTTTGCTAGTGATAAATATATATTGAATTATTTTTTTGAAAATTTCACAATGCAAAGCTAAGCGTTTACACCATATAACCTTGTATTTAAAACAGCTCTACAGAGGGTCAGAATGTAAGATAGATAGTCTACTCAAGACACCAAAATAAAATGTCAGTCATTAAAAATAAGTTGAACCAAAAATGCTGTTGCTGTATGTTGAATAAATGATTACAAAACTTGTCACCCTGTACCTTTTCATATTATATTTCGTTTTTTACATTGGACATTGTTTTCCTTTAAAAGGTTATCACATGCAGTCAGACTACATTCACCGAACTTGTAAGTCATTTGGTATCACAATTAAAAGATGGTGACAGTTCAGATTCAAAGAAACTACGGCAGACTTACGTGCAATGTACTGGTGCTATCGCTAGACAAGCTGGACACCGAATTGGACAATACTTGGTTGAAATTATGCCATTAGGTCAGCAGCTTTTGCAAAAAAGAACAGGTGAAATTATGCATTTGTATGTTCCAACATGTATTTAGGATATTAGTACTTTATTTTTAATGCTATCTTTCTTAAACCAAGGATGGTTCGTGTTTGATTATATAGGTTTTGGTGTTTATTGTACATCGAAATATTAAACCTAACTCATGATTTTGCTGCATTAAAATAATTTAACAAGACAAAATTTGACATATATACTAAATTTGCTCTGCTATGAATGCTACGGACCATACACTACGTGCGGTACTATAACCATAAGGTAACTAGAAAGTCGTCCCTACTTTCAAACACTTTTAAACTCTGCTCATAGTACCGGACATACTGTATAGTCCATAGCATTTATAGCAGAGTACATCGAAATTTAAAACGTAACTCCTGATTTTGCCGCATAAATTTGCTCTGCTATGAATGCTACGGACTATACAGTGCGTCCGGTACTATAACTATAACGTTAGTACTTCCCTACTTCAAAAAAATATTTTTAAACTATACAAATGCTTCTTGATCCAACTTCATGGTTCACAAATAAATTCAGCATATAATTTTTAATTTCAGGAAAATGATGAATTGAAAGAACATTGCATCCAAATATTTGAATTATTTGTCAGGAAATGTCCGCTGGAAGTTACCGCTTATATCTCGGATATCACAAACCTATGCCTTGAGTAAGTGTGATTATTACAGAATTTCAAATTAGTCCAGATTAGCATTGTACAGGGATATTGAAACAGTATTTCGGTGCCAAGGATGTCTATGTCTAAATTAAAGAGGCTCGTCACCGTTGTAACCAAGCACGATTAGATGGTAGTTAGTGTTGTACCATCCGGATATTGGGTGTCCAGATATTTGCAGCGATTTTAATATTCCAGATTCAGATGATTTTTTTGCCTTTTTCCTTATAATATCGTCACAGACTCGGCTTTGTGATCAGAAATATGTGTAGACAAATCTTGCATTTTTTTATCTAGTTGTTTGCTTTTATTTCTGATTTATTACACTTCCCCAAAGTTAAAACCCATCGGTTGTTGCGTAAAAAGTAATATACCCGTAGTTTACCTAGGCCTGGGGAAGGTCCAAAGAAGTTTACATAATTTTGAAAACTTCTCAAAACTATACCTAATAAAGTTTATTTTTTGGCAATTTTTGAATGCATTATTGATATTTGGGAACCCTGATAACAAATAATGCAATTTTCCTGGTATATTCGCAGTGTCCCATACTTGACAAAATAATTCCTCATTTTGTATTCCCATCTTTGCAAAGGCTACAAGCACTGTTTAAGGATAGACAATCGACAATACCCAAACTTCACACCTAGTGAATGATACAGGTTCGTGTCCTGGTAAAGAAATATTAATATAAGTGAACGAATAAAGGTTTAATGAGCAATATATGCTTGGTGCCCCCTTCCGAGATTCAAGAACAAATCAAATGTATCTGAATTTGGCATCCCTAATTATGTTGTCTCAAACTTTAATAAATAAGAATATAATTCCACTTTAGGTATTTAACCTATGACCCTAACTACAACTATGATTCTGATGAGGATGATATGGAAAATGGGATGAACGATGATGATGAAGATGACGACGACGATGATCTAGATGATTATTCGGATGATGATGATATGAGTTGGAAGGTTGGTTTTACTTAGATACTTACTTACTATTGGTTTTACTTAGATATGCTTACATATGAAGTTTGGAATCTTTTTCAGACTTAAGAGTTGAGTGCCAAACCTAATAGTGGGGATGGTCATAGTGTGGATAAAGTCATTTCACAGAAGCATTGTATATACGCTGAAAATAACTGCGAAAATCATGATTTAGATTATTATTCAATATTATTATGATGCTGTCCATATTGATTGAATCAATTGTTGATTACTTTATTATAGAACTAATAAATCACATTAATCAGCGAAAATTTAAAAATTTGAAAACCATAATTTTATATAAAAGGAATGAAAATTATATCAGATGTGTTTTGAAACCATCTTATTGTAGTTTGTTAGACTCAGATATCATAAGTCACTCAAAGTTAGCCCCCCTATATTTTCAAATAAGTTATTTTTATAAATTACGTTTTATACTATTTATTCGTTCCACAAAAATTAACAAAACATGTTTTTTGTTTTGTTTTTTGGGAGTCTCAGGGTAACCCAGTAGCTGATGTACATTTTGTCAATCTGGCTGAATTTTGATTTTTTCAGGTTCGCAGAGCATCAGCAAAATGCATTGAAGCAGTTGTATCAACCAGACATGAATTACTTGTTGAATTTTATAGAAATGTCTCACAGTCACTCATTGCCCGATTCAAGGTATGTAGTATTGCTAACTTTTGATGGATGGATGAACTGATAGTCTTTTGGTATAATATAAAACAAAATAAGGCCTTTCTATATTTCAGATTTAAATGAATCATACCAATCTTAATTTATGCCATGTGGGCCCCTTATTAGAAGTGTCCTAATTTATTCTCTGTATGTTTTGGGAGGTAACTAAATGGATGATTATTTGTTGTCTCCTGTCAGTTATGGATGTTTTGTCGGGTGGCCAATGACAACAAGCTCGAAAAATTGCAACTCAATATTTACCTAAACAAGGTTGAACTATTGTAAAATGTCGATGAATTACTAGGCATCTTCAACCATCCCTTTTTTAAGGAAAGAGAAGAAAATGTTAAGTCTGATGTGTTTGCTGCCTATATATCCTTAGTCAGACATACCAGGAACGTATTAAGTTCGTCAACTAACAAGAATGTGGATGAAGATATCGCCATGGAAACTGAAGATACACCGCTTTCTTTATTAGCCGGACAAGTTCCAAGCATTATCAAAGGTGATTAGATTTTAATCTAGTTATTGTATTACTAGCTGATGAAAAGGTTTATATAAAATTGTGTCAGCAAGTTTCTGAAAATCCCGTTATCTTCTGGTTATTCATAAAGATTCAGCATCATCTGCACTGCTTTTAAGTAGAATTGTTGAAAGCTTTTTGAAGGATGTTATTGGAACTATTGGACTATTGGAAGGTTGTGTTATGTATTGTTTTCGAGCCATTCATAATATATCACAGAATTTTGGTATACATTTCCTTGAGGTGTCTAAAGAACCAACTAGCTGGCATCATGCCACTCTGTTTTGTAGTTTGATCTCTCAAAAGTTGTAATATATTACCACATATCAATCTCTTGTAAAAATAATGTAATTAAAATACAAAAAATAGTTTTTAAAATAATTAGTTCAACATTTTCAAGTGTTCAACATGAATTCAGGACTTTGCTGGATAGTGGTCCAGAACAGATGCCACTTACTCCAATCCGCTGATGTTGTTCAGTTTGGAATATATATTCTGAAAATTATATTGTTATGATAGGCAACAGAGGTACGGGCTTAAGAATAGTCCTAACATATTTTCAGTGTGTCATAAGAGGCAACTAAATGAATACAAAGAAGTGGTAGATGGTTGTACCATATCCCAGAGCAGATACCACACTGCTCTTTACTATTACGGTTCAGTTTGGTTCGGGAGGTTTGAGTGCTGTTGCTGGTATCAAATTTCGTAATTTCTCTTTTCTATTAAGTGACCTTTAGTTGATTACTGCTTCTGGCCTTGCTCAGTGTGTATTTCAATTAAAAAAAATAAATACATCAAATTCTATGAAAATGTATCTATTTTTATTCTGTTGTTTTCGAATCGAATGATTTATGGATTTGCAAATTATGAATCGAATTGAATATCTTGAGTAATGCTAATTAAATATGCTTGCGGTTGTTGGTTTTATATTTTATAAAGTAGCTATGCCGTATTAGTGAAAGCATTAATTCCTTCGAGATGTTGATTCCAACGTTGCTCAGAGTTATTTTCAATTAAAAAATAATCATTATTTTAAATAACGGCTGATTTGAGATTGCTTTCTTTTATAGATCCCTGAATCTCATCTTTGATATTGAACTAAAAATTTTTATTGACTTACCTATTCAGCAATACATAAAAATCTCAAAGACAAAAGTGTGAAGACAAGACAGTGTTGTTTTTCCTTGCTAACTCAACTCGCTCTAACAGTTCCTGGTTGTCTGTCCGAACATCTGGATGTTTTAATCCCGGGAATACAACACTGTTTATCTGGTGATCGACACAATACTTCTAACTTGAAAATTGATGCTTTGAATTTTGTTCATGTTCTTCTTACACATCATGATCCAGAGGTCTGAAATAAAATTCAAATGTTTTTTTGTTTGTTGGTTTTGATCAGAGTGACATAATCTTTTTCTTTGTTAAACACATTGGGATTAAACAGGCATCTTCAAGTGATTCCGTAAAAACCTATAATTTGCAAATTTACTAGCAGAGTTTGAACAACGTCATTCAAATTGTCAAGAAATATTCTGTCTGTGACCTATACTTGATGAAATATAAGAAAGTCTGGACGTTTCAATTGAAATCAAGTTTTGTTTCATTTTTTATATCCTGGACATTTGGACAACAAGGAAAAAATATTAAAAGAATATGATTTATTTGAATTCTGGAGTCAGAATAAAAAAATGCCCTCTATTTATCTAAACTGTTTTATTTCGAAATGTTCTATTTTAGGTTGTCCATCCGTTCGTATCATCTCTCGTGCCATCAGTTGTACAAACAGCGCAAGATCCTTTTTACAAAATAACATCGGATGCTTTACTTGTTATGCAAGACCTTGTCAAGGTAATAATATTTTCTTGTTTACATATACAGATACCAAGGTTTATTAGCAGGTAGCTTGGTGCTAGTTTGCAAATCAGAATTATATCAGCTACTCTGCTACCTGGATGAACATTCATTCATTCCATGAAAATTGAACTGGCCTTCCTGTCTAGCAGTAATTTCCAATAATTTTTTTTTATTTCCAATTCATCAGTGGCTTTTTAATTTAACATGTTTTTACATTTTATTTGTTTCATTTTTCTGATTGTCATTATTTCCTATGGTGCTATGTAAAATGACTGGACAATTTTTTTAATGTATTTGTGATAGGATGAAAATTAACTCGCTTTTTAGAATTACGAGATCTGCATTTCATCGGAGAGCTATAAATGATATTTTTTTTATAGGTTATATGCCATGGAAAGCTGCCCGCAAGTTCAGAACCGTTAATTAAAAATTTGTATGATGCCACATTTCATCGATTGAAAGCTTCGGATATTGATCAAGAGGTCAAAGAGCGTGCGATAACTTGTATGGGACAAATCCTCGCTTCTGCTGGTGACAGGTGAAGTTTTAACTATCACTGTACACCAAGTTCTTGCAGTGCTTTTCCTCCTGTCCTTACCCTTGGGGGGGCAAAGCAGAGAGGCAGAATCTTGATTTGGTCAAGTCATTTTTTTCTGATGTACAAAAAATACTTCTAAATCATCAACACTGCTATTTCATAGCAGCATTGATGATTTTGAATATTTTTTATAGTATGGTGCTACTGGGCAATAAAAAAAAGACATTTCATTCTTCTAGAAAGAGATATATGGTGAAATATTGCTTATTTGCTAGAGGCAAAAAAGCCTTCATCCAGCTTCGAATCATCCATCTTTTTTATTGAAATTCACACCAACAGTCAAAATCTTGTGTTTCAGGTTAGCCCCACATGTACCCGATACACTGGAAATATTTCTCGATCGTCTTAAAAATGAAATTACACGTTTGACGACAGTGCGAGCATTACATACTATCGCATCTCCTGAGAAGCCTATGATTTCTCTGAACAATATTCTGGCAAGAGCGATGCCGATAATGGCAAATTTTCTAAGAAAAAATCAAAGATCTCTCAGAATAGCTACGCTACGATGCCTGGAAAGCATCTTCACCAACTATCCAAGGTAATTTTTCCTTATATAAATTCACTCTAAAAAACGTCCTATTCTCATGAAAATGTTTTTCTGATTGTTGCATTTCAGGCAATTAAAAAGTGGCTGTACATGTCTGCATTGCATAGTAGTCTCATGTCTACAAAGCCCAAATCCTATTGATGAAACTCACTTTCCGTTAGCTTGCCTTCCAAATTGTTTATTCCTTTCCTCTGATATTCTCTCTCAGCAAGGTCGAAAGCAGTGCTTAAAAGGAACTAACTCACGGCCACCTAATAGCAAAGAGCTACCAGCAATGTTGCATGGAACAGAAACGCTATGATAAAGTGCAGTGGGTGGCATCTACCCCGACCAATGGTAAAACCATCTACCATTTCTTTGCCTTCTTTTAGTCGCCTCTCACGACACGTAGGAAATATGTTAAGACTATTCTAAAGCCCGTTCATACAAGGCTAAGTTGCTTAAGTATTTCGGTTAAAATAAAATAAACCCAGAAAGTGGAATCTAAAACCACCTACACCATGTTTCCTCTGCACACCTTTCGGAAGTGAAAAAATATTGTATATTTACAGTGACATCACAGTGAAAATGATTCATGATGTCGAACAAGAACTCTCTCCATTAATAAACGAGAATGATCTTCATATAACACAACTAGCTATCAGATTGCTTACATTGATGATATGTTCTCCTGCTGCTTCATCAGGTCAGTGGTATATTTTTGTCTGGATAAATCGGTTCATGGATCTGCTTTCAATCCACGTTCTCCAAAGTACAACTGTTTGAGGTGTTAAAATACTAGTCTCTCTGGTAATTTTCACCATTCAACATACTTCAGCATTCAGTATATTAACAAAGACATCCTAGTATTTTGTTGAACAAGATTTCTGTTGGATCAAACAAACATGAATGGTGTGGGGGAAAGGTGTTGTTGACTTTCAAATTGTTATTTACATTCTCAATTTCATTTCATTATTTTTATTCAACATTGATTCCAAATTAGGGCTGGGCAAAACCGAATCATTCAGAATTTGAATCTGATTTGGATATTTTTTTCCAATTTTATCGGATCGTTGATTTCATAAAAATAACAAATATCCCATTTTTTTCTATTGCTATTATAGTCTCCATTATGACGATTGGGAAATATACAGTAGCGAGTTAGATATATTAGCGTAAACTGGCTTAAACCCTATCTATTTACGTTTTAACGACAAAATACATTGCATTTTTTGCTAAAAATAGATAAATGCACTTCATTTAGCATGCTTTTGTTCCTATGACCGATTCACAATTGATTCACATATTCTGTACTTCAAATCACCGAATCGAATTGCCTAGTCCCACTAACAGAAACTGATACAAGAAATACTTGAAATATAATCCCAACAACTGTAACCCAGTGAAAAATATTTTATTCAGAAGTGATGGTAAACGACCTAGTATTATTAAAGAACTATTTAGTTGCTTGTTAATGACATGTAACGAAATTTTGAAACCTGCACTTACAGTTACAAGGCAGACAGATTTTATATTTGTCAATTGTTTTTTTATTACAGGGGGTCCAAACTGGCCATCTCCTCTTGACGCTCGTCCAAATTTAACAAGTGATATTTTACCAACTGTTTATGTAATTGTCCAATCATCACTCCTCCAAGGTAAGTCGAATTATATAGGATATCATTTCCAGATTCAAGATATATGTGGATTGAATGCGATTCGCTAAAGGTCTTGGGCGAAGTTTTTATAGGACAATGTAATTGAAAACTTCGCTAAAATGTTTTGCAGCGAAAGACTATCACCATTTTTAAAGATATGAGTGCCCTACTTATTGTTGTTATATACGTTTTTAACAGTTCTTTAAACCTCTTACTGAATCTGTGAAATTAATTTTTTGCAACCGCAAATGCTTGAAATTCCATTTAACAGACTCTTGTTACTTCAGTATCGTGTGCTGTTTGATCTTACCACGGGGGCGTGGTCTATCAGTTGCTCTTGCTTGAAAAAGTGACACTTCCTACTGGCATTATTGAAAGAATTGTTGTATTTGCAGGTGGAGCTCTGAAAGCAGTATTGGATTTCTTCAAGACTTTGGTAACATGTCAAGCGGCTCGATCAGACGGTAGCGATATTTCTTTTCACAAAGTTCTGCGAAAATTGATCGAGCCAATTTATGTACCAGAAAAGCAAACAAAACAACAAGCGAGGGCTTCTCTTTCCCCTCCTCCGTCAGCGGGACAGACACGACAATCTTTGAGCAAGCAAGCTTATTATTCGACTGGTTAGTTAATATTTTCAAAATTTTGTCTGGTATCATAAATCAGAGTTTTAAAGCCAAAAAAATTGCAAATGTTGAAAATGTAAATAAAATTTGAAGAAGCCAAGTTTTTATAACTGTTTAATTTTCATTCGAGAATTGATACAAATTGAATGGTTATTATTTCAGCTGATTGATGTTATTGAGCCTTGCATCACTCACTAGGATCCCACTGTTGTGTACCAATCAGAAAAAAGGTTTTGTCGCAACATTGATTTTATGTTTTCTTATTTTTGCAGCCAAATGTATATCTGCATTGACACACGCTTGTCCAGAAGAAACAGATAACATAATACGTCAGTTTATCATGGATACATCAAATCCAAAATCTAGCGATTCTATTCGTACATTTGCTGTTTTATCCATCGGTGAAATTGGATTAAGAGTTGATTTGAGTGCTTTCCCTGATATTGAAAAGGTGGGATTTATTGTTTTCTCAAATTCCTTTTTACTGTAGTTTAGTTGCCGTTTTTAAGTTTTATTATGTATTGAATCAATTATTATAGAACATGTTGTTCATTGCGGCCGGACACATTCGTAGGAATTTCAAAAGCGAGCTTATACGATAAGTTAGGATTTTTTAATATGTTTAATATTTTAATTTGCTGTGATACTTTTCAATTTCATAAAACCTAACTCTGATATTTGTCCACGCCCAGCTAAAACTGTGGGGATATTGATTATGATTCTGTACCAACACTATTTTCTTTATCAAGCATGAGCCACAGATGGATTGTGCCTTTGCGGCCCAATCCATCATTGGCTCGCGTTTGCCCAACATTTTTTGAGTCTATTTGAGTGGGAACTTTTTTAATACTAATATTATCATATACATTGTAAAATTCCAGTAAAGGATACGTCTCAAATTTTAACATAATGCTTTTTGATATGGTTTTCTACTGATGACAATCCTTGTTTTGTCATACCACAATTCGATTCGTACAGCTATCTTTCCCAAGATACCAAATGTGTCACCTACTTCAAGATAGGCCTGATTTGAAATTAATTTGCCTTTCAATTTTTCTATTGCAGGTTATCATGAAAGCATTTTCGGCTGCCAGTGAAGAAGTTAAATCAGCTGCATCATTTTCACTTGGTCGTGTTAGTATTGGAAATCTACCCCATTATCTACCAATATTATTGAAAGAAATTCACAACCAGGTATTTTTCTAAACTTTGTATTTTTAAGAAGTAGTTTCTTATCTTCTTTTGGCACGACTAGTGATGGATCATGCTCTTTCAAGAAGTTGATGCCAAAAAAAGACTCTGACACCAAAAAATGGTTTTATTTTCATTTCGATCCCTGCACATCAAGAGTGTTATAGTCAAATATTGGTTTCTCCATAAATATATATAATATATAAGCCATATTGAGGATTTGTCCACCAGAATAATTCAACTTTTTTGAGAAGTGTTTTATTTTTGTGTTAATTTGGCGTAAATTACGATTTTGCTGCGAAATAGACAAGATATTCTGACGAGGCAAAAAAATTGATTTCCGGTACCTTACATTCTAAAACCTAATTCAATAAACTGAATTTAAATTTCAAATTACTTTTTAGTCACACATGACAATTTTCCACACACATACTCATTCTAATATGTTTAATATTATGTTAAAGTAATATGTATAATATTGTCTTCGACCTTTCTTGCCACAACGACAAAGATGTTCTTTTTAGTAACTCGTGATATTTTTCCACGTCATACTCTTTTTAATATGTTTAATAATCAATTCTTTTACTTATTTCGTTCCAGCCGAAAAGTCAATATCTTCTTCTTCATGCCTTGAAAGAAACCATTAGTTTGTCAGAATTTTCTGTTCTTGAAAAATATGTTGTTGATATTTGGAAATTACTTTTCAAACATTGTGAATGTGAGGAGGAAGGTATGTATGGTATACTCTTTGAGATAGAACTCATTTTTTTTTTTGAAAAAGCTGAGCTGATGACAAAATTAAAGCAGCTTTTTGTATATATATTTCGCTACACATTGGTCGATTTTGTTTTGATGAAAGTTTTTCTGATTTGGTAATTATTTGGCTGTCAAAAATATTCGAACCATAAGTAATACTGATCGATTTCAGCGCCAATCAACAAAACAATAGTTTGGATATCTTTTTCAAAAATATAAGTAAGTTTCCACCTTAAATTATAAGTTGCTAAAGGGTTGTCTTTGTTTATTATATGACTTCTGATTCAAAAATTTTCATTTTGAGAAGCGAATATATTCATCAATCAATACTGTAACCAGAAGGTATTCGATTTTAGCCACCCCTAGTGATTATTAAAAAAAATTTTAATTGTGGTAAGCTCTTAGTTTATTTTACATCCATCTACTGCTTTTTAAGCTAGAAAAAATCTTTCTTCATCATGTGAATTTTGTTAAATGGGGCTACCAAATTTATAAGGAACATTACGTATATTTTGTCTATAGGAACACGTAATGTTGTAGCAGAATGTCTTGGAAAATTGACCTTGATTCATCCGACTATATTATTACCGGAATTGCGACAAAATTTAACTTCAACATCAGTACTTGTACGAGCTACTGTCGTCACTGCCTTCAAATTTACAATAACTGATCAACCAACTACAGTCGATCCCATGTTGAAAGAATGTATCGGAGAATTCCTGGCTCTACTCCTGGTTAGTAGGATTTTATTTAGAAAGTATTTTATCAAGTAGAAGTCACCCAACAAAGATTATTTGATTTAATGAAATTGACTTTTGCTACTTGCAATAAAAACTACGAATCACTGCAATATGTCTGAGCATTCAGAAAAAGCAATGACAAAAGTATTGATAGATTGTGACTAACAACAGTCGGACATTGCCATTAAAACATGTACCGGACCGATACAGAAAAAAAATGTACCAGTGTGAGAGCCTGGCCGATATTACCTTTCCACAACCGATGCCGATAACGATATTTTGACATTTTGACCACCAATAACCTATATATTATCTGACCTGAAACTCATTGAAATATCCTTCAAGGAAAAGCCATAAGTCGAAAACCATATTGAAAGAACATAACTTATGCTGTGGATTTTTCCAGATAGAAGCATAAAATATTGTGCAATTTTGTCATTTGAACAAAAAATGTGTGTGTATTTTGATTGGCCCGATATACCAGTAGATAGCAAAATGAGGCCGATGTATGTAACCAGTTTATAAAATTGGCAAATTGATGCATTTTGCGACTTGCAACCCTTTTTACATCCATTCCGACCCATGTGTGCAATTCAGTTTTTCACAAAATAGTTATCAGGTTCGCAACATTGATATTGATAAATATTATTATTTTCCCAGTCTCAGCCGACTATCTTATTTTGCCAAACATAGGCGATAAGTGGTTTACACCTTATCAGCACAATTCATCTTTGACAAAATTTAGTAAAGTATGTTCTGGGAAGATTTTTTCGATTGATTATTAGGTAATAATCAGTCTTTTTTTTTTTACACAGTTCAAGTTTCGTGTGAACTGTTGTTGGTTATGTGAAATTACATGTCCCTAACCACTACTGGTTAAATAATAAATTCGTTTTCTTTTACAGGATACAGAGTTGAATGTACGTCGGGTCTCTCTCACAATGTTAAATTCAGCAGCTCACAACAAACCATCGTTAATCCGAGATTTACTTCCAGAAATTCTTCCACATTTATACAACGAAACTAAGATTAGGACAGAGTTGATCCGGTTAGAATTTTTCTAGTTTTTGCATAACCCACACTTGATAAAACTGACCGGTGTCGTTATCTTACGGTAATTGTCAGGCGGTCAAGAATTTTGATTAATCTTAATATGTTTTTATTTAATATTTTTGCAGTGAAATCGGGATATAGGTATGCCAAATTTTATGGTGTTAAATTTGACATAGATCATTACCTGCAACGTCGAAACATCATTCAATTTATATAATGTATTTCAATGCCGTCCAAACTAACTTTCGACGACAACTCTAATAACAACAAATTTAATTTTTTCGTACCCAGCAATGTGGTCCGGCAGACAAATAGTTACAGCCTTTAAAATAGTCCTAACGTATTTCCTGCGTGTCGTGGGAGGCTAATAAAGAGCAACAAAGAAGTGGTAGATGGTTTTACCATTGCCCAGGGCAGATACCACTCACTTTATCATGGCGTTTCAGTTCCGTTGGGAATGTTTTCCGTATAGAGTGCGGTTGCTGGTACCACATCTTTTAGTAGCTCTCTGCTTTTGAGTATAATTTGTTGGTTCCTTTTAGGCACTGCTTCGTCCATACTTCGTCAAATCTGACTACCATAATCTAGAGCAAAAATATTATTTTGGCAAGCACGGGTCACTGATGGACCGCTCCTCGTCGAAGCGATCCATCAGTGGCTCATGCTTGACAAAACACGTTCAAGCAAGATATTTTATACTGGGATAAGATGTTATTGAATTGAACTTGTACAAACAATATCTGGCTATTTGTAATCGACAATTCACACAGGGAGGTGCTGATGGGACCATTCAAACACACGGTGGATGATGGTTTAGATGTACGAAAGGCTGCGTTCGAGTGCATGTATACGTTGCTCGATACATGCGTACAGCAACTAGATATTTTTGAATTCTTGAAATATGTTGAAAATGGATTGAAAGATAGTTATGATATTAAGGTACGTGATTCTTATTTGCTTTCGTCGAATTTCGATGAGTTCTGATTTTTCTCCCCCTGAATTGTTTACTTGTAGTTGGTATCCAGGACTAATCGAACACTTGTGGAAATGAAAAATTCTTGATTTTAGATATATTTCAGGATAGTCGGATGTGGAAATCTGTCATTTTTGTTGAATGAATCCAGAAGAAATCAACAGAAAAATTTGCTTTCCCTCTAAATTGACCTAGTTTCATGAAATAAAAGAAATTGTGTACTATAATCAAAATTTTCTCTATTTTTGCAATTTATATTTCTCTTAAAATGAGTTAGAATTCTACCTATCAGCAAAAGCATGGGTGAATTTAGACGGTATTCGAAATGTTAAAATATTCGGTTTTGGCCATCCCTGGTTGGTACGATCTTGTTAGCTCATAAATTAATAATTCAAGTATTGGACTTTTGTGATGTAGTTTATTACAATCTATTTCAAAGAAGGGTCTTGAGCTTATTCAAAACAATAATTGAAAATCTATGAACTATTTATGTATCATATATATTTTTCAAATTCCAAGGTGAGAATGCTGTAACGAAGAGCATGTATGATGTGTGATGCAATTCCATTAGCATTGGACCCCACAGACTTTCACACACCTTGTACATTGAGCACCTATTAAAATGCACACACTCGGATTGTAGTGGTCCGATTTTGTACAATTTGTTGTGTATACTAATCTTTCTTGTGTGTAATATTTAGGCAACAATTTTACGACCATAGTTGTGTCAAAGTTCAGTCAAAATAATTTATCATAATCTCAAATCATCCATACATTGTACGCCCATGGTTTTATCGGAATATTTTTATACCTACATAATTTTGAATTTTTAGCATTCAATTTGACATTTTTTCCAGATGTTGACATTTTTAATGTTGGTACGATTGGCAGGATTATGTCCAAATGTTGTTTTACAACATCTCGATAAACTCATTGAACCATTAAGAGCTACTTGTGCTGTCAAGGTATGTATTATTATCCTGTAATAAAAATTTAGTATATCTATGTTACCGATGGGTTACGCCACCAAGACACAGTTAACCTTCAACCCAAATTTGACAAAACATGATTAAAAAAAAGGCGAAATTCAACACGATTCGGAATTAATCTCAAATTTGCACTGTTTTAACTTTATCATAATTTGTACTAAGTTCATGTTTTTGACGGTAATAGACCAGGGACTCTTTATGCTGCTACCAGCGACTTACGCTCCACAGATGAAAATTTTGTTGGAAATTAAGCATTCTCAATCAGAATATCCCAACCACGACTTACAGCATGATCAATAAATTGTCTATGCCTCGCGATATATATTCAGTCACAAATATTCCGACTGGTTGTGAATCGGCTCAAAGCGCAGTCGCTTAGTTGTCATGTTTGACTAAACAAAATTTTCAGGTATTCGATGAAATATTTTATTTGTTTTTTTTTTTGAATCTTTTTATTCCGGTAGGTATTTTTAAACTTTGTTTCAAGTTCATTAAAATTTTTAATCACAGGTAAAAGCAGATTCAGTAAAACAAGAATTTGAGAAACAAGACGAATTGAAGAGATCTGCGTTGCGTGCAGTACACGCTTTGTTAAATATACCGGAAGCTGATAAATCACCTGTAATGAGTGAATTCCTTGCACAGGTATGTTTACTTTACTGGGTTGAAGCCAATACGATTTTTTTCTAAAGTAAGAACATTTCAAATCTAATCTATCTAAACCTGATTCATTCACAGATTCACGGAATATCCAGTGCCTAGGGTAATTTAACTCCTAATTAGAAGTACATATTGAGTATGAGACACCTAGACGGGCGCGATGCATCAAATCAAAATCAAAAATCAAACCAAAAATCAAAAAAAATTTGACACAAATTTTACTGTAACTGACTGCCATATGGAATCAACAAAAAAGAGTATTCCGGATTTGTCTGAAACGCACATATATCAAAGACGATTCAATTCCTGAAAGTAAAAATGACATCTATATCCGTAACAGCCAGTGGGTCATCTATGCAGGTTTCCGGGGGTCCAATCTTTTTGGATAATCATAAATTTTTCGTCTTGAATTTATCGTATAACAAATGCTACTTGCAACAATTGTGAGGATTTCTTCTTGCGTACAAATCTGAAACACGTCTCTAATTTCCCTATAATAAGTTGGTCCGACCTCACCCAAATAAGCAAAAATCATGATGGAATTCATAAAATGATGAAGAAGAGTAAGTTTCTGCATGTGAACGGAATTAGCAAGAAAAAATACAAAGTTCAAAAATTATTCATAAATCTTTAGCAGGATATTTCGTTCCATTTCCTTATTTTCTTGCATTATGTTACCAAATTATACCTCTGAATCATATTTTAGCTATGATTCCATCACGTTCTACAAAAAACATTGAAAGTTTCTTGTGTGTGCATTCACACATTTTAGCAATTACAAAACTGTTATCCCCCAAAATGTGGGAAGTCTACTGCCGCCGCTGATTATCAGTTTACATTACATGCTTTTTTTAAAACATCGTGATATAATTGTTCCAGGTGAGGTCCAGCACAGAATTGTCATCAATGTTCGAAAGTGTTCAAAAAGATTCGTCGGCAACATCTCTGTCTGCGTCAGCGTCTGTTGAAACGATGGATACAAGTTAAAATTGAAATGAGAATATATTGACAATGTTTTTGTATTGAATTCAGTCAGAAATTTAATTTTGTCAAGCACGAGACACAGATGGACCGCGCTTAAGCAGCGCGATCCATCAGTGACTCGTACTCAACAAATGATTTTTTGACATTATTTTTTCTGGCTTCTTTTCTGAGTCGAACTTTAAAATTTCATTTAAAACGTTGAAGGAGAACTTCATCTGCAACTTTCGCTAAACAAAATGTGATTTTTGATTGTGCTGTCATATCTTTTATGTATTTGCTGCTCTTCTGGGCAGATCACTCGCCAACCACTTATTCAATGTGGACAGAAGAAGACGCATGTCCTCTCCCCATTCCCTCGAGCTTTTTAAAGAGTCTTAGTTGTGTGGATCAACAGGCTTCGCTGGGACTCAAATCTGACTTATCATGCTGTTCTTACATTAGCACTACACAAACACCATTGAAGCTGTGGTCATTCACAGCAAAGAAGGCTGCTTGCATTATAAATCATGTCCAGGTGTTACGTCTGTACACCAACAGAAATGCCTGGTTAAAAATATAATCTTAGTTCAATTTTATATTCAAAATTTAATTAGTTATAGAATTATGATTTAAAGTTTCAAACGATTGAAATTACTCTTTTTCGGCATATTGGACAGTCCGACCCGATTGTACATGTAAAAGTTGGCCATGTCGCGATTTCCCGCATAATGCAGCAATGTATACCATTCAGAATTAGTTACAATGCCAGAATATTAAGACTATTTGGATTAGGATATCTTCATTCGAAAACCCTTCTCCATAGAAATTGTAACAATTTTGACAGAACAACATATTTCATATCAGTAAAAAATATAATCGTTGTTCCTATATTTCGGACATGCTTTTCCTCTTAGAAGTCTGATCATGTCGGAAATGTTTTGCGCACGTACATTTTTTTTGTTAAGCTGAGTCATCGATGGATCGCGCCGATTAGGCGCGGTCCGTCTGTGTCTCATGCTTCACAAATTTATGTTTGGGATTTAGATTACGACTTCTGCACAGTGTATGAATGGGTATCATCACAATTTTGATTTATCTAACAATCTGAAAAAGCACTTTTGGCGCTTCACTAGTATGCGGTGCATCAGGTCTTCATTCTCAATGTTCATTTTGTCATGCCGAAATCATTATTGTTATTTTCCGCAAAATTATGTATATATACACTGCTTGCACGATTTAATCTGTTCGTATTTTTTTTCTATGGCTGCAAGTATGTTTAATATTTTGTTCCAACGAGGATAAATGTTATGAAAGTTCAAAAATGCAGCAAAATATCTCGTAAAAAGCTTGTTACTTGGAAGAAATGTACTGGTGAAGTTGAGATGGTGTTCAAGTAAGGAATAGAAAAAGATCTGGCTGTGACGTATTATGCATGAATTTTTATTCGTCTCTGTCATAGGACGTGTTCACAAAAAAGCGGACACGAGAAAATATTTAATATTCTTACGCGAGACCATCAAATTTTGTGGATGGCAACTTCAATCCGTAGTTCACTGCTCCAGTTTCAGCTATGTTCTCCGATTGTCTTAGAATTCGTATGGTTTTACAAACCAGAAAAGCTGCTTCTTTGAAGCACGATGAACCGAAGTAAATAGGTTTTACGGACTGTGTGCGAGTTGTTGGTTGCAGGCAAGGGTGGCAGTACGGTACGGTACGAAATTTTTATCGTACTTCGAACCAGCAAAATAATTTCGTACCTTTCGACGTCACCAACATCTTACATCAAAGTGATGCAGTTTTATGATATCTGGTTTAAAATCCAGGACAGATAACATGCGCGTAATCAAGCATATGTCACCCCAAATATCATTGTTCACATTGCGTATAATATGAGAATGGCAGACCAGTGGTGATAAATAGTGGTAGGATGAGCACAGTTTTCGCGAAAAAATCTGGCATAAAGCAATATTTAGCATATTAGCAACATGGGTTTCGTGCGGTCACATTCGAAGGCATGGTTATAAGAACATTATCATTGTGCATCTGGTATTTCTGGTGCAATTTACGTTCTCTTCGCATTACTGAATAATGCTATTTATTTTTTCATACCACTCAGACGTATTCCCGACATGCCTCGTTGTCTATATTGTGACATGGCTGTTTTTTTACAAAATATATCTTCTATTTAAGATGAGCATCAGCTAACATTCAACTCAAAACAGCCTAAATATAACTTTATATGCTGATGTTTCTGCTCTGATAATATACTTCTACGTGTACAAACAAAACGTAATAGCGGTGGTTACTGGTTAGCTTAGTTGCATAGTTGGTCCGGGGGAGAGAGTTTTTAATTTAATTTCACAAAATTTTCGCGCGCCTGCGTTGCGCAGTATTTTTCTCTGATTAATTTCGTAGCATTAAGCCTTTAAAGTGAAAACCATTATTCAATTTTTACAAAATTTCAATGGGCTTGGGCTATGCCCAACAACCGTTAGGCACGGACCTTTGTTGTTTTTCTATGTTACAACTACCCAAGTGCCTTGCTGGAGGGCACGACTTACTTCTTAAGTTTCTATGCGATGATAAGTTAGAACAGAATGTAGTTGAAAATATGCATGCAGTACTATTTTTTCAAACTGCCAGCCTGTTTCCAACTAAACACTGATGTACATTGTATTCTTATGACATTGGAATAAGGTACGCGCAATTTTCACACTAAGCGGAAACGTTCAAACAGAACTTAACCGCTATAGTATAGTTGTTATCTACCAAGTGAAAGTAAAACCAGCCATCAGAGTTAACTGGTTTTCTGATAGTGATAGTGTTTTTTCGAATAATTGGAGAACAATAGACGCAAAAGCTACTAAAATTCAAAACACTTGCTTACTTGGCCAATTGGGAAGCAAAGTTGTGAAACATATTTGATACGTTTTTGTCAAGACATGCTGAAGGTAAATTATCCTATTCGGTGGAGTCTAGAAGTTGAACGTTATTACGCGCTCACATATGTCATACCTGGTTCCTATGTGAAATTATGTCAATGAGAAACACGCGTGCATGCGAAAGCCTCTTACTAAGCGAAAATATATCATGATGAGATGTTATAGAATATAATGCCATCTTACAAAAATTGATTTTGGCTTCCTTTTTCATCTTTTGAGTACTTGACAGCAAGAAGCCGGTAGCTTAGAAATTTATATTTTGATCGAATCAAATACGTAATTGAGTTTGTCGTATTTGAGGTACTTGATTAAAATGGCGGAAGGGGTTCAGTAAGTCATTATATAATGGCGTCGTCTCACTGTACCCCATATTCCTTTCGATTTCTGCGCTATCTCTAATTCCATCATATTTTTGGAGACACGCTTATATATTTCTTCAATCTGGACAAAATCGATAAAAAATGAGTTGTTGTTGCTTCGAGTTTCAATGCATTTGAAGATTTTTCTTCGTCACTAAATCAACTTTTACCTTCATCATTCCTCGGATGGCAATTGCATTAGTGAGCACGTGTATTTTTATGTTTTTTTCACGTTTTTAGCATTTAAAATTAACCTCCATCGATGATATCGTTCAAGTTTGTCAGAGCTGAACATGACGATGCGACTAAATTATCACATCGTCGATGGTCAACTCAAACAAACGAAAACTTTGCACTCCTAGCCAGTTAGAAAAATATTGACCAAATCAGAAAAAACATTGAATAAACATGTTTTATTATGCGTGGGTCACTGATGGATCGTACCGCAGAGGCGCGGCCATCTGTGTCACATGCTTGTCAAAATATAATTTCCGTTTGGAAAGTCAAATTAAAATCACCTCTTCGGCCGCAGGTACGTAGGTATCATTTTTGGCTTTCATAAAGTGCGGGTAATTTCATATTTGTGGTTTTCACTGCGAGCTTATGATCCATGTACATATTTTATAAAGTATGAGTCATTGCTGAATCGCGCCCTCGAGACGAGAGACAAAAATATAAGATTTCTTTCTTTTTAATGTACGACTGCGATTAAACGTTTAGGCGATTGTCAAACTGATGAATTGGTGACCACATAAAATCATAGGAGTAAACGTGACCATTAACGCCTGATAAATTATTTAGTCAGTCGCACTGCTTCCTAATACAAAATTAAAAGAAATATGGTGATAGCGCTGATTTACCAAATAGTTGAATACAAACATGACTTACTTATTTTTACGACAGCCCTGTTGGAATCCAACTAACCGGTAATCCCCATGAAGACATTTTGCGTCGACAAAAGCATTGTCATTGCCGCGAGTCGGACAAGGAAAAAAGGCACTAAAAAATCACTTTAGGATCGATTCCATGATTAGTTTATCCACATCTTGTGGTAGCTCTTTGTTATCAAGTGGACGATAGTTGGTTCCTCCTGGGCACTGCTTTCGGCCTTGCTAAGAGTGAATTGAAAAAAGACGATAAAAACACAGATTTTCCCTTTCATTTTTTTTAATTTGCTGTAAAAATGTGTCGGCAAGGATTTTTTTTGTGTCCAATGTTCATTATGACGTCATAATTTAACTAAAGCGGATCCTGCTGCTGATATTGTTCGAGTTTGTCAGAGGAAAACATGACGATGAAACTGAAAAAGGATTAATTCATCGTCGATATTCAACTCAAACGAACAAGAAATTCTGATCCAAAATAAAAGTAAAAAAAATAATGAGCAAATAGTTTTTATGTTATGCGTCGATTTAAATGGAACATTGTAGAAAGCCACACTTTACTGATTCCCTAAAAAATTTACATAGCATGAGCCACATATGAACCGCGCCTACATCGTTGATTCATGCTTCAAAAAACATGTTTCGGAGGAAATATTTCCAACTGAGATTTTACCTCCTCTTTTTAATTTTCGGGAGTTTTACAATATCAAGTATCTACTTATCAAAAGATTAGGGAGAAATCTTTGTTTTATTTTCATTATCTTTCCCATTTTGACGTGACTCAGTTCAACCGTTTGAACTACGATTTAACTGAGGATTCACCGACCATTACAGAATTATTCCGATGCATTGCGATCGATGAAAAGTTTCCAAGTCAATATTATTAGTACACACATATTCAGTCTAGTATGGGTCACTGATGGATCCCGCCGAAGAGGTATGCATCTAAATTATTATCAACACTAATCATAATATACAGTGATATACAGTGTCGATAGTGTTGGGTCACAGACAAGTTGAAAATAAACATGGCGTACTTATTTTACGGCAGCCCTGTTGGAATCCAACTAACTGGTAATCAACATGTAGACATTTTCACGACGAGATAAACATAACCACATTTCGGGCAGTGTGGCCCAACTTGACGTTTACCGTCTAGCAGCGTAATCTGCGAGACCATGAGTGTTCCCGTAAAGCAAAAAACTCTTTACTGCACCATCTTTTTATATTTTCATTCAGCGTTGCTGTAAAAATGCAAGTTTCATTCAAGGATTTAAACTCTTTTCACTGGTTAGGGTTATGAAGAAATAATTGGTCCGCCAGAAATATTCGAATTTTCCACCCCTCTCCCCCGGCTTTTATCGTACATCCTTGTTGATCATCCTTGTTGGTTAAGCGTGGGTCACTAGTGGATCATGCTTACCAAATTAACTTTTATGTTACTTCTTGTATGTAACATGAAAAAATCAGGAGCAATACATTTTTGCTTGGATTTTGAAAACATTAGCAATATACACTTATACAGTGTGAGAGTGTTCAAGCTTATAGGAATTGAACGCGAACAAGAATATTCTTCGATAAATTCACATTCGACGCACAACTCAAATAAGCGTAAACCGTGTGATTGTATAAAACTTACTTTTCTGAGTTGACAATAGTGTAAAAAACACTTCCAACTTCTATTAAACAAAAATGAATTCTGTTTTATGCACAAAGATAAAATAACTAGAATTACTTCATTCTTGATAACAATACTCGAAATAGTTTCATTAATCGACCACGCCGATTTTTGGACTGTCGAATATAGAATTATTCAAATTTGACCAATCTATTTCGTCGATGAACTCCGTTATTCATCCGTAGTACAAGCTTGACACGAGAAATATTTAGCCAAATACGCGTCATTATAAATTGACCTTGCGTTTGCCAAAACTAGGCAAGCAATAGACGCAGCCGTCCTACAATTCCCTATTAACAATATCGTTAAATATTAAGTTGTTATATTTAAATATATATAATTTGCTTTTAATTATCACATTACCGCGTTGCCACGTTAATTTGAGCTCATAATAAATTTAATTTTTCTAACAATGCACCAAAGATGACAGAGTCACAAAGGTGCGTTTCATCTGTGACGCATTCTTGGCAGAACATATCCAAGAAGAGTGGAATAAAGCTTTACACAGCGTTAAGCAAGACACTTACTTGACTGTAAAATTTAAAATGTATAATTCCAGCAACAGCCCAGTCTGTGTCCAACTATATGTTGTGCAGCATGTTCCCCGTTGTTACCCGATCAGAAATTGTGTTTTGTCAAGTATAAGGTACAGATGGACCGCGTCTTGTCGACGCCACCCACAGTGATCCATACTTAACAAAATATGTCTTGACAATTTTTTTTTCGATTGGATATCTTGATTATCATATTCTTCAACAAAATGATTTTATATTGGGAAGCTTTCTCTAATAAAGGTCGGAAACAATTCACACAGGTGCCAAATTCACAACGGTCTATCTTGCAAAAAGTTACAGAAAATGCAAAACCATGCAGAAAAACATTATTCATAAAAACTCCGCCACTATAATACAGCGATGCGAGTGGTATCTCCCCTGGGCCGTGTTAAACCGACTACCATTTTTAGTTCCAATTTAGAGACCTTTTGCGACATGCAAAAAATACGCCAGGACAATTCCATAACACTAAACATTACCCATTAGCGCGATTAATCTGTAGAATGAAGCTTTACACAACATTCAGAAAGGCACAAACTTCACTGTTAAATATAAGTTAATAATTTTTGAAACAGCCCAGTTTGTGTCCAACTATACGTTATGCAGCACGTCCATCGTTATGTTGTCTTGATCACGTAAAAAATGACAACGAAATCGAAAACGATATGGAACTAACGATCAGATCAGAGAAATAATTTTGTCCAAGTGCGAGTCACTGATATACCGCGCCTCGACGGCGCGGTCCATCAGTAACTCGTGCTTTTCATAACATAATTTTTTTAATAAGAAGATGATTGTGATTGCTTTCATTTCAATTAAACATGAATATGAATCTTATTTTCTACAAAAATTCATAATCAATGTTCAACTCAATAAAACGCAATCTGTCAGGTTAATATTGTCATTAATTCTATTTTGTATTCAAGTATGATACATTAATGGCTCCTATTCGGTAACACGTTTATTATGAAAATAAATCTTGATAGAGAAGGACGGGAAATGCAATATTTTCGGAACTTAAAAATATGTGCCCATTATAATTATATCATTCAAAAAAAGACGATAAACTATACTAATATCTGGATGTTCCGATTTATTTTCATCATATTTCATTATCCAGACCGCAAAAAAATTGATTCATATCTTATATTCCTATATGTAGATAGCAGTCTGGTTTATCAGAGTTGAGCAGGAATATGAAAAAAGCTTTACACAACTTTTCATATTTGGGGATCAACTCAAATGAACGAAACCGTTGAACCCCTCTTATTAATATTTCATCTATTTGAGGGCGATCATATACCAATGGTTAGGGTACAACCCATTAAAAGGTGTTTGCTGGAGTTTTAAATTAAATAATATAACGAATTCCCAACGAAGAATTGTGTATTTTCTGATATTGGAAATGGGCTTGGCGCCCGTCCTTATTTATCAAAACAAAAAAAAGTGTATATACTAAACTAACTTTTGACCGACAATCTTCAGTCAACCATAAGTCACTGATAGACGCGCCATGAAATTGCAATTCATCACTGGATCATGTTTGGTAAAGTGGTAAATTCTCGATGTCAACTCCGTTTCCAATATCGCGAGTAATGGATTTGATGATAATGTTGATTCAATAAGAAGCTGAATGCAAACATGACTTGCTTAATTATTTGACACAGCCGGGTTGGAATCCAACAATAAAATAAATCACCTTAGCGACGCTTCCATCAGTGACCTATGCTCGATTTGCTTGACTCAGTATCTTATGCTTGATTTAAGTTAAATGTTTGAAAAAACACGACTACCAGAAACCTCTCCATTTGTACACCATATTACTATCTATAAGTTGTGAAATGCCAACATCCAGAATCCTGAAAATCTGGGATTAGGTTGATCCATTAAACAATTGGATACCAACGCAACTTGCTTAATTATTCTACACAGCACGGTTGGCATCCAACTATATAATGCATCAACTAAATTTGATTCAAAGTCATTGAAAAAAAGCGCTGGATAGAACCGACTTTCCGATCCTTGAAGCATCAATTTACCGCATTTCCCTGCTCTTCTCTCGGCAAACTTCACGCAACCCATTGGTCTCATGGCCGCCATTTTGTTTGCGACTCACACTTCTTGTCTAACTTGAAAACAACCCTCGTTTTAGGGCTACCGGGTTCCTGCATAACATACTTCTCTTTCTGCTTAATTTTCTTTTGCTGAGTATGAACCCAGATGGCGTGTTCCTCAAGTGGCCCATACTCGGCAAAACATCTTTCAGAAGACTATTTTGACCAAGTTCATACTCCAGATTGCCAGTTATATTCACAGTTCAAAGTTTGATGTGAAGATAAAACCTTTTCGGTTAAATATATTCGAGAATCATTTTAACATGATGCAATTTCGGTTGAACCGCGCCTCGACATCACGATACATCAGTTACAATTTTTTTTTGCCTGGGCATCTTTCATTACACTTCGACCACTGACAGCGGCGCGATCCACCCGCAGTTAAGCTTCACAATTTTTGATATGTACTACCGGTAGTTATTTTTTTAATATAAATAAGCAAAAATCTTGAAGATTTTGGTGTAATAGTATTCATATTTCTATGTTATCAAAGCACTCGTATCGAGATTTACGCAGCGCAAATCATATCACAAAAAAGATGTAAGCCTCTACTACCAATCATATCCATGCATAGAAAAAATAAAACTTATGCCTAGAATTGGTAAATGCAAGAGAGGTTGTGTTTCACCATATGGATAAGATTTTTTATCAAAAATAAAAACACTCTCTGAGCAAAGCCGAAAGCAGTGCCTAAAAGGGACTTACTGCCGACCAAAGAAATGGCCGTCATTACTCTTCCACAGTGCTTCTTATAGTTAGTAAAACTTCTTTTTATAAGCTGATCTCCATTGCTGAAAATGGCAAACCTTAATTGTCAAAAATATCCAAGCAGCATAAAAATAGTTGTGCTGTACAAGCAAAAGTATATTTTAATTCACAGACAAAAAAAAAACGGGACGTAATTCACAATTCGCGCCCCAGCTGTGACTCCTTTTTTGGTCAACATAAAATTTACAAATGGTAATTTCCGACAATAAACTTTATTGTCAGCATAAAGTGTGATTTGCTGATATTGTTTTCCCCAGTTAATATTTCCCTTGCGCGATATCCCGCAGTCTTCGACTCAAAAAAGCGAAATCAAAAACAGAGAAAATTGTCTAAGCATGATTTGTCAAGTACGAGTCACCGATGGCTCAACCGTGTTCCGCGCTTGATTTTAATACCTAGTATTAACCCGTAACATCGCGTCTTCAGATAATTATATTTAAAAGGTTGATTGATGATAATATTGATCCAACAGATAGATAAATACCAAAAGGGCCAAATAATGACCAATTTTCTATAGGCCCTGTTGGAATCCAACTAATTGTGAAATCACAGTGTAGCAGAAGTAATAATTAGAAACGAATTTTAATGGAACATACCACTTGCGCGACTCATAAATGACATTATCTTATTATCTTATATAACATTATTTATTTTTGCTAGAACGATCAATAGCAGAATAGATTTCGTGGTCTATGACCAAATTTTTAATTACAAGATATAAACACGAGTCGTTTCTCCGAATCGAGTGTTCTCTGCAACTAACAAAACTTTTGTTCAGATCTTCTCTCCAGTCTGTATATTGTACCCTATACTACTATATATCAGCGCAAATAAAAGTTGTCGATGAAACAGTCGCCATTTTCTTTCCACCGTTTGGTCATCGATTGAAAATCGCCAAAACAAACAATTCGAATTTAAACAACAGTATCCAAAACCTTATATTTCTTTCAAATGATACAAAAAAGTCCGAATTTCAAATAAATATATATATCAGAACCTTTAAACCAAACCCCGTATATACTAATTTCGATTTTTTAAACTTTGCCGCTCATCGAACGCAAGCAAGCTGCAAATGTCACGCACTTTTCGCGGCGCGATCCATCGGCGGCTCGCTTACATTTTTTTATATTCATACATGAAAATTCCATAGAAAATTTCAAAAATTAGGAATTCTATTAAAGTTATATAACCTAAACGTATTAAGTATGGTATGCACTAATTAGTCAGTATTTCATATATTCATAGTTTTGAAATTGCTTCAGTTATTTGGGATTTTTTCAATTTCAAACGATTCAGATTTTTACGATTCAGAAGTTGGAGATAGTGTTGATTCAACAAATAGTTAGATACGAACACGACTCTGCGGAATCTTATGACAGCCCTGTTGGAATCCAACTAATAGATGAACGACATGTCACATCAATCTCTTTAACATTTCTTAAAACTCAGTCCAAAATTTCATTTTTTTTCAAGTATGAGCCATAGATAAAGCACGCTTAGTCATTGCAATCTATCACTAGTCCATTCTATCACTAGTCCGTAACTGACAAAACGTTGTTCCGCAGAATTTCTGTGATTGAGAAAAAAAGTTGGCTATTTTCGATCGGTCCTGATATGCCAAGGCCCGTTAATTTCGGTCTTGAGTCGTTCTGACATGCACGACATGTTTTATAAGCATGAGCAACAGATGGAACTATCTGTTGTTCGTGCTTGACAAAATGTTATTGGCAAGTTAATGTAACTTGAACAGACTTAACAGCGTAATTAAAAATTTTTTTATTAAAAAAGCCATGAAAGCCATGAAGGTCAACACGATCTGGAAAGAAGTGAGAAGTCAAGGAATTCCAAAGTTCTTGGAAGCGAACTTCTCGTATAAAACCCTTTACCATTTCGTCAGTGCAAACAATAACAAATAGTTGAACACAAACTTGGCAGGTATTATTACAACAACAGCCCAGTATGCGTCCAACTGAATGTTATTACGCATAAATATTTCTCCTTGGACTAAAACTAAATAATTCAAACGCCACTGACTTGAATTATCTCATTCAATTATCCCTAAACTTATTTTTATTTAATTTTGTGTATAAAATCACAGTATTGCACAAATTTAATGTTATCAAGCACGGACTCATACAAAATTTTGTAATTTGAACTATGATTGTAGCAAAGCCAATGCAACATTAAGGCTGGGCGGTTTTCCCCATATTTTTTTTATAATAAACCGAAAAACATTGCTCAATTTTGTCAAAAAATTACCTTCACAGATGTCAGTAGTTACATTAGTCAGAATTGAGCATGAAAATGAAAGCTTTACAATTAAATTCATAATCGATGTTCAACTCAATCTAATGTAAATCTTTATTAAATTCAGTCATACTCATCTCTCGAAACAAAAAATGGGCAAAACGCATTTGCAGCAGTTGAAAGTTGGTTCATGGCGCATTGCTATGAATCATATGTGTCTGCGGTCATTCAATGGCGAGCGACTTTTCCTGCGCTTCTATCGAGAAAAGTCGCCAACGGGTCTCAGAAATTTTATTTTGCTAAGCTTGCGTCACATAATATATTATATCATTGACTCATGCTTTTCATGAAGATAAAAGAAAACGAGCAATTATAAATTAATCAGAACGCGCACACACATTCATACTTATATTTGAAAGTTTGCAGAATAAAATTGTTATTGAATGAATTAAACATGAAATGAATTGATGGTATAAGAATAATTCTATTTCAATGTTCAACTCAAACAATAAAAATCAAGTAAATGCAATTATTTGAGAATAATACTGGAGTTTAGTTCAACATCCCACCCATTTAGCAACGTCGCAATATATTTACCTAATTACAAATTGTGTTTTGATAAGCATAGGTCACAGATGGGCCGCGTATTTTCAACGTGATACATCCGTGTCTCCTACTTACAAAAGATGATTTGATAGCATTTTTCCGATTGGGTACATTGTCAATTTTAAACATCTGCACTATCATTGCGACAAAAATTACTGATTTTCACGCACGTGTACACAATTCACAAAGAGATGATTCAATCGACAAGGTATCGCGCTGCAGAGCCTTGTCGGAATATTAAACACATTTATACACGTACCTTTTTGTTAAGTGTGCGCCACTGATAAATTGCGCCGTCGTAATTTGTAACTAATATATTGCAAAATATGGCCTTCAATTGTGATATGATCTCAATCCGATTTTTGTTAAGTGTGCGCCACTGATAAATTGCGCCGTCGTAATTTGTAACTAATATATTGCAAAATATGGCCTTCAATTGTGATATGATCTCAATCCGATTTTTGTTAAGTGTGCGCCACTGATAAATTGCGCCGTCGTAATTTGTAATTAATATATTGCAAAATATGGCCTTCAATTGTGATATGATCTCAATCCGATGGTCGGTCGCCATTTTATCTGTGCAAAACACAACAGATGTTAGACAAAGACTTGACTGAAATGTTTCTAACACAGCCCCGACGGTGTCCAACTAACTATTATGAAACATGGATGCGATCACGTTCACGCAGGACTAGGTAAATATTCTGATGAGGCGTGGTTCAAGTGTGGATCATGCTTAAAAGAGTCATTGACCAAGCATGACCCCAAAGACTAAAAACACGCTGGCGCATGTTGCTTATTTTCTGTTTGTTTTATATTATCCTTTTAAGTCCCGCACTACAATTCATGGATAACAGAAAAAAATCTTGGAAAAACGCCTAGGCAACGTAGGCGCGTATTGGGGTTTCGGTACACACCTAATTAATATCAGAGTAACTCCCAAAAAAAACTGTATTCGATAATTTTGGCCGTATTGGCATTCATAATTGCTTGAAAATAGAATGAAGGAATTTTCAGCATTATTTGTCAAATTTATTTTTCCAATTCAATAACTTATCAGTATTTATCTGATACACTGTAAATGATCGAATCTCCACTAATAAAGAACCATAAAGTTCTCCAGGATATCTGAATTTCGTGAGCGATTTTAAAATTAAGGCAAATATACCTTCTTGGTTGGTTCGTTATAGATATTAAATAACAATATTGACGAATCATCTGACAAAATTCATCTTATACCATTCTTCTCCCTTCAACTAAATGCAGAAATATCTACGAAATTGAACTGTTCTCCTTCACAGGGTACCGTACTATATTCTTGAATGGCATTATGAAAGAATCGGCAAGAAAAAAACGCTGATATCATTGGCACTGGTTACGACGATAATTTGTCCGACTTCTCAGCGTTGCCGCTTTCCCTCTGAACTCCAACGACGTAAACTATAAATCATAATATATTAAGAACTCGCGCGACCTACATAAAAATGAAACTAGGAAAATTTCAACTTTAACCTTTTTTTCTTCCTTACAGCATTACTAAGAATGACATAATTGTAGCCATCCTAAACAGACGTAACAAAACATGTTTGGCCAAAACGTTTCTGATTGGCGTGCATCAGCACCAGCGAATAAAGGTACTGCGAAAAATCGGTAAAATTGAGCGATACATGAATCAGAACCAAAATCGAACCAAAGCAGATTATCCGTATATTGACCGGATCAAATACCTTTTTCGGTACCTCGATCGGTTTCCCTTATTAGGAACGAGTTGAAGAGAAACCTCGTCAGCGCTTTGACGACGCGATCCATCAGTGGGTGACCAACACCGCCTAACCGAAAAAGCTGGAAACCTCTCCATAAAATGAGAAATAGAAGCCTTCAGAACAGAAATGTAATACGCGAATTTCTACCATAAAATGCATAAATTTTGATCGCGCCCTATTTGTTTTATGGCCTCCTCCCCTCGCCCTGTAACCACTGGTGGGTGATATTCAACAACATCTGTCTTGGAAAAAAATCTGTTGCCCGATTTTTCGGCGATTTATAGTACCCCTGACAAAGATGGCTTTGCTGAGGTCAGCAATGGTTATAAAGAACCACGGAAAACTTGATTTTATTAAGGAATATTTAAAATAAAAGCTAAACTTTTAAAACCAATGTATTTAATTAACAGTTTTGTTGGTTTAAAACAATTTTATTCAATTTGATTGACCGGCGTAAATTTTCTATCAAACTACCGATTATTTAGTTAGATATGATTTCAAACTTGGAAGCCAGTCAGCAATTTTATTTGAGCTACAGATAAATTGCGCCTGGTAGGCGCGATCCATCAATGACCCATACCTAAATACCGGTAAGTTATATATTAGGTATGTTCGGTTTTGCTTTATTGCGAATACCAGGCACCTGCAGCACGGTGATTGAAGGCAGACATCATGGCGCCACGAGACGCGGTCTATCATTTGGCACGGTACATAGTCGCCAAATCAAACTTCATGTCAAGATATTTGGCATCATTAAAACGATTTATTAGACAGCAAAAGATTAAGAAAATAAAAGCAGAATTTCTATTTTTCAGTTCTGCAGTTGTGACTGTATCAGTGGGGGTTTCAATTTGACTGGCATTGAGTAAAAATGTCCCTTGAAAATATTGCTAATATTAAATTCTTCGAATCGTAAATCGTTATCTACACCTTCAAACGAATACCGGTCTATACTGGACAAAATAACATATGGGTTCAAAACACGCCGTATTTCCGAAATAATTATGGTAACAAACAAAGAGCGCATTTGGAGGATTTCGAACATGAATATTATCGTACCGGTACTATATTATATTGAAGTCTTAAGAACCGTAAGCGATATTACGTCAACGTCGATCCCGATATTCTCATATCAAGTAGAAAAGGCGCGGTCTATCTCTGGCTCATGATTGACGAAATGAATTTACTGATTGGAAATGCACAATAATAAAAATGGAATAATAATGGATAAACACAAGCCAAGGATGGGCACCTCGCCCCTGCCACGCATCAGGGACCTAAAAAGACTCGTTTAAATGAATTGTTTGTTCCTCCTCATTTTCAAACCTCGCCGTCGCCATTTTGTCTGTGCAAACTACAATGTATAGTCCGACACATATCTGACTGAAATTATTTGAAAAACCGCTCAATTTGTTTTCAACTAAATGTTATGAAGCATGATTTTTATGGTTAAAATACTGAAAATAATGGAAATTTTAACCTGTTATTACGACTTCCTGTTAAATATAGATAGAAGGGGTTTTAACGAACCAACTACGAAACTATGGGTCGCATACGAATAAAGTCGACGAGACGTGGTATATGCTTGGCAAAATTAAGTTCATGACTTAGAAGTTAGGTTAACGGTATGCGATACCGTAGGTGAGAAAACGTAGAAATCAAGTTTAAAAAATACCGTACCGTACATTTCGAATTTTTTCTCGTTCGATCACATTGTAAAAGGTACCGATAGTGATTTCAATGAATTTCCTTTCCTTCAATACATGAAATTTAATACCGGTACCGGTAAAATAAAAAAAATGCACGTCTTTGGTGGTCATTAGCGATTATAATATTTTTAAACCCTGAAATCCTCTTCTGTGTTGTTCACAGAACTTCTCACGGTGGAAGTTACAATACGAACAAGCATCATGACCTCATAATATTCGAAATAACACAGCATCTCTTGCGCTAAATATTTTTGGATCCGCAGTTGGTTCTAATTGAAATTTGATAATACACTTAGTCCAAAGTTTCCGAGCATTATAAATCAAGACACATAGTATACTATATGCATTCAATACAAGTTCTATATATCGTAATCAACGAAACAGTTTACCTTATAAAATTGAGGATATTCTTCAATAAAACGTACATCTCTTCGGCATTCAGGAATCAAATTTCATGGCGAACAACACAGCGATTCACCGAGTAGCAAGAATACAGTTAAAAACGACTTAACGCATCGTTATTCGGAGCTAGTTATGTACTCTAGAATATAAACCCTTTGGTATCCTTATACCGAAGTGTGCGGTAAGTACAAGCAGGGAAAAAACCTTAGGTAGTCTAAGAGTTGAACAAATTGGTGTTTCAACTTTTCTTCTGATAACCCGCGTCCAGGTGCAGTAACGTCCGACAAATTTAACCCTTGAATATGCATTGCGAAGTTGCGCCGTGGCAAAAGTTTTGCCGATTTTCCTGTCATGCATAGGCCACAGATGGATCGATCTGTCTGAGCACGCTCCACCTTTGGCACATGTTTGACAGAATATTTTTCGATTGAGATATGCGGTCACCACAATGTGCATTGCACAGAATTGTTAATATAACAGGCCCGTGGCGGCTTACCCTCAGAACTTAAAAAAACGTAAATTTTTCTGGAAAGATCGACGCGGCCTACTTTCTGAAGTAAAATGCAAATCGAAGACCTCGAACGACGAACGATGACGAAAAGTTTTATTCCAGCCCGTTAACCCGTTGGTTACATAAATTAACCCCTTAATTGAAATTATTTTCTCATAAAGAGAGGATGATGCCCGTCTAGTATCCAAGTGTATTTAATATTTAAACCTAAGTAAGTCTTTGTTTGGAAAAAATATATATTTTAAATTTATGTGAGACTTCGAATACGCTTAAATTTGGGCTTAGCTAATATTTCTCGAACCGAATCTTCATATTGTTGAATATGATTTGTTTCGAATTGGATAGAATCTCGAATCACAAACAAAAAGCGATTTTGCGACATTTTTGAAAAAAAAAACTTACCTTCAGTGTCACGATCACTAACGATCCTGCCATAAAATCACTAAAATATCACTAAAAAGCGAGTAATTTCAAGTCCTATTACGTCATAGAAAAGTATAGCCATTCATTCAGCTTAATATTTATAGCTTATATGTCGATTCCCGATTGATTCAAATAATTATGTTCCCAATACATTCGATGTGTTGAATTAGAAATCGCTCAGCTTTACATGTAATGCACACCAGAAATCGCTTTTTTCGGGACTATTCACCGATCCATCAATGCGTTGTTTTACGATGGCTTAGAGCAGATACCACGTATTGCACTCTGCAATATCCCGCAATTCTGTAAATGGTGTTTTCCGCTTAGGGTGCAGTTGTTTCTTTTTCAATTTTTTTTTTAGCTTTGCCATCATGATGAATAAAAATTGGTTCCGCTTATTGTTTATCGTTGCGTGCCAGAGTTCCAGCAAAATTCAAATATGTCCGGGTATATATGCGGTTTTGGAGTAGGTTGGTGGAAGAGGACTTATTTTAGGCAAGTACATGTAATTTGCTGCAATTATTGTTTTTTTTTTTTTTAAAATAACCCGCGCAGCAGAAATCTGATTGTATATAACTTCAAAAGCTCTCGCGTACCACAGGCTGATAACCAACGGCGTAGAGTGGAGTTCAACATCCTTTATCGAGTGTAGGAAAAAAAAGTCTCCCGGAATAAAAGTCGCCCAGAAAGAAGTCTCCGGAAAAAGTGCCTCGAAAAAAGCAGCCCGGAAAAAAAGTCGCCAGGAAAAAAAATCACCCAGAAAAAAGTCACCTTCTAGAATTAAACCTTTATCCCCAAAGGATTGTGACGTATTTGATGAGGTATATGTAAGTCAATTCGATGATTGCACGACGATCGGTGATGCCGCGAATGTTTATACAAAATTTTTAGAATTTGAGTGACTTCCTTGTTCATACTAGCTTCTAAAAATCACACCTCGACATCCATGTCGCCACCGAGGCAGGCTTCCCACTGAGATCAGAGTCCTCCGGCGATAAGCAAGTGGTATCGACATTTTTTAAACTATTGGAACACTCTATCGAGCATGTACTTGTAACACGTATGTGAACGGGTCGAAAATGGTTGTCAACTTATATATGGCCATATACAAACTGCAGTTAAAAGATGTCCACACCCTAGCTCCAATCCTGCTCGATGTTCGGAAATATGTCTTGGGATAACAGTCCATAAATCAAAATCCTTGCTTGGAAATATTGTCCACGCACCTTTTTTAGGCGCGAGTCACTGATAGATCGTGTCCAGAAATGGACAGCGTAAAAAGATTCGATTTTTATAATATCTAATATCTATCTATCAACATCTAACATTTTTTATATCTAGGCTAGTGTATAAAACATAGGTAAATTATATTTTCGTACAAAAAAATTAGCATTGAATTTTTCTCTGTGCTCTAAAAAGTAATTTCACGCCGAATGTTGTTGGCCTTGGCGAACAATCGTCATTTTAGGGCATTAAATGACAACAAACGTACTACATAAATCGATTTCACGGAGAGTGGTGTGACTATTTTGATGAAGTTTTAGTTTGTGACGAGTTGCACTAGTCCGAGTTGGTCTCCTTTATGTGAGATTAGACGGATGTGAGCAGAAGTCACTGCCTACCACTATATTGGTCGCAGGTTCAACTGAGTTAAATATAAACGTAATTTTGTAATACCACACGTGCGCACACATCATAAGTATTTTGTCAATCCATTTCATGAATTTAGCTTTCAGGAACAAAAAAATTATCTAGAATTAATTTACGACTTATTTATAGGCCCATTAAGAATATAATTCCAAAAACGCACAACGATGTAATTAATATTGGCAAAATAAAAGTGAAAATACTTCTTTATTTGCAATATGCGATTAAATCCGATTTGAGGAAATATTCGATTCGAATTACAAATGCTTTGTGATTAATTGATAAAGGAGCCTGTCGAATTCATTAAAATCAGAGAATTTTTGGAATTTATCTTATTACTTTACGGGTGGGTTAGCTCAATCGCTAAAAACGTTAACTTAAAATTTAACTTTCTTTATTCTTTTGCCACCCTGTTGACAGGTCGAGGGGATTGTCGAGCAATCATGGTTCTCGTAGCCGTTAGTTACGGCATCCCCCACCAACCATATGAACGGAGTGGAAGGTTGGGCCAAAACCTCAACCCCCGACTTAGAACTTGTTTCAGCTCAAGAGGTCGCAGTTCATCATTTGATTAAACTGTATTCGCTGCTTCCCCTCTCCCACATGATAAAAATAAAATCCAATATATATGAGTAACTGCAAGTGTATTGTGAACGCTTGTCAACTACCAATTGTGCCAATTCTGTTTTGAAGATGGTGTATTGTGACAGAATTAAAATTTCTAAAAGTATGTTTTATTTTGATAATCAAAGTAAAGCGCAAAACTGAAACAAGAAAACCAAAAAAAAATCAATAAAAAATTAAAAAGAAGATGAAGTTAAAATCAAATTGAAAAATAATTCGAAAAAAACACTCTAAAACAAAAAAATTTTTGGAAGCAAAAAATTAAACTGCTTGTCAGATTAACCTGGTACCATAATGGTGACTGATATGTTTGTCACGCAGCCAAGAATGGTTTTATGACCAGGTATACTGATTCATCCCAAACGACTTCATTGCTATAGTTGAACAATATATGTCATAGTCGATGAAACAATTAGGTCAACGGTGGGACGTTGGCATTTCGTGTCGTCATGATTAGCGCCACGGTGACGCAATATCGCATGGTTGCGACACTGAAGTCATAAGGAATATTAGGCATGTCAAAATTCAATAATAACTCACTGGTTATATTGAACATTATTCCAATTAATTATACATGAGTTTGTGTGAAATAAGGAAATAATAGGTATATAAAGTAATTTTATTAGTAATATATTAGGATCCAGTCATAGCATCCAATTTTTCGTCTCGGTTAATTTCACAGGTAGCAGTTTGTGAAAGATGTCTGGCAAGGGTAAAACGTGTGAAATAATTTGTTCCTACGCGTACAAAATAAAGCGATATTTTTATTATTTTATTCAGCAGAATCGAATATTTATAAACACTGCACAAAATTTACTGTTATTATGAATTTTTCAATTTTTTTCCCTAGGCATTGTACTATAACTTTTTGACTGTAAACATTAATTATATTACTTTAACAAGTATAAAATAGGGAATATTCGTGCGTTGAAACTGCTAAGTAATTTCACAAACCAACCTTGGCGGCGTTGATCCTTAGATATTACTAAGCATAAGCGGATACTGGCGAACTGGATTGATTTTGCTTGTGCCTATCTCGTAATTGCAATACGGAATACAATACGATACTTCGTGGGACCCTCAGCCTTTTGATCTGCTGATCTGTCATATCAGATATTATTGTCATAGTTTTGTTGTTATATCCAAATATGAACAAAGTTATATTGAGAAGTTCTCAGTGTTTGCGATTGACGCAAGGGAATTTCATCGCAACAGGAAACGCCAAAATTACTTCACAAAGGTTTGTCACATTTTTCTGTACAGTTTATGCATCGGTACCAGCATATATCAAGTACCGATGCCTACCGTAGTATATAATCACTGATCAGTAATTGCGAGTTAACAGTGATTAGGATTATTGGCTTATGATAGGTTACTGGTACCTGAGATATACTTTTTTCATTTTGAATAATGGCCCATAATAAATTTTACTCTATATGATAGGCATGGTACATTGTTTTGATAATAAAAAATTCTCTCTCTAAAAACTAAAAGAAAACATAAAAGATTTCATATAGCCTACGGTATATTAAATCATGTTATTTTTGCAGATTAATTTTAAAAAGGGATTGGTCTACTGCAAAACCCAACCAAGAAAACAACAGATAAAGCAGAAAGTGCAAATAATGAAGTAAAAACTGAAGAGATAGCAAAAGAAACGGCAACGAATGGTGAAATAAAGAAATTGAACGAATCATTAGCAGATATGAAGGTTTGTTTTTGGATTTTTCGTCAAATTGTCAGTGTGTTTATCTTTTCAAATATGGCAACGCAATCCATCAGCGACTGGTATGATATTCGAGGAAACATGTTTATGGAAAGTTTTTCTGGCCGAATTAACACTGTAAAATTGGTCACAAATTATTTTTATTACACATTTCTTTGCGAATCTTAGGTGAATGATCCACATCCTAATAAAAAATTTGTTTTCTCATGCAAAACCCACAGATCAATTTTGCCTTATCAATATCTGAAGTGGTGAAATTTTATTGATTGAGATACTAAATGAATATCAATATTTAGAAAAACATATTTTGGAAACAGTGATCAGATAGTTGTGAACTGGAATATTATGCTACACATGTTTTGTATGGATGGTTCATTGATGATAATGAGTCTCTAAAATTTCCTTCTGGTTGAACTGTTTCTGCTAATCTCATTGAATCAATAGTATTGTTCAAATTTTATTTTATTTTTTTTTTAGGATAAATATCAAAGGTCAATAGCGGAAAATGAAAATGTGAGAAAAAGATTGCGAAAAGAGATAAGTGATGCTAAACTCTATGCAGTGCAAGGATTTTGCAAAGATCTACTCGATGTCGCTGACGTACTTGATACTGCAGTTCATAGCGTGCCGAAAGAAATTCTTGAGGCAAGCAGTCACCCAGATCATAAAGAATGGATGGATTTTTACAAGGGTGTCACAATAACAAAAAGTGAACTATTGACTGTTTTTAAAAGACATGGCCTTGTTCCATTCTCACCTACAAAGGGTGATAAATTTGATCCAAATTTTCATGAAGCAATGTTTCAGGCGCCAGCTCCAGACATGGAACCGGGACTCATAGCTCATGTGCAAACCATTGGATATACTTTACACGACCGAACTCTTCGTCCTGCACAAGTTGGTGTTTCGAAAAAATGAACTTCTGATTCCCTCTATTCCATCTTATCGGTGCTACAAGTTAAATCGCACTGATGCAACCTCTGGTAATATATAGAGGTCAAAGTTAGTTCATGTCATCGACCATCCAAAATACCTTCTTTAAGTCAAACTGATGCATCCTAGTTTTAGGTCTGTGATAAACAATCCTAAATTTGATATTGGGATCATGCGGTGCATGTGACATGCGTGATTCTTTGAGGAATTTTATACCAGACATGTTTCGTTGAGCATGAGTCACTGATGGACTCTGTGGTAGCCGTAGAGATAACTCAATTATGATGGGACGTATTATATGTTTTTGAAAGTAAGTTTGCCACTTTTAAATACTTTTTGAAACGCCGCGAACTTTATGCGGTGACAGAAATTCAACAAACAATCATTTTATCAAATCCATAAAAAAAATTTGTGTTGTTATTTGATCCAATTTTATCCAACTACTATGTTGCAATTTCTGAAAGACATGTATCATTGAAAGAGGAAACAATTTCATATATTTCTTGTTCCAGAGTCTTAAGATCATCTGTACCACAAATAGTGAATAAGACAACTGGTCTGTGATTGCAGGATTGGCCATTTCTGATACATTTATTTTTTGAATCAATCTCTAATCATACCATTTCGGATCGGATTCTATTTAGAAATTTGTTGAAAAATTTTAATAAATGACCAAAATCGACCTAATGTTTTGAAAGGAATGTATAATTTGAAGGTATCCTGTCAAGTTTTTTTGTTCAAAACCTTCCAGTCACAGAAATGAGTATTTGAAGCATCCGGATTGGACATGTATCTGATTCGAATCTTGAATCTAGTGGAGACCCTATTGTGATGTCGAGGAAAGGTTTGCAAGTAGAAAATTATATGTTTTGAGGACAACAGTGAAAGGAAATTGATATGTTGCATGTGAAACACCCATCGACTAGTTTTAGGCACGAACTAGAAAACTATTGGCTTTGCCCTGATACAAATCATGAAATCCCGGATACAGTTTAACAGAAGGTAGATGAGTTGACCACCGCTCTGGGAGGCTACCACTCAAGAACCACTCACTGCACTTTACCATGGCGGTTCAGTGCCATTTGGGATGTTTCAGGTTTTCTGACGGTAAAAACCATATGGCTAAAGGGTAGGCTAATGTATTATTCCACCATTGGATAGCTAATGTTCAAAACCTACATTTTTGGTATTTTTTCTTGTATTTTGGGGCAAAGTGTCAAAGCTTTTTAGCCCCTTCGGGTGCGTGCTGTTTTTGGTTATACCGTACAATCGTTAAGTACAGACCTTTTCGGTGGCTGTTCACCTATTCTGTGTTATAGTCACCCACGAAGTACATTGCTTGGAATCGTTTTTGACATAAGTATCAAAATTTGGCGACATTGTGTCTATTGTAAAAACGGATTTGAGGTATATATTGGTTAATTGAGATTTATGTCTAGAACAAATCGGGGGTCTAGTGAAGTTTAGTACCGTAATATATGTGAGTGGTGGCACAATCATGAAATCTTGATATATTGTTAGACCCTTTAATAAACTCGGCATTCTCATTTGAGTATAGGAAAATCTGGCACCCCTTAGTGAAACGTGAAACTCATTCAACTCCTACGCCTCGCATTATGTTTTGAAACTATAAGTAGTTGCACGTAATGTGCATGAATTTGACATACACCAAACTTTCGAAACTCTATCGTATTAGCTTTGCTGTACGTCTTTAGGAACGCCCCTAGCGAGAATAGCAACTTGTACCTTAAAAAGACGCGGATGGATCGACACGCTTGAAAAATTTGAAACAAGTTTTCAATACTTATCTACCTATCACAACATGGAATTGAGCAAAAATAATAATGATTTCATTTAAATCAAAAGCGCTAAGTTTAATTAATGCCAATCTGATCAAAAGTATCAGTAGGCCGAATTCGGCCCGTGGGCCGTAGTTTTGACAATGTCTGCTCTGGAGAATCGTTTCATGGCAGCAGTAGCTGGCACCCTTTCTCATGACTAACTTTGGGAATAGCACATCCATGGACGTATCCGATCAGACAGACGCTTACTAACTGCTGAAAAACTAAACCTGTAATCAGCTAGTAGATAACATTGCTGGGCGATAATACAGTAAGGTTGGTAACAGTCCAACGCTGAATATCAAAAAAGACATGTCAATGCTGAGTTAAGATGTTGTTCTGTGTAGCAAAATGAATTTTTAGGAATGGTAACTTTTAACAATACCTTGAGGATGGATTTCGGCATCTTTTCAGCGAAAGCGGGAAGGTATATCACGCTGTCTTGGGTTTGTAATGAATATGTCACTAGTATTGCTAAACAGTCCTCAATGAAAGTCGGTTCTCTATATCGAGCTCGCCATTATCTCACTCCCGAAATCATTCCTCGTATGTACAAATCCCTGATTCGACCTTGCATGGAGTATTGTTGTCACATTTGGGGTCGTACCGCTGTCACTGTCACTGTTCAGAGCATGCTCGACCGTACTCAACGGCGTGTGATCAACATGATTGGCCCCAAACTTTCTTCTGGTATGCAAAGTTTGTCGCAACGTTGCCTCACTTTGTTTATTTTACAGATATTATAATGGTCTTTGTTCAAGCGAGCTTTCTGCTCTCGTTTCTCCGAACAAAATTTTTAATCGGTCTCGATTGGCTACCAATTCGCACCTATTCACTATGGAGGTTCCCTGCCCTGTCACTGCTTTCTTGATCATGTTGATCTACAAGGCGTTAATAGACACCGGTCAGAGATGGGGGTTCCTTAGTTCCCATTCCTGCATTTCATGTAGCTCTTTGCACTTTAGTGTCTTCAGAAGAATTTTCGAGTATGACTTGTCTCCTGTGGCCTTGCTCTGAGCGAATTTTGATAAAAAAAAAAAAAAAAAAATTTCATAGATGTAATACGAGGTCAGATTTCTCCATAACTCATGAACCTGTTATGCTATGATGCTATGCCCCTTTAAGGTCTTAACCGACTGAGCCACCGGTTCTCATATTTTGTAAACGACCTTACCTGCTGATTAATCTACTACAACGAAAATCAGCTATACATACATTGGATAGCCTGGACTATCATTTTATTAATTTTCAAGCACCTGCAAACAATCAAAGAACAATGTTTGGCGCACGAATCCTGAATCTTTTTAATCTTTTCGAGCTTAGTAATGCTTTCTTTTGACAACAAACGCAATTCCAAAGTATGGAAAATGCCTTTTAGGTTGGTATGTTGTCTGGTAACACCCGCAACCACATGGTACCTGAAAATATTTTTTTGGGAATTATATCCGTAATTTCCATAACCATGACTTGCGTTGCAGTTGCAGAAACCGTAGGACCTATAACAAAACATAGGTTTCTTCGGGTGCATCCGTAGGGTTACATTGGGCAATATGAAGTAAATCTGCTCCACTGGCAGCTATCTTTCAAAATTTTACAGCCGAGATGTGAAACCTCTGCCACTGTTTTCTTAATATTAACCGTTCCGAATCCTGTGCATAGGAATGTATTCTAGTAATTACAAATACGCGGAGTTTATAATAGTAACAATACTTAGTTCTTCAGTGGTCATTGGAATAATATACATATAAAGCCTGTAAAAATATATATTAAAAAAAAAACTGATCGATCGATCGATTTGGATATAACTCAAAAATTAATGTCCTATGAAAAATGTATTACATGGAGCCATACGATTCTTGCAATTTCACTATTGGACTATTTCGTTTAAAAAAAGCCTAATTTTGTCATCACAAAATTGTCTTCCTTACTACAGTTTCATGTCAGCTTTGAGTAAGGAAGATAATTTTTAGAAGATTAAATTTGTTCTATACATTACGTTACACAAAATAATATCTCAATCATTAAATTTTCTCATTTGTTAGGCTTTAGACTACACGTTCCGCTTTTACCGGAACAAGTTTTGTTAACTATGGAAGGCGATATCAGTGATTCATGCTTGGCAAAATAGAATTTATGCCTGGACTGTCCAACTTGATACTCATTCGTACAATTTGAGCTTTGGTTCGTCGAATTGAATTGACAGCCTTAATTGTTCCAACATCATTTTGCGTTAGAAAAAAATCCCCATAATATACTTACAAGCATTGTCGAGCATTATAATATTTGTAAATTTTCGAGAGTTTGACATATCTGTGACATCGACTTTTTCCATAATGAAGATCAGCATAACAAAATCCCAACCACAGGTATGATATGCGTGTCCAAAACCATGTCCATAAGCTGTATACTTTGCAAACACCGAACGTGCCGTATATACTGAAAGAAGTTCTTTTAGCTAAATAACTTTTCAGCAAAGAAAGGTACGGGAGCGCGGGGGCAGACGTATAAATGCTCCCTAAATTCTTTTTGACGGATTTGACCAAATGAAATGACATCTTTGAATATCCTGATCTAATGGTTTACTGAGAATTTTGAAAAAGAGGAGCCCCAAAAACATTCGACGCAAAAAAACATCCTTGAAAAATAGTGTATTATTGTATATCACGTTAAAACAATTCAAAAATGACACCGGTAGCGTGGAGTTGTTTTTAAAAAGGTATTTCAGGTCCTAAAACTAGCTAATCAAGTGTAATAATTACTGTGCGCCAAAGGCCCGCTGAAAATTTTCCCATTGCGTTTTGGGGCACTTGAAAGCGCTTTTGCGATTTTAGTCGGTGAGGGGTGAGATGGCATCATGTCTCTCACTCCAATACGATAGTACCTTGATCCATCCTTGACCCAACAAACTCAACAAAATACATTTCATTTTTTCACGCATATTACCAGAGTCGATTCGACTAACTGAATGCATATCATATCCTAATAATAATAATAAAAGAACTCACTGGTGGAGAGTGTGACAGCAATTTCCAAGATATCCCATTGTTGAATAATTAACCGGATAAACGTAGTCGTAGGTGTTGTATAGTTGTGGTATACCTTGCAAAATAAACATTAGAAGTTTTAGGCACGTTTTGTTTTATTTAGTTCATATCATCAGCTGAAGTCAGCGTTTTCGTTTTGAACGAAAAGTTTAAACTTTAACTTTAGTTTACGTTATGTTTTTGAATAAGATCCTATATTAGCAGTCACATCATCATCAGGGTAAAAATACACTCACATATTTTAAGGACAATGGTTCTGTTATGTTTGGAATATTTCCTGCTCATGGAATGTTATTGCTGGTCCTAAATTTTCTGCTAATTGATTTCCATAAAAGTGGCTAGCAGTTGAATTCATTCTTTTTTACGCAATTCAAAAAAGACCCCTGTGGACACAGCCAACCCTACCTAATTTATAATACATTTTGCGTCGAGTGATGTGGCATGAATTTTGGGGCCAGCTTAAAGAGCGTGTGTCTATTTTTTGTACCTACACAGCAGCGACAATTGCAGTGAAATCGCCGTTCCGATGACAGGGATTTTACTCGGTGATGTTGAAATAAATTCAAAAATATTGATTTTTTTGGCTGGGCTACTGATGGAACGAGCCTTGCCCTTTTTCATATGCAATATAAATTTTAGGTTATATTGTAAAATAGAATTTCATGAATGGCTTTTTCGCTGATATACAGTATGGATGGGCGAGTGGCGCTGAGAAGAGAGCCAATAGTAATGCAAGTATCAAAATCCTCATCTTTGTCTCTGTTTTTATTATCAAATGCAGAATACAGAAAAAAAATTGAGGTAACTATTTTTCGATCTTGCCATATTTATATCCTTTTGGTGGAATTTCCAGATTTTTTCTACATCAATCAATCCTTGATTTACAGGGTATTTTTTAATTTTTCAACGCAATATTCTCGCGTGAACACCTTGGCCCATCATATATTTTTGTGGAAAAACTTAAACGGTGATATCCAGGATGTTTTTGTTAGATTTTTTTATAATATTTGTCAGGCGTGATCTCTGCACGATTTAACCATGTTTGGTATTATAATAAATGATCGCTTGTTAGAGAATTCATTCCAAGCCTACAGGCAATAAATATTTCCTTCGTTCGACTCGTTTGTTATTTCGAAATGTTATCGCTATCTAATTAATTTAAATTTTGAATAAAGATACAATGAACACACTTCAGCTTATTGCATTGTATAATTGTAATGATGTATAACAATCGTATAATACTTGTGTAATTATGCCGAATGGGAAGATTTGATTTAGCAATTATACTTATTCTGAAGTATGAAATTTTTTATCTTTTTAGGGGAGTTTTGGATTGGGGTTTTAAGTGATAGGTAAAGCCATAAAACCCGCTGCTGCTGACACAAATATTGTTAAAACAATTGCTTAAGAATGCTACAATTAATCCAGAATATCTAAGCGTGAAAAAATTAGGAATAAAATTTTTCTAATCAGAAATTTTTATACTAACATATCTTGTTAATTACGTGTCACTGATGCGACATGAAACTGCGACAGACCTCATACGATATTTTGAAAATCAGTAAATTTGATGCGAGGGTCCAATCCGCAAAACTGAATGCACTGCGTTTTGTTAAGCATGGGTCGCAGATCTGCAAAGAGGCGTGGTCCATCTGTGATTCATGCTTAACCAAATGAAATATCCCAATCATTTATCGCTGTAGCAATTGCACTTTTTCTCAATGTTACCTATTCACAGCCTGACAACGTGTAACTTACTCAGGGACTTTATGAACAACACCCACATGCAAGAATATAATATCTAAAAAATTACATTTCTCTATTGCATTCGGGCTTTCCAGTAAATTGATTTAAATACAGTGTCAGTTGTATATATCTGATTCATAATATTTTTTGCAGTATTCGCACATTTACATTTCGTTATTTTTATAGGTTTTTGTGTAATAACGTGGATACTAATTTTCGTTTGAAGTTGGAGTTGGACGTGCTGAGATATGGACTATACAAAGATAGAGTACAGGAGTGGAAATCTAATACCCCCACAATGTTTTCCCATCCATAGTCCAAAATAGTGTAAAACAAGAAAACGTGTTTTTACAAGTATGAAATATTGCACCAAATATGAAAATTTCATATAATATCAAAATTCCTTCTCTACACGCAAAGTGAAAATGTAGATGGTATCACCGTACACACTCCATTAGTACTAAAGGTCATGGTAGTCTTATGACATTCAACGTATATTACAGAGATATTTATCCTGACTAAGAAAACAAACTTCAAGTTTCAGTTCGACTCTAATAGTATTCATTTTTTCACATAGTATTCTGTCACTTCATCAGCGCCGTCCATTAATGGCTAGCAAAATGATTTAATTTATTCTGGCCCGATCAGAAATTCGGTTTGTCAGGTATATTATAGGCTACTACTGATTGAACGAGTTATTTAGGTACTGTCTATGTGTAGCTTGTGTTTATCGAGATGGAATTCGCATCGCGGATGAATTGGGCTAAAATGTGTTTTCAATAATAGATATTTTAGTATCTCCATATTAATTTAACGTCTTGGAATCCACTGCACAACGAAAGACCTCATTAAATATCTTTGGGTTGCCCATTATGGAATACGGGCACTTTATAGGGTGATGGCGAGTCAGGCCAAATATATCCAAACAATTTTGTTTTAGTTTGCAATGAATTACTGCATTTTTGTCTCCAATGATAAAGTGCTTTGAGAAAATCTTTTTCAGAGAGTTCCTCTGACATTGCTTTGAGCAAAATTTGATAAAAATGAACATGTCAGTCCACTGCACACCACATTTCATTCATTCTTTCAGAATTCAATTTCGGTTTCTCATGTTTTCTTATTTTGATTGGTCGTGAGTATTTAAAATAGGATTGGTATTTTAAAGATTGCTTATTTACATTGTAGTAGAAACACAGCTCATCCAATGGTATTTAACCGTAAATACAATAAATTGTTTTGCTAAAATGCGTTTTTTTCGTTTCATTATTCGATCCAAGCTTAGACATCTGATGGAACGGGACTCAATAAATCAGATGTCCAAGTCTGGTATAGTGAAGTATCGGTTACATAGTTTGAATTCCATCATAAATTCAATTTTGACAAGCATATGTATAGAAAATGACGTGCGAAATCAAGTAGCAATGCATTTGATTAATTTATTAATATACCTGAAAATACTATTCTTTTAATAGCTCCTTTTCGATAATCTGTCGCAGCATACCAAACGGAAAAATGGGTCGAAAGATTTAAGGAATTATTCAATATTGAGTTCAATATAGCACCTGACTCTATTCTTACAGTTGATTCTTATAGGCATCAACAAGTTATGTAGTGATTTTTTCATCATCACAAGTAACTTTACGGTATGTCTTTGTTCGCCGCTAACATTCCGATAAAAAATATTCTTTTCTTAGGCACGAGTTACAGATGGACCACGCCTCGGCGGCTCGATCCATCAGTACCTCATACTTAATTAAACATATTTTCACAAAGTTTTTCAGACCGGGTTTCAATCTCGCGTTTCTCACCATCAACGTGGCACCAGAAAAGTGCCTACAATTTGTGTGGGGATCGATTGACGATTCCAATGCAATCGCACCGTCTTCAGTAGTCAATAACCTACAGATAATCCATATCCTTTTTGTATACGCCTTTGCCTGCCTACTACTACTACCGATTATTACAATATACTGAAACGCAACAGTCATAACGTTGTACTACTGAATATGTTCTGTTTACATGTCGTCACCTGGTGCAATATACTTAATACATTGGATGGCTTGAAATGACATTTTATTGAAAGTATTCAAGCAACATAAAACAATGGGATGAAAAAAATATCCGCGATTCCGCGCAAATGCAAAAGCTTTTTCACATGATTCAATCCTAATAATGTTTTCCTTTGATAACAAATGCAATTCCAAAGTACGGGAAATATCTTTTTGGTTTGTATGTTTTCTGGTAACACCCGCATCCGCAAGGTACCTGAAATAAATTATTAGAAATATGAAAACTAAAAACATATCGTCCTTTGTCAAGTTTTTTTGTAGTTACCAAGTTACAACATCTTTTTTTTCATTTTATTTTCTAAAGAGTTCGTCGAGACAACCACTTTGTTCCTCATTCGCTCAATACGCAATATGTGAAATGTCCCATAGGGCTGAATAACATACTGCCAGACGTAGCTCAATGTCAGAAGAGTCAATTTCGGCATTTCCGCGAATTTTAATTGCGTATTTTTAGTAGTTTTCGCACTTTGCCTTCGAACCTGATTCGAATATTTTGCGAATCGGATCGAATCACTTTTTTCACATAGATAGCAAATATTTCGCTTTTGCAGCATATGTTATCCTCGTTTTACCAAGGAAAAAATCTGTATCCACGAATTCACGGATATCCATATAAACAAATTTTTAGAAGAAATGTAACATACTTTCACACCTATTTGAAGACACAAATAAATAATTTACCCCAAATTTTATATGTAACAATATGAAAATTCCATTTTATTCCACAAGTTTTTTTTATTTCTATGGTCGATTCACGACTTATTTCGAGAAAGGTTTGTTTCGAATCATCGAATACAAACTCCACTGATGATCTCATGTTATGTTAATCTAATATTTACCTGTACAGTGACGTCATCTTCATAATACTGACCACCGTATTCATAACAGGCTCTTATACTAGTTGTACAAACTTTGGTGTGACATGAGCAATATCCGTAATGTCCATAACTATAACCTGAGTAGTTGCAGAAACCGTAGGACCTATAACAAAGTATAATTTTTTGGGGATTGACATGTGCATTTTTCAATACGAACTACTTTCTGCTAATTCCAATTATTTCACAATTAAGCCTCCACAATTTGAAACAAAAACCTACGTAGAGATTTATTTCTTCGAACATCTAGATTATGAAATCTCTGCCATCGTAGCATTTCTGGATCGCATTGATTCCAACTGTTTTAACACGCGTGCAACAAAAAGTTTTTTTTTTCAAAATTTCAAATACACGGATATTGCGATAGTAGCCGTTAGTGTTTCGGTATTTTATTTCGGGAATAATATATAAAACTTTACTCCTAGCAAACTTACTGGAAAAGACTTAAAAAGGGTTAGAGGATATCATCACCTTAAACTTTGATACAAAAAATTGAAATTAAAATTGAAAAAATAAACCAAGTCGGCAATGGAAGCAGCAATAATAGTTGTTCCTTGCAAATTGTCCAAATAAAACACATGAATATACGAATATAATAACACATATTTTCAAAAACTGAAATTGGTTCAGCTTCATCATTTCGCACAATATTGTTTCCTAGTCTTGTAATTTTTTCTCATTCCTGAGTTCGTTTAACATGGCCGAAAATAGCGCCATATATAATTCAATGTCAGAAATGTCAATTTCGGCATTTTCCCCGACTTTTAAATGCCTAATTTCGGTAATTTCCTCACTTTGCCTCCGAGCACAAACTTTTAGCCAATTGTATAAGCGCCTGTTTTCTAATGCGAACACTGCGTTTAGAACACAGAATAAAATCGAATTATTTTAATTAGGAATTAATTCGGATCATATTTTCGAATCTGATCGATTTGCTAATTTTATTTAAGCAACAAATTTCCAAATTTTACCAGGATAATTCGCTCCCGTTTTCTAGACCAGAAAAAAAGGAAATATAACTTCACACTGATAATTATTTAAACAAAGTGTAAGAGGCAATTTACTTCCAATTCACATCCCATGTCTATGAGGCCACAAATAAATCTGAACGATATCAAAAATATTTTAATCGCGATTTGACATGAAATGTGCAGCATTTTACAAATTTTTGTTCCCATCCCATTCAGAAAACATAGTATTTGCCCGAAATGTTTTGTTAAGTATGGGTCACTGATGGACCGCGCTTCCAAGGCGCGGTCAATCTGTGCCTCATACTTGCCAAAATGAAACTACTGGTCAGGATGACCAATTTTCGACTGAATCGTATAAATTGTGCTTTGAATCGTCGTCCGCCATATTATTAGGTAGAAAAATATCCACATAATATACTTACGAGCATTGTTTAGCATAAGAATATTTGTAAACCTTCGAGAGTTTGACATATCCGTGACACGGACTTTTTCCATAATAAAGATCAGCATAACAATAGTCCCAACCGCATGTATTATATGCGTGTCCAAAACCATGTCCATAAGTGTATGCTTTGCAAACACCATACGCGCCGTATGTACTGAAAAAAGAGTGGTAATTTTATTTGGAAAAGATTCGTGGTCAAATCCGCAGTTTAAAAACTTTATTTGAGAAAATAGCGTCTGTTGTACAAAGGGATGGGCAGAACCGAATCATTAGAATCCGAATGTGATTGGGAATATTTTTTCGATTTGCATCGAATCACTAACTCCATATAAATAACAAATATCCCATTCTTACTATTGCAACTTTCCTCCCTTACTATATATAATCAAGAAATTTGGAGATACGTATTTTAAATAGTAGAATAAACAGACGTGAAGGCCGTTTATTTTTAATTCACATTTCATGTCTAAGAGCAAATATTTTCACTTTTTAACGTTAAAATACAGTCAAATTCGACCAAAATTGATTGCATTTTGTCGTAAAAATCGAAAATTGCACTTAAAGTTTTTTCCTACCAAGCGTTCACGAATAATTCAAATAATTTGTTTCGAATTACTGAATTTATTTGCTCAGTCCTAATTGTACAACACGATAAAATAATTTTTCAAGATGTGATTTTAAGTTTTAAAATTGCATATAAGTTTGAAATTTACAGCGCGCTCAAGGGCCGTTGGGAATTTTTATTTTCCTACGTTTTAGAGCACTTGAAAAGTCATTCCGCGATTTTTGCATCAGGTCTCTCCCTAAATATAATGGTATCATGATCCATCATTGAATCATAATAACAAAATACATTTCATGTTTTTTTAAGGCATATACCAAATCTAATGTGTGGGCGATACAAGTCGCGAGTTTAGTCGATTCAAATAATTGAATGTATATCATATTGAAATGAAAAAAGAACTTACTGGTGGAGAGTATGGCAGCGATTTCCAAGGTGTCCATATGTTGGATAATAAGACGGATAAACGTAGTCGTAGGTATTGTAATAGTTGTGGTATACCTTGAAAAAAGAAAAATCACAAGTTATTCGCATATTATGTCTTATTTAGCTGTTAATAGCAAGCTGATATCAACGTTTCGGCATTAGAGAGAGCTTTCAAATTTATGCAAAAATAATTTCTCCAAACTTTAGTTTGTGTTATCGTTGAACATACCCTTTCTGACCAATATATATATTTTCGTTATAGTCCATCTTTTTCATGCAGATAAATATGTAAGAACGGCAACTCTGAACCCGGTTAGGAAAATACTATCGAAAATTATTTTCCCAAGCGTGAATTGATAAGGGATGGCGTTATGAGACGAGGTCCATTTCTGACTCATGCTTGACAACATAAAATTTCTGATCGGAAATTGGCAAACCGAATACCGCGTCTTTGTTCTCCTGCTGTATAAATTTTCGGTAAAATTATAAAATAAAATTTCATAAATACCTTTTTCGCTGATATACAGTACGAATAAGCAAGGGCTGTTGAGCAGAGTGCCAATAGTAATGCAAGTTTCAAAATCATCATCTTCGTATTTGGTTTCCACAAATCAGAATGCAGAAGAAAATTCGAGGTAAATATTTTTCGATATAAAATTGTTGTTAGTCTTGCCACATTTATATCCTTCTGGTGGAATTTCCCGATTTCTTTTTTTAATTCTTTACATTATTTAATTCATGATTTACATGGTATTTTTTAAAATGTTTTGGAACGGCGTTCTCGCATGAACACGTTAGCCAATGGTATAATTTTGTTGAAAAACTTCAATGGTGAATTTCAAAATATTTTTATTAATTTTTTTTTGAAATCTCACCAAGCATGATCCCTGCTCGATTTATCTGTAGATCATCATGTTATATTATTGTAAATGTAAAAGTCATTCCAAGCCTGCAGGCGATAAAAACTTTTCTTTCTCGTTTATTATTACCGAATGTGATCGCCATCAAATTAAATCAAACTTGTTTATAAAAATTTAATAAAAACCTGGCACATTATTCGATTGCAGAATATTATGTTGGAAATTTTGATTTGGGAATTATGCATTTCGCTATACAAGATTTTTCAATGTATTTTTTTTTTTTAGTTAAAAGTCAATGAAACCACCAATATGTATTATTTTTATAGAAGTTCGTTTTGAGCAAGACCGAAAGCAGTGCCTAAGAGTAGGTAACAAGCACTCAAATGTCAACGAGCTATTACAAAAAAGAGGGCCCCCACCCACCGACCAAAAAAATGAAAACGGACTGTAATTACACAAAATTAGCCCATTTCAGCCCTAAAATACCCATTATCCTAATTTTTTTCGTGCCTTCGCCGCGGTCATAATTTCCCTTTGAAAAATTTACAAAATCCCCCTCCACGGCTTTTCGAGGTCCAAAATACGTAATACGCCACTCCATCTAAGTTTATTTCATGCATTGGGCGCGATGGCCTAGTGGTTAAACATGTTGGCATCGCAGGTTGAAGACCTCGGGTTCGAGTCCCGGCGAGTCCGGCTCGCTTATCCACGCCCACCACTCAACCCAGGGTGTAATAACTTGGGTAGGCTAAGATCATATCTTTCCAGTAATTGTAACCCTGTCCGTCTATAAGTGGCCGCTGTTACAGGGCCTTGGACAGGGTGATCCACTCAAAGAAGTGGCTATAAAAAAAAAAAAAAAATTCGAGGGATGGTTTCAGTGCAAAAATGTTGGTACGAACTCCCATGGGTTCAGCTCGGGTTTTATAAATATAAAAGTTTATATTAATGTATGCAAAGGTGGAGTACAGGGGGAGGGGGTGAACCTAATATCCTCATATGTTACCCAACCAAAAAGTGAAAAAACAAACAGACATCGAATATAAAAATTTATTGCAAGAATCTGAAATCTTTCCTTCACACTCACCACAGTATTGCGGATTATATCGCCGTCCACACTCGTAACCTTGTGACATTTAATATATGTTTATTATAAGAAAATCTCAGTTAAGTAAAACAAGCTTCAAGTTTCTATTCGACTCAGAACTTTAATTTGAAGTATTTTGAAAGTATAATGCTCAGATCGATCTTCACTGGCACTTTTCAGCTTTTCGTCAATGGCTTAAAACAAACCGTAACCCTTTTACTATGCCAAAATATTCAACGGACCTCAGAGGTTTCATTCCAATGAGAAAGTTTATATTATCAAGTGTGGGTCAAACAATTGACTGATATTGAGTCTTTCGCTATAACAAAAATTATAGCTACGGAATTACTTTTACAACGTGACATTACAAATAAACTATGAAATCGTTTTTTTTTTAGCCAATTATGGGCAACAGCGCATAATTTGCATAATTTTCGTCAACAGGGTGATTTCGAACTTTGGGAATATATAATTATTGTGAATCACCAGTAACTTACTGTACTTTAGTCACAGAATAGTTTGGGTGATAAGCAGCATTGTAAAGGCCAAAAGTTGATTTAATTTAACTTAGGTAATTTGTGATGCGACGGAACCACAAAAACGTGAACATTTCAAGACAAGTTTCTACGGTCCGATCAGAAATGTCCTTTTGCCAAACATAGACTATTTACTAGAAATAGTCCGGGCATATCGGGTCGATATTATATGTCCTCTGTTACAAAAATGCAATAAAATCAATGCTTTTTGACAGCAATTTATTGTGTAGTATTGAAAAAATGTGTAAAATCAGCTTTTGTCGCCAATCTGGCCGTCGATTGAGCGCATCGCCTAGGTGCGATCTATCAACAGTTTATACTTGGCATAAACCTCATCAATACAGCGGTTTCTAACTTTGAAAATATGAAATTACTGCAAATGACCAATAAATTTAACAGTACTTTTATTACAGTGGCGGTCGAAGGCGATATATCGGCCAGATCGTTTCTAAGAAGAAAGAAGAATTACATTAGGAGAATGGGTGCATGTTTGTCGGAGTCACCGTCATTTATTTATTTGTGTGTGCTGGGGTATTATTTAATAACTTAATAACTTTATTAGTAGTAATATTTCAGGAAAATTTTATCTAAACAGAAAATTGGGAAAATACACTGAAATTAGAACACAATTCTGAAAATGAAATAGTGAGACTACTAAAATACTCGTAATATTGCAACTATTGGATTGAAATTCAGTAATGTATTATTTTAAAATGGGGAATTTAGACGGTTATCGGCGGCTCGGTGGCATATGTCTGAAATATCGATATTTGCTCCAAAATGTGATTGTCGATATCTATTAATTACTGATGGATCGCATTGACATTGTACTGTTTATCTTCTGCAGTGTGTGCTCAATTAGACGATAGGAATAGGAGATGCAATAAGAATAATTCTTATCGGGGATGAATTGAGACCCAATAATCTTTTAATAAATCATACTTCAGTAATCATATATTATTGGACATCGCCCTTCTTATCGGAAAGCAAAAGCCTATCTAGGATTCTCGCGGATGGTCCATTATAGACACTGGTGGCAAAACCGTGGGGTGGCAGCGTCAACTGCCCTACCAAATAAGCGCAACGAAGCTGCAACCTTTTGCCCATCCTTTCCAGACGTCCTCCAATCTCCAATTTTTCTTTGTGCTAACTTAACGTGCCAGCCTATGCCACACCCCATTTTCTTCATCCTTTCAAAACAAAATTATCGTGGCTTGTTGCACGTTTAGAATTTGTTTTTCTAAAAATAGGACTGTTATTTCACCGAGAGTTTATTTATGCTATAATAGAAGAGCAGGCTATTCATGGCATTTAACAGTAAATAAATAAATTTTTGGGCTCAAAATGTGTTTTTATTTTTATTTTATTTATTTGAGCCAAGCTTAGACAGTTGATAAATCGGGACTCCGAAGCGTTCATCAGATGACCTAGCTTGGTAAAGTAAAGTATAGTTTGCATATTCAAAAAAAAAAAATTATTTTAGAAAAAAAATATTTTGCCAAACATGTGCCACAGATGGATCACGCCTTGATGGCGCAATCCATCAGGGCCTCATACTTGGCAGGATATGTTTCGATAACGATTTTTGACTGGGAAACGAAGTCGAATAATTCTGTTACTAATTCAAGTGGGAAAACACCCACTATGGGAATTTGATCAGAATATTTTAAATCGCATAAATAAAAACAATTTTAGCTTGAAGATCACACAATTAATCTGCTCAAAACATGTTTATTTTTAGCGAAATTCCGGAGAATCGTTCTTTACGAAGATAGCTTGTCCGTCTGTTTTAAACCATTAGAAAATAACAACCATGCGGACATCATGAACGAAAGTTAGTGAACGTAGTTAGTTACAAAAAACAACTGGGGGCGGCCAAAATCGAATGTCTTTTAAATTCAGAATTGAACAATTTTTATAAATCTAAACAAGCATTTGTTTACTTCCCTTTTAATTGTGACAAGTGCGTGTTGTGACTAGGGTTGAGAAATTCGATTCGGTGATTTGAATCGATTTGAAGTACAGATTATTCGAAACAAACATGAGCCGGTCATTGGAACAAAAACTTGCTAAACAAGGTGGGATTTTTCATTTTTAACGACAAATGCAATCGATTTTGGTCAAATTTTTTTATTTTGTCGTTAAAATGAATATATTTGATCTTGGAATAGACTGTAATTGGAAATATATCGCTTTCAAACCTGTTTAAGCTAATGTTTGATATATGTAACTGTAAATTTCCTAATTACCTTAATGCTTATATACATATAGATACATGTTATCCGATACTTATATATTAAAGTAACACAAACACGTACTTTCCCACGAAATTTCACGACCGGTTGAGCTATGCTTGTACGTGATATTTTAATTAAAAACAAGCAAATCTGTGACAGTGTTGCCAATTTAAATTTATAAGGCTCTTGACAAAATATCATTTTTGCTCAATCTCTACTCAAGTGCGATAGATTTGTGTTGCATGCTCGATAAAATTAATCTTGAATAACCACGAACAGATGATATCGATGACTTGAATATAACATTGCTTAAGCGATATTTAAAGCAAATTAAGAACAAGCTAGGTTAGAGAAACAAATAAAGGTATTTGAAGTAGGATACTGATTATTTCTTTTGCAAAATTCATAATATTTTGTTTGCTGCAATATTGCTTTTGAAGTACTGTTATTAAAGTACTGGGAACCGAATAAATTAAAAAAGTAGCTCGCTGGCATCACATCGGTAATCCTATATAGGCACGTTATACCAAATACGGTTTTCTTTTTTAAACAATCTGCGAAATTCCCTAATTAAAAAGAGTAATGTATTAACATTTCAGATAATCATGACTGCCGATATTTGACCATATTTTTCAGCAAAGTCATGATCAATGTTGGATTTTTCACCACAAAATTCGGCATATATCATGATTTCACCTCAAAGTGAAGAAATTTAAGAATAATCGAAAAGCGAAATCAATTTTAAAATCCAAATCCCTGAATATTCGGATACGTCCAAAGCTATTACCCATCCCACCGAACCTACTAAAACTGGTCACTTGTACTAGCATTGTAAAGCAATAATCTGCTTTGTCGAAATGGTTTTACTTATCGAGATAGCACAGGAGTGTTTTGAGAGAGCGGGGCGAGGTCACCTGTTTAGATATTTTTTGTTTTATGCATGGAACAAATGTTGGCGTAAAATGTTTCTACTTCCCAAAAAAATTCGAAATAATTTTTACTTTGACTCAGTAAACATTTTGGTGATAGAGCTGTATGAGCACAGAAAAAAGGAAAACGTATAGAATCTAGGAAATTGACAGTCTTGACAAAATTCCTGCTTGAAGTACAGGGTATGCATGACGCAAAGGTGTAATTGATCAAAGGTGGTCGGTCAAAGGTGTACTGCAAAGGTATAATTGATCATGAAAGTGACACATTGGCACGAAACAACAAATGCAAGTTGCGCAAAAACCTTTTGATGCATTTCTCCATATTTTCTCACATTTGGAATGGCTGCAAAGATAATTTCGTACCTAAACGAAGCAGTAGCGCCGTTCTTGTTGAAGACAGGAATCGGGGGTATTTCCCCAAATATACCAATGGGTTTTCCAAATTATAAAAATTAGAGCAAATCAATTTTTAATATAACAGAATGAGCTTAGACGAGATAATAAATATCTGGGTTATGCCCAAAGATCATATTGTTGAGACTTTTACAGAAAGTTTAACCTCGGTGTATGAATGACTTATTATCTAAGCTTCTGTAGGATAATTTACTCTTGTCTTAAAAATGTACAAAATAAACGTGAAGTATGAAAATAGGGTTAAAAGACGGTAGACAGGATATACGTTGATAAACAAGTCAATTAAGAGCAAATCTCTAGGAGTGGTCGAAACTTAAGTAATCACACTGACATCCTGTCAGAAACATTGACAGATCATGTTTTGCTGAGAATACGTTACTAATACGCCAGGCGGGTCCATCTGTGGCTCATACGCGACAAAGCGATGAAAGAGAAAACATCAATAGCTAATATATTATTATATTAAGGTAATTTAAAAACCACATACTTATCAAAAAACTAATGAAGTATATGTAAAGTACTGATTATACATACAGCTCAAATTTAATAAATATTTTGTAGACAATATTGCCTTTGGCAAAATGTTGTTTTGAAAATTAGGTAAATTAATTGATTGGCTGTTGATTTAAAAAATCGACTTTCTTTGTCCTTAACGTTTGTCAGCTATAATGAATAGAATATTCGAATCATGAATTCTCATTCTCTTTATCAGCTTATATTTACGTGAAAAGTCACCTATTTTTGAAAAAAATCAAAATTATCATTTTGTTGATTTCGAATTGTTGCAGAAATCGAATCGAATAATTTATGATTTGAATATCGCGAATGAAATCGAATAATTCGGAGAGTCATAGTATTCATACACATTGTTACTTATTTGTTTTGGCACGCGGTAAGTTTTATATTCACCAACAAATTCGACCGATCTAAGCATGCAAAAAAGATTACAATTGATTGTGTTATTACGAGAACCAACTTAACGTCCGCTGAAATCAATGTTCATCTTTTCAAAAAAATTCTATTTGTGTGTAATTGATTCCATACTTCCAACGGCAGGATTTGCACACCGGAGAAAGTTTGAGACAGTTGGGACATAAATATCACACGTCGCTGAAAACGATCAAGCTTGCTAAAAGATTATAATTGTCGGTTGTTTTTGTGTAGCTTAATGCAGATGCTTGAATCCGGGGTGGTATGTAGCGGTTCGCGCTTGCTCCAATAATACCAATCCAAACTACACATTCTTTTACCGCGTCTGATCGCGGTTGGAAATATTAACGTTATATAAACTCCCAAAGAAATCGCTTTAACGCCTTGTAGAAGTAGAGGACTTATGTGATACCGAATTCAAGATTGATATCAATGTTATCATCGCCACTAGTGGATCGGGATTGAGGCTCGATGGATATGCATATTTTACGCAAATCTAAACTATTGGACAGAAATCAACTTTTAGGATAGCATTAAATAGAATAATAATAGGATAGATATTCAACATTACCTCCGAAACCAGGCGGGTTGCAACAACATTTATCTTCTTGGTACCGAATATAAAGGATTGTGTTTTTTTCTTTTGTTGCTTGTGAATGTTCTTCGTCCTACATGAATCTTCCGTCATCTGCTTTTTCGTATTCTCATTTTATTTTGCTCGGGTTATTAGCTGTATATTGGATTGGGTTATCTTTTCTGTTCGCTCACATACAATCACCATCAAAAGGAAAAACAGAAGCCTACCCTTCTTTACTCTATCTGAGAAGATTGATGGTTCTAAGGAGTATTGCGATTTGATATTAGGGCTTTCGCAACAGCGAACTCTTATTGAAATTCTACGTTTTTTATTATTAAGGCTTTCGCTGCAGCGAAAGTCTTGTTGAAATTCTACGTTTTTATAGCTTTCGCTGCAGCGAAAGTCTTATTGAAGTTCTACGTTTTTTTTTTCTTATTAAGGCTTTCGTTGTAGCGAAAGCCTTATTGAAATTGTACGTTTTTTTTATTATTATTATTCACTATTATGCTGGGTGGCTCCAGTATCAAAGCTACAAGATCTAGATACCTAAGATCTTAGTTAAAAGGTCTGTGTGGATGGAAATTCTTTGTTTCATATTTTTAATGTAGTCTTTTTGTTCTGGGATCTTGGATTTCCCACCAAAATGCAGTACTGAAAGTGATGATAATGAAATGCAAAAGGCTTTTACGGGACAAGCTTTCGGAATGTGAATGATGTGTGAAATCATAGTCAAAGAGTCAATGAAGAACTTATGCCGCGTACTTTCCGCACTTAAGGTTCTGATTATCAGATACAATCATTTGAAAGCGGCCTAATAGACTGTTTGTCAAAATCACATTGATTGACGTCATGGCGTCACGTGTTTGCGCGATTGCTGTTGCCAGATACATTTTGGCTCTAGCATCAAAGCTGCAAAGTCTAGTGATCTAAAATCTTAGGGAAAAGGTCTGTATGACTGGAAACTTTTAATTGCACATTTTTACCCGAGTCTCCAAGGGTCTCTCTCTGTTCAAGGATTCTGGATTTTCTGTCAAAATTCAACCAAACATAACATTGATTGACGTCGTGGGCATGTGGTCTGTGCGAGTACTATATATCTTTGACTCAAGCATCAAAGCTGCAAGGTCTAGTGATCTAAAATCTTAGTGAAAAGGTCTGTATGACTGAAAACTTTTTATTCCATATTTTTTCACCTAAATTTCCAAATCCTCCTGTTCATGAATTATACATTTCCCCCCAAAAATTCAACCAAAAAATTTTTTTCTGTGATTCGAAATAGCTTTTTGCAAGGAAGCTTTGAAAGCGTTCTGTGTGTGTTGGGTCATTGTCCAAGACCCAATGAAGAAGTTTTGCTGCACAGATTCTTGATTTGAATCTTTGTTTTTTACGGCACAAAAAAGCTGAAAGTTGGCTAGCTTTGTCAGTTTGAAAGCTATTTTAATGCTATTAATTCGTGCACAAACAAGGAATATTCAGTGGAGCGTGAGCCGATGTGATTACAGAGCTTAAATTCGTTTTATTTTTGCTATTTCAAATAAAATATCGTTTTGCATCATGTTATGTACTATACTTGGGACGTATGACTAAGTTCAGTGACTTTAAAAAATCTTGGGACCATATTCCAAAATTTTGGGACCTCACTTCTATGTTGGCCTCATGTATGTCCCACGCATGATTTCTAAAATTGGTTGAAAAACGGGTCAGGGTGAATTTTAAGATTGATTCGACATTTCGGATAAAAAAATGGTTTAAGTATAGCTATCCGTAGTCATATCAGTATCATGCATGGCCCGCACATAAAATCCGAATACCCATGAAAACACAGAAAGATGTTCGTTAAAGGCAATGGGTAGTAGTTATTCTATACTTGATCCATCCACCTAAAATTTTTCTATAATTTCAACATGTCAGCATCGTGGTATGGCCCATACATATATCACTGATATCATTGGGTAGATCTAAAACAGTGTAAAGATGGACTTTTATACTGATTTGACATAGTCCGGAGATGAAACAACCAAAAATAATCTCAATACACCAAACCATATCATTGAGTAGATCTAAAACAGTGTAAAGATGGACTTTTATAAGTGTGAGTGTAAAGATAGGTTTATATACTGATTTGACATAGTCATGGGATGAATACCTCAAATATAATATATGAACACCATGCCTCGTCTGCCACATGCATGGCCCATACGTATATCATTGGATAGCTCAAAAAGAATGAAATCATATGGTCTTTCGTGTTGATTCGACACAGTCCTGAGTTGAATGAACCAAATATAATTTCAAAACACTATACCTTGTCTGTTCCATGCATGACACATGTATTTATCATCGAATAGACAAAAAAGAGTGTAAATATGGGCTTTACTGATGATTTGACACAGACCTAGGATGAATAATTCAAATATAAATTTAAGACTTCATACCTTATCTGTCTCATGCATATGCCTCACATATATCATTGGATATATCAAAAAGGGGTATGGAGATGGGATTTGTTACTGATTTGGCACAGTCGTGAGTTGAATAACCCAAAAATAATTTCAAGAGACCATACCAATTCTGTCCCAAGCGTTACCCATACATATATCATTAGATAGATCAAAAAGAGTGTAAAGATAGGCTTTGATACTGCCCATGGTGTATATGTGATTACTTCGGATTATAACGGTAGTATGCATGGCCTAATTTTATATCATGAAAGGTCGAATTTGATTTTTGCATAACTTTATTTTTCAGCGAGAATCTGTGGGCTGTAAGATATCTCTCAGAAAATATATGAGTACTCATGAAAGATCCAGTGATGACAGTGTTTATCTTAGTCAGGCGAAAGCCTTCGTAGTATTGTGTAACAGTTCTAGTTTATTATTATTATTCATTATTAGGCTGGATGGCTCTAGCATCAAAGCTACAAGATCTAGATACCTAAAATCATAGTTAAAAGATCTGTGTGGATGGAAACTCGTTGTTTCATACTTTTAATGTGGATTTTCAAGTCTCTTTGTTCCAGGATCTTTGATTTTCCATCAAAATGCAGTACTGAAAGTGATGATAATGAAATGCATAAGGTTTTTGCAGGGCAAGCTTTAGGAATGTGAATCATGTGTGAAATCATAGTCAAAGTTTAAATGAAAAAACTTATGCCGCATACTTTTTGTATTTGAGGCTCTGTTTTTCAGATATATTTACTTGACAGTGGCCTAGTAAACTGGCTGTCAAAATCACATTGATGACGTCATGACCACGTGGTGCTTGAGTGATGGTTGCCAGAGACCTTTTGGCTCTAGCATCAAAGCTGCAAGGTCTAGTGATCTAAAATCTTAGTGAAAAAGGTCTGTATGACTGAAAACTTTTTGTTCCATATTTTTCACCTAAACTTTCCAAGTCTCCCTGTTCAAGGATACTAGATTTTTCTGTCAAAATTCAATCAAAAATTTTTTTTCTTGAATTCGAAATAGCTTTTTGCAAGGGAGCTTTGAAAGCGTTTTGTGTTTGTTTGGTCATAGTCCAAGATCCAGTGAAGACGTTTTGCTGCACAGATTGTTCATTTATTCTTTTGTTGCAAATTGGCCTGGTATGGCCATACATATATCATTTGGTGTCATGTGTTGTCTCGCCAAACACATAAGGCATATATAGGATGCTTGTATATTATTCAGCAATCCATATTTATTACAGATGACTTCCCAGTAAACAGATATACAACAGATTAGAACACTACTTAAACAGACATAACAGACCTGTACCACATCCTAGCACCAGCCGAAAAGAAGAGAGCGACTAGAACATTCTATGGCAGTTGCCACATTCTATATAACCCTTGACCTAACATGATCACTTATCATGGCATCTCCCTTGTTAATAAAAATAGAAACATAGATCATGCATCACTCAGAACTGGATTCAATGTTGAGAATGAAGCATGACAGCAAACATTGAAGAGATACGCATAAAATAAAAACATTTTAATATTCTTTAATAAAGCGTTGCAGCCTTCCTCGACTTCTTGCGGATCTCCTGAGCTGTCTTGGTGAACTTTGGATTTGTTCATATTCTTCAGTATCAAAATTCGAATCAATTATTGGTCCGGTGTATATGTTGGTATTTCCTCTCTTGTTTTCATAAGATGAAATCTGTTTCTTCTGTATCTAGAGCCATTAGGAGTTTCAACATAGTAAGATCCTAGAGTTGTGTGTCACCAACAACAATAGCAGGAATCCATTCACCATCACGTCTTATTCTAATTGCATCATTTTCATGTAGTTCTTTCATCTGTTTTGATAATCTATCATGGAACTTCTTTTGCTTCATGGGTCTGTGATGTAATTCAGATTGTGCATTCTTAGCAACTCTTGGATGTAAAAGATTTTTTGAAACGGGTACTTTTGATCGGAGTTTTCTACCCATCAATAATTCAGTTGGCGAATATGACATATCAGAGATTGGAATGTTTCCAATTCAAGTAATGACAAATAAATTAGAAAAATCGATTAGAATCATCAGCTTTTTTCAACAAATTTTTATTGGACTGCACAAATCTTTCAGCAAGACTATTACCTCATGGGTACACCGGACTTGAGGTTACTATTTCTATATCCCAAGATTAGATTTCTATATCCCAATCTCTACAGAAATTTGAAAAATTCACACTGTTGAATGGCATATTATCGGCAACTATCTTTTCCGGAATGTCATGTCGGGCAAACATTTCTTTCTTAGCTGAAATAGCAGCATAACTAAATAAGTCTGAAGCTACAGTGGACCCCGGTGTATCTAAAATCTGATGTGTGAATCCGAGGTTCCCTTTGATTATTTCTTCGGTGTTCAAAGTATGTTTTGCACTTGGCAATATAATCTTCAATCTCAGCATTTATTTTCTGCTAGAAGACAGATTCTCTTGCTCTAGCTTAAGTCTACTCAGTTTCAAAATGCGCAATGAACTCTCTTCAAAATATTTGTTCTCATATTATTTGGAATTGTTATGCGTTCTTCTTTAAGAAGCGGTAATTCCAATATTCAACAGTATCCTTAGATACTTGTGACCTTTTCTCTGGCCAGCCTCGAATCATTCTTTGTCTCGTTTACAAGCGCTTTGTATACATCTTTTTCATATCTTCAAAATCTAAAAGATTTACATCATATACTTCGTTTTTCTTCTCAGAAGAATATTCTGAGACATCGCATGCTCGTGATAAAGCATCAAAAAGATACAGCTCTTTACCAGCTTTGTATTTGACTTCAAGCGGGTGAGGTTGTATTTTTAAAATCATACGTTGCAAACGTGTCGGAGCACAATACAATGGCTTTTTTAATATCGTCTCGAGTGGCTTATGGTTTGACTGTACGGTGATGTGAACTTGGGCAAATAAAAAAATTATGAAAACGTTCACACCCAAAAACAATCGCATGCATCTCTTTCTCAATCTGCGCATAGTTTTGTTGGCATTTTGTGAGCGCTTTAGACGCTTATGCCACTGGTCGACTATTTTGAATCAAGCCAGCACCAACCCCTTTTGAACTTGCATCAACAGATAAAATTATTGGCTCATTAATATCAAAATATTTCAATACAGGAGCATTAGATATAGCATATTTCAATTTATCGAAAGCATCATTTTGATCTGGACCCCAAAACCATTCAATATCTTTTTCTAATAATTTCCTCAAAGGTGCTGCAGTTTCTGAAAGATTATTCAAAAATTTCGACAAATAAGTAGTCATGCCAAAAAACATTGTAATTCTTTGACATTAGTAGGTATGGGCATAGCAGATATAACTTTAGCCTTTTTGGGATCAGATTTAATGCCTTCTGAAGTGAGTAAATGACCAATATAACCAACTTCAGTCATTCGAAACTTTTACTTTGACTAACTTTTTCAAGCACTCTGCAAAATCTGCGATCATGCACGTCTAGGGTTGAATCCCAGACAAGTATATCATCAATGATAATCTCAACACCATCAATATTTTCAAATATTTGGGACATAATTCTTTGATAGACTTTGCTAATGCTGATAATTCCGAATGAAAGCCTTTTAAAAAAAATAACGCCCATATATAGTATTAAATGTACATAATTTAGCACTCTCATCATCTAACTAATTGATTTGCCAAAAACCATGGTTTGTATCGAGAACAGAAAAATATTTGGCATTGGACATACGTGTCATAATATTCACTATGGTCTGCATAGGAAAATGTTCACGTTTTATAGCACGATTTAAATGCAAAGGATTAATACAAACACGTAATGAATTATTTTTCTTTTTAACGATAACAAGGCTATTGACCCAATCAGTAGTATCAGTGATTTTTTCAATCACGTCTATACCTTCCATATGTTTTAATTCTGCTCTGAGTGGTTCTCTAAGAGCAATAGGAACTCTACGTGGGGGATTTTTAACAGGTTTCACATTAGTATCAAGTTGAATTTTGTGAACAAAACCATTTATGCAACCTAGGCCGTCAAAAACATCTAAAAAATTTTCTTCAACATTAATATCAGGTTTCAAACCATCAACTCTACTAATTAAATTCCAATCAATACATGCATTTAAACCAAGTACTGAAGTTACATTTTGTTTGACAATCCTAATATCAATCATCTTAGTGAAGCCTTTATGTTCCCAAGGTATACATATTTTGCACTTAGGTTTGATTTTTCTGCCATCAAACATTCTCAATATTACATTTGTAGGATGAATTTTAACATTTTTGACTTTCAACTCATCAAAAATTTTTTCAGAATTACATTGCAATCTGCACCAGAGTCAATTTTGAAATTGAATTTTTTTGCCTAAAATATTTAGATCAACATGCCAGTTGTCTTTACTATTTAATGAATTCACATCATTCAAACAGTACAGTGTCGGTTCTGCAGTATTATCAGAATTTTCATCTTCATCTTTTTGAATAGCACCAACAAGCTTCTTCTGCCCAAGCCTTCTTGTTTTGAGTCTGCATACGAACTCAAAATGTCCTATTTTATTACAATAGTTGCATCTTTTACCATATGCTGCACAGGATCTCGGAGCATGAAATGATCCACAGTCTTGATTTTTGTGTCTTCGATTTCATATTATCTTTCCTTGACTTGTTTATATGATTAATTTCTGAATTTGACTCTTTCTTGAATGAATTTGTATCACATGCGTTCGAGGTATTTTTCATTGCATCGATTTGTTTCTTAGAGATTTCTATTGTGCATGTTATTTCAAGAGCTTTTGGCAATGTCAGTTATTTTTCTCAAAGCAGCCTTTCTTTGACAGAATTACCACGTAAACCAAAAACAAATTTGTCTCTTATCATGTTTTCTGGTTCTTGAAATTGACTTTGTTTGACCTGTGTTCCCAATCTTGTGGAATATTCATCTGTATTTTCTTTCTTTTCTTGTCTAAACTTCCATAGAATTTGTATCTTTTAAATAGAATACTTTTGCGTGGATTGCAGTGATTTTCAAATTGTTTACCAACTTTGTCGAGTGAATTTTTATCACCTTCTTCAACAAATGTGAAATTTAGTGACATGGCAACTTTGGCAGCATCAGATTTGCCATTCTTCTCAGTAGCAATGAGATAAATATCAAAGCTCTGTTTGAAACGTCGCCAATTTTCTGCTAAATTACCGTGGTGAATATCTAGATGTCCAGGTGCATTGAAATGGTCCATGTTAAACAAATTTGTCTTGCATTGTTGTCAGAAAAACTTTTCCGATCTTCCGTGTCGGCGAATCACGATCAACGAAAACGTTGCAAGTTTTCCGGCAGAAAATTCCTCTTCACTGTTAGAAGCATTTCACTCAAACACCATGTCATGTGTCGTCTCGCCAAACACATAAGGCATATATAGGAGACTTGTATATTATTCAGCAATCCATATTTATTACAGATGACTTCCCATAAACAGATTAGAATACTGCTTAAACAGACATAACAGACAGAGAGCGACTAGCACATTCTGTCGCGGTTGCCACATTCTATATAACCTTTGACCTAACATGATCACTTATCATGATATTGGGTAGATCTAAAACAGTGTAAAGATGGAATTTCAAAACTGATTTGACATAGTCCGAAGATGAATGAACCAAAAATAAATCTCAAAACACCAAACCTTGTCTGTTTCGTGCATGGCCCATACATATATCACTGGATAGATTAAAAAGAGTGTAAAGATAGGTTTATATACTAATTATACGTTGTCCTGGGATGAATACCTCGAATATAATAATTAAACACCATGCCTCGTCTGCCACATGCATGGCCCAAACATATATCATTGGATAGATCAAAAAGAATGCGAATATGGGCTTTGGTGTTGATTCGACACATGTATATATCATTAAATAGACAAAAAAGAAGGGAAAGATGAGCTATTTGGCGCAGCCCTAAAATAAATAAATCAAATGTAATTTTGATACTCCATGCCTTATCTGTCCAATACATGGGCCTCACATATATCATAGGATAGATCAATTTTTGCTTTTTGCCCTCCGTTTTTGAAAAATATTGCGCCATGTGAACGAGCCATATTGAAGTTTTGGCAAGTGTTTCATGCACCTGAAATTTTCCGATTTCAATAGCAGTCTCTTGGTGTAGCATTTCAAGCCAGAGAGAATGTCACCGGGAAAGTTTTTGAATGTACGGATTTGTTTATATTGGCGAATCGAACTAACATTGCAATGACTGTAGTATATGGGCGCGTTATTTCAAACATTTTGATCATAGTTGAAGGTCGCCACACTGCACAGATCGGTATGGGTCTCGATCGTTTCAGTTAAAGTTAAACCACGTAGGTCAATTTGCTAGGCTACCCACTGCAGGCACTAAAATATTGTGTACTATTATACTAAGTATGTATTGCCCACATCCTCATTTATTGAAATATATTGAAATCAAACCTTCCAACTACTTATTAATACCGGTACATTATGGTTTTGTAGCTCTCAGAAAATATTTATTGTAAGTCAAGCTTATTTCACCATACATCATAAAAAATAACAGCACGTAAATAATAAATAATGGTGAGAGTTGTGAAGGACGAAAAACGTCATCGAGTCTGCAACATCTAGATGAACTAATGTGAGAAAAAAATAATTATGATTGAAGGAAAAAACATTGCTAATAGGAAGAAATTTATACAGCGATCTATACTCGCTGTTAGGAATGTTTGCTACCTTGGTATTACTCATCAATATTAGTTGATTTTACCTCATGTTTTATGCTGGTTTAGCACAATTGCTACTATTGCAAAACAGATGAGAATTCACGACTTTCTTATCTTGTGTGTGACGTCATAGCACGCTTCTTTAATGACTCCCGTGTTTCGTTGTACAGTCACGGGCATGTTGAAACCTGCCCGCAGTATTTCGTCTTTGCATCGAGTAGTTTGTCAGACATATTAGGTAGTTCAATGTAAGACTGTTAGAACTTTATGGGCCGCATATGGTGCGAGCCTTTGAGGCGCGATTCATGTAAGGGTCATACTAATTAAGTGTTATTTATGATATGTAGGATTATTGTCAATCACCGTATTTTTCTTGTTTAGTATTTGTTATGGCTATCTTCTAGTCCGTGGTCAAACGCAGTTAATTTATCGTACTTTAAATCCGTACACAAGGCTCAATCGTACTAGTTGTAATTAAACCTGCATTTTGTGACTCAATTTCAACTGCATCATCTACAGCTTGTGGACTGTGAACAGAATAAAGTTTCTTTCAACCCAACTGTATGTTCATTGAATATTCGAGTGTGCTGCGTTTACAGGCAACAGTAGATTTGAGAGGGTTTAAAGGCGCATGGATTGAAGACCATCTCGCACAGTCTAGAAAATAGAACGCGATTTCAGTTACACCCTGTAACTCGGAGTCGTGGTGCAAAATAGTACCGAGTTGATTGCACACTCGCAATCGAGCCGTTTGCCAAATGGCTTAGTAGATTATTATTTATGAAAAATATATGGCATTTACTCGCGACAAGTCGAATTCATAGTTCTTTCAGACTCTCTTCCTTCACAATGTTTCACCGACAAGAACTTACTTTGAATCATTTCTCATAGTTTCCAGTTGATAATAGTATTTCTTAAGTTGTATCTATCGTTAGTAATTAAGTTCTCCCACTTTGTCTACCAGTGCGTAGAGAAAATCTCCCTGAAAGAGCTATAAGCAAACTTGAATAAGAAAATTATCAGTTCAGAAAATTATCAGATGAATATTACGTACGTGATGTATACGATACGCAAGGTGATGCTGTTGAACCCTTCTTATCGACGGTGTTATAGAAGTTCAACAATCGGCCGCGAAGGGTTGGTAACCTCATGTCACCGGGGATGCGGATTTGTCATGCCTCATGAGTATTTCTATGTCACCAGGGATGCGAATATAATGTTTAGGTTTAGTCAGTTTTACTCGACCGTGACATTTGTTCATTCCATATTCGATTGCCTTATAACAAGGTTTCTCATCACACGTGGTATGCTTGTAAATGACCAATATAACCAACTTCAGTCATTCGAAACTTTTACTTTGACTAACTTTTTCAAGCACTCTGCAAAATCTGCGATCATGCACGTCTAGGGTTGAATCCCAGACAAGTATATCATCAATGATAATCTCAACACCATCAATATTTTCAAATATTTGGGACATAATTCTTTGATAGACTTTGCTAATGCTGATAATTCCGAATGAAAGCCTTTTAAAAAAAATAACGCCCATATATAGTATTAAATATACATAATTTAGCACTCTCATCATCTAACTAATTGATTTGCCAAAAACCATGGTTTGTATCGAGGACAGAAAAATATTTGGCATTGGACATACGTGTCATAATATTCACTATGGTCTGCATAGGAAAATGTTCACGTTTTATAGCACGATTTAAATGCAAAAGGATTAATACAAACACGTAATGAATTATTTTTCTTTTTAACGATAACAAGGCTATTGACCCAATCAGTAGTATCAGTGATTTTTTCAATCACGTCTATACCTTCCATATGTTTTAATTCTGCTCTGAGTGGTTCTCTAAGAGCAATAGGAAACTCTACGTGGGGGATTTTTAACAGGTTTCACATTAGTATCAAGTTGAATTTTGTGAACAAAACCATTTATGCAACCTAGGCCGTCAAAAACATCTAAAAAATTTTCTTCAACATTAATATCAGGTTTCAAACCATCAACTCTACTAATTAAATTCCAATCAATACATGCATTTAAACCAAGTACTGAAGTTACATTTTGTTTGACAATCCTAATATCAATCATCTTAGTGAAGCCTTTATGTTCCCAAGGTATACATATTTTGCACTTAGGTTTGATTTTTCTGCCATCAAACATTCTCAATATTACATTTGTAGGATGAATTTTAACATTTTTGACTTTCAACTCATCAAAAATTTTTTCAGAATTACATTGCAATCTGCACCAGAGTCAATTTTGAAATTGAATTTTTTTGCCTAAAATATTTAGATCAACATGCCAGTTGTCTTTACTATTTAATGAATTCACATCATTCAAACAGTACAGTGTCGGTTCTGCAGTATTATCAGAATTTTCATCTTCATCTTTTTGAATAGCACCAACAAGCTTCTTCTGCCCAAGCCTTCTTGTTTTGAGTCTGCATACGAACTCAAAATGTCCTATTTTATTACAATAGTTGCATCTTTTACCATATGCTGCACAGGATCTCGGAGCATGAAATGATCCACAGTCTTGATTTTTGTGTCTTCGATTTCATATTATCTTTCCTTGACTTGTTTATATGATTAATTTCTGAATTTGACTCTTTCTTGAATGAATTTGTATCACATGCGTTCGAGGTATTTTTCATTGCATCGATTTGTTTCTTAGAGATTTCTATTGTGCATGTTATTTCAAGAGCTTTTGGCAATGTCAGTTATTTTTCTCAAAGCAGCCTTTCTTTGACAGAATTACCACGTAAACCAAAAACAAAAATTTGTCTCTTATCATGTTTTCTGGTTCTTGAAATTGACTTTGTTTGACCTGTGTTCCCAATCTTGTGGAATATTCATCTGTATTTTCTTTCTTTTCTTGTCTAAACTTCCATAGAATTTGTATCTTTTAAATAGAATACTTTTGCGTGGATTGCAGTGATTTTCAAATTGTTTACCAACTTTGTCGAGTGAATTTTTATCACCTTCTTCAACAAATGTGAAATTTAGTGACATGGCAACTTTGGCAGCATCAGATTTGCCATTCTTCTCAGTAGCAATGAGATAAATATCAAAGCTCTGTTTGAAACGTCGCCAATTTTTCTGCTAAATTACCGTGGTGAATATCTAGATGTCCAGGTGCATTGGAATGGTCCATGTTAAACAAATTTGTCTTGCATTGTTGTCAGAAAAACTTTTCCGATCTTCCGTGTCGGCGAATCACGATCAACGAAAACGTTGCAAGTTTTCCGGCAGAAAATTCCTCTTCACTGTTAGAAGCATTTCACTCAAACACCATGTCATGTGTCGTCTCGCCAAACACATAAGGCATATATAGGAGACTTGTATATTATTCAGCAATCCATATTTATTACAGATGACTTCCCATAAACAGATTAGAATACTGCTTAAACAGACATAACAGACAGAGAGCGACTAGCACATTCTGTCGCGGTTGCCACATTCTATATAACCTTTGACCTAACATGATCACTTATCATGATATTGGGTAGATCTAAAACAGTGTAAAGATGGAATTTCAAACTGATTTGACATAGTCCGAAGATGAATGAACCAAAAATAATCTCAAAACACCAAACCTTGTCTGTTTCGTGCATGGCCCATACATATATCACTGGATAGATTAAAAAGAGTGTAAAGATAGGTTTATATACTAATTATACGTTGTCCTGGGATGAATACCTCGAATATAATAATTAAACACCATGCCTCGTCTGCCACATGCATGGCCCAAACATATATCATTGGATAGATCAAAAAGAATGCGAATATGGGCTTTGGTGTTGATTCGACACATGTATATATCATTAAATAGACAAAAAAGAAGGGAAAGATGAGCTATTTGGCGCAGCCCTAAAATAAATAAATCAAATGTAATTTTGATACTCCATGCCTTATCTGTCCAATACATGGGCCTCACATATATCATAGGATAGATCAATTTTTGCTTTTTGCCCTCCGTTTTTGAAAAATATTGCGCCATGTGAACGAGCCATATTGAAGTTTTGGCAAGTGTTTCATGCACCTGAAATTTTCCGATTTCAATAGCAGTCTCTTGGTGTAGCATTTCAAGCCAGAGAGAATGTCACCGGGAAAGTTTTTGAATGTACGGATTTGTTTATATTGGCGAATCGAACTAACATTGCAATGACTGTAGTATATGGGCGCGTTATTTCAAACATTTTGATCATAGTTGAAGGTCGCCACACTGCACAGATCGGTATGGGTCTCGATCGTTTCAGTTAAAGTTAAACCACGTAGGTCAATTTGCTAGGCTACCCACTGCAGGCACTAAAATATTGTGTACTATTATACTAAGTATGTATTGCCCACATCCTCATTTATTGAAATATATTGAAATCAAACCTTCCAACTACTTATTAATACCGGTACATTATGGTTTGTAGCTCTCAGAAAATATTTATTGTAAGTCAAGCTTATTTCACCATACATCATAAAAAATAACAGCACGTAAATAATAAATAATGGTGAGAGTTGTGAAGGACGAAAAACGTCATCGAGTCTGCGACATCTAGATGAACTAATGTGAGAAAAAAATAATTATGATTGAAGGAAAAAACATTGCTAATAGGAAGAAATTTATACAGCGATCTATACTCGCTGTTAGGAATGTTTGCTACCTTGGTATTACTCATCAATATTAGTTGATTTTACCTCATGTTTTATGCTGGTTTAGCACAATTGCTACTATTGCAAAACAGATGAGAATTCACGACTTTCTTATCTTGTGTGTGACGTCATAGCACGCTTCTTTAATGACTCCCGTGTTTCGTTGTACAGTCACGGGCATGTTGAAACCTGCCCGCAGTATTTCCTCTTTGCATCGAGTAGTTTGTCAGACATATTAGGTAGTTCAATGTAAGACTGTTAGAACTTTATGGGCCGCATATGGTGCGAGCCTTTGAGGCGCGATTCATGTAAGGGTCATACTAATTAAGTGTTATTTATGCTCTGTAGGATTATTGTCAATCACCGTATTTTTCTTGTTTAGTATTTGTTATGGCTATCTTCTAGTCCGTGGTCAAACGCAGTTAATTTATCGTACTTTAAATCCGTACACAAGGCTCAATCGTACTAGTTGTAATTAAACCTGCATTTTGTGACTCAATTTCAACTGCATCATCTACAGCTTGTGGACTGTGAACAGAATAAAGTTTCTTTCAACCCAACTGTATGTTCATTGAATATTCGAGTGTGCTGCGTTTACAGGCAACAGTAGATTTGAGAGGGTTTAAAGGCGCATGGATTGAAGACCATCTCGCACAGTCTAGAAAATAGAACGCGATTTCAGTTACACCCTGTAACTCGGAGTCGTGGTGCAAAATAGTACCGAGTTGATTGCACACTCGCAATCGAGCCGTTTGCCAAATGGCTTAGTAGATTATTATTTATGAAAAATATATGGCATTTACTCGCGACAAGTCGAATTCATAGTTCTTTCAGACTCTCTTCCTTCACAATGTTTCACCGACAAGAACTTACTTTGAATCATTTCTCATAGTTTCCAGTTGATAATAGTATTTCTTAAGTTGTATCTATCGTTAGTAATTAAGTTCTCCCACTTTGTCTACCAGTGCGTAGAGAAAATCTCCCTGAAAGAGCTATAAGCAAACTTGAATAAGAAAATTATCAGTTCAGAAAATTATCAGATGAATATTACGTACGTGATGTATACGATACGCAAGGTGATGCTGTTGAACCCTTCTTATCGACGGTGTTATAGAAGTTCAACAATCGGCCGCGAAGGGTTGGTAACCTCATGTCACCAGGGATGCGAATATAATATTTAGGTTTAGTCAGTTTTACTCGACCGTGACATTTGTTCATTCCATATTCGATTGCCTTATAACAAGGTTTCTCATCACACGTGGTATGCTTGTAATCGTCGTAAGTTAGAGTTCCATCCCATCGATATAAATGCTTCGGACAATATTCACGCTTGTCATATTCGTTGCTAAAGGTAATTCACAAGTTATTTGTTTCCTATTTCCCAAGGTTCAAAATCAGAAATTTTACTTTGTCAAGTATGCGCCACAGATGGATCGCGTTTCATCGTCGTGATCCATCATTGACTCATACTTAACAGAAAATGTTTTGACATTTTTTCGATTGGGTTATCATACACATTATTATAAATTCGGCCTGTAAGCAATGTGTCACAGATTACCATGCTTTTTCACATGAATATAAAAAGATGAGTATTGCATACACAATACTGTTTCGAAATGACCTTAGTCTTAATTTAAAGGGTATCATTTAATTTTGTAAACAAATATCAACAAAAAACTGGCGTTGATGACAACATCACTTGTTTGTTAATTTTTAGTTGGTTGGATTTTTTGTGGTGGACAGAACTGACCATGCTGTGTGACACTTATATAATGCTTTTATCGTAAAATTAATTATGGTCGAGATATAGGCCTAATCATAATTTTGCTAACGATAGCTTCTGGTGCGATCAGCATTTCCATGTAGGAAATGGGTTTTTGCCTAACTAGCATTCAATTTTCAATGCTTGGAATTCGATGGCTCTTATAAACTAAAATCCAAACTTGATTTGGAATATAAAAATGATTTATGTGGGACTATCATTGTTCTTCATTTAATCAAGCTACAAATTTGTTGATTGTTTACGCTGTGGTAAATGCAAGACGGGAAGGTGTTATAAAACGCCTGCACGTAGTCTAAATCGTGGCTCATCCGGGAAAGGTTCTTGCGTTGTGTGGCTTTCAGCTAGAAACTTTGTTTACAACCGAATTAGCGCGACAAAAAGATAATTAAAAAAATGGTTTTCGAATGCCTATCAAATATTATACCTTGTTGTGCCGTTATCTTACATTGTTAATTCTGACAATAACCACAGTGGCGTCATGGTAAGGCTAGACAAGACATTTTTAATCTTCAGGGATATTTGATATGGTGTGGTTCGTGTTTCCTAACCTCTATCCAGACATAGAACGTATTTCCTACTTCCCTACGTATTTCCTACTTCCCTAAAAATCAAACGCCACACCTTATCATAAAATATGTGTATAAAATGCGTTTGCAGGTCCAGCTACTAGAAATGTATTGTGAAGAACCTAAAACAGAACAAAAGCGACTCACTTTTCCACATCTCTGCAACGTCCTCCATGCTGTGCTGGATTTGATATGCTTACATATTTTCTACCAGTGCGTAGATAAAATCTCCCTCAAAGAGCTATAAGCAAACTTGTATAAGAAAATTAGCAGTTCACATAACGATGAATATTACGTAAGTGATGTATACGATACGCAAGGTGATGCTGTCGAACCCTTCCTTATCGACGGTGCTATGGCATCCGCATCCCTGGTGACATTGGAATACTCATGAGTTATGACAAATCCGCATCCCTGGTGACATTGGGTTTACCAACCCTATCGAAACGGTCGGGCTCGGTGGCCCAGTCGATTAATCGCGATTGTATTGTCCGAAATACCGATAGTTCGATGCCCGTTGACCGTGACAATAAAATGGACATCGTAAGACGGGATATAAAATAATGCCGGATTTCTAGCAAATGGCAGAGTTGGCCCATAAAACTCCTGATTTTCTTGTATTGTCCAAGGTAATTTTTCTCACCCACACTTGAGAAACATATCTGGTTAAACATCTCTTGCTGGGAATATTTATCCACAAAAGTAATCGCCGATGACGAGTATACTGTTATATACTAGGGGTGGGGCATCCTAGGGCTAAGAACAAGCAACAAGTCAAGAGTATTCATTCTCACTGCTTTGCCAGCTTCTCACAGTTTTCCCTCCTCATTCTCCCAAACAAATCAAAAAGGAATAACCTCTGCATTCTATGCGAATTGTGACGTTGCAAATGGCTGACTATGACTGATCAACTGATTAACTGGTCAGTTGGGCTTTTCGTAAAAACTGTTTTGTAGAGCATAGTATTGGTAAAATTTTAAGTTGTTACATGACGTCTGGACAAAAAAAAAAGAAAGATTGGTGATGAAGGCAAAATGTTCCAGAAAGATTGGACAAACTCGTACTTCTTTGTGGAAGTAAGTGGTAAACCTGTGTGCTTTATTTGTGGTAAATCTGTGTCAGCAGTGAAGAAATCGAATTATGAAGCATTGTGACTCCTTGCATGGTAATCTGGAACAGTTAACAGAGCAGGATATTATTAGAACGAGATGTGAAGTTACTGAAGTGGTAACGAAGAAGCTGAAAGGACATACAGATGGAGAATTCGTGAAAGAATGCATTGTCATCGCTGCCAATCTACTAGCGCCGGATAAGGTTGAGGAAGGATATGGGTTAAAATATTGAAAAAACATTGAAAGACAAGGCTCAGGCTTTCGATTTTTTTCTGTCTCTGGATGAACCGGCAGACATTACCGATACAGCCATTCATTTTCATTCGAGGAACAACTTTAGACTTCGAAATACAAGAAGAGTTGTTGACATTGGAATATATGCATGGAACAACATGTGGTGAGGATTTGTTCGAGAGGCCTCTAGTGGCAATGCGCAAATTTAATCTACCATTTTAAAGTCTAAGTGGTCTTGCAACGGATTTTGCTCCAGTCATGGTGTTTTTTTACAGCCACGTCTTAGAGTAGATCACCCTGACCAAGGCTCTGTACGAGCGGTCACTTATAGGCGGGCAGGGTTACAATTGCTAGGAAGATACGATCTTTTTCTGTTCGGCTAAGCCTTCCCAAGTTATTACACCAAGGGTTGAGTGGTGGGCCTGGATAAGCGAGCCGGACTCGCCTAGACTCAAACCCGAGATCTTGAACCTGCGACGCCAAAATGTTTAACCACTAGTCCATCGCGCCCACTTCTCAAAAAAGGTTAACTACGATTGTTAAAAAAGAAATGGCACTTTGTAGCCTTAATGCAAGTGATTTAGTGGTATGCCACTGACTAAATTGTGAGGAAAACTTGTGAAGCGAGTTTAGCTTATTGATGTCATGGCAACAGTGATAAAATGCATCAATTTAATCAAGAAGCAGAGAAAGCATTACCATGACCTTGTCTCCTACTGTGTATTAGGCTGAGTCGCAGCGACATGCTCAAACGCTTCTACTTGTTGCGAAACGAAGTCGATCAGTCCATGAATAAGCAGGGAAACCTTGTCATCGAACTCACTGACAAGCAATGGTTGTGTGACCTAGCGTTTATGGTTGACATTAGCAACTACCTCTCCGAGCTCAACGTCAAGCTACAGGGACCGAATCAGCTTTTGAACTCTTTTTTTGCAAAATCGACAGCGTTTGAAGCTAAACTACATCTATGGAAAGTACAACTTGAAAATAATAACACTGAACATTTCCCTACCTTGCAAGACCAAAAGCTTTCTACAACAGCGAAATATGCCCAGGAATGTGTCAATCTTATTGTGACATTCAATGCAAGATATCAGGGACATCAGGAGCAAAGAAATGGAGTTGGATATATTTGCTTCTTTTTTCAATGTGGCTGTAACTGATATTCCTAGTAACTTCCAACATAAAATAATACAGCTGCAGAGTGACAGTAAGTTGAGAGCGATGCACCATAACATCCATGTGCTCAACTTTTATTAACGCCACATAAATGCTGATGATTATACAGTCTTGTGGAAACATGCTTTGAAATATGTGTCTGTATTTGGAAGCACCTACCGTTGCAGTTTTTTCCAGACCGAATCTAACCAAATGTCGGCTTCGCTCCAGACTGACTGATGAAAACGTGGAGGTGCAATTAAGAGTTGCAACATCGTCCGTGTCAGCAGACATAGAACGACTCACCAAAAATAAAAACTTTCCGTCGTCCCACTAGTTGTGAAAAGGAATAAAGCATTGTCTACAGTACTTCGCTGCATTATTTATCTGTGAGTTAAATGTCGAAATTTTTGGTGGCCTGCCTGTGGTATTTTGGATTTTATGTGGCCCATAATATGAAAAAGGTCCCCCACCCCTGTTATATACATAAAAGCACGAGCCAAAATGTATTTATGATGACCAAGACTTGGGTTTAGCTAAAGTAAATTCCTTACAAGGATGTTTAATCAAACAAAGGAGTGATAGATGGTGTTGGTGTTACAATCGTCCGGGGTAGATACAACTCACTGCTATTTACCATAGTCGTTCAGTACTATATTGGGGTGTTTTTCGCTTAGATTGTAGTTGCTGGTTTCATAGTAGCTCTTTTCTATTAAGTGGCCGTCAGTGGGTTACTCTTACGCACTGCTTCCGGCCTCGAGTGACCTTCAAATAAACAAAATCCGCGGACTTGCAATGCCTGTTCTTGGTGAAATAGTATTTTAGGTTGTATCCTGGTTATCTATTTTTTAAGTTCTACATTTTAAAAAAGAAAAAAGTCGCTTCACCTGACTTTTTCACAGAAATATCTATATTTCGAGAATATTCGAAAATAAGGACTAATGAAGGAAAAGTACGTGTATAAAGTTTAGTTGTTTTACTAATGGGCCAAATGCTTCGTCTCAATCTCTTCGACATTGGTCGTCCATAGGATCAGTCAAGCGTTGTACGAAAATCGCATTCATATGCAATTCAAAATACCTTGGCCAAGAAATTTTATAGTAATGTTCATTTCATCAAACAAAAGATGAAATAAAAATATCATTTTAAGTTTAAATTCAACAAAAATCATTAACTTTAATTTGAAAAAATTTCGTCACCGCGTCAAGTCAAAGAAAACAAAGAATAAAACACAAAATAAACTAATATCCTCTCTTGTGATGATCATAGATTCCATAATATTGATAATAATCGCAGTAAGGAGGTGTCGGTTCATATTTCTTCTTGAAACATTCACACCCACAAGGAACCTGTTGAAAAATGTGAGAAATTACCATTTGAAATATGTAATCAAAACACAGACGACTGTGACTAACCTCTACCGACATGAAATCACAAATCCCATTTTTAAGCATCGACTGAAGATGGATATTTGCTCATCGGCGCGATCCATCCCAATCAGATATTATATTTTGTCAAGCTTGAGACACTGACGAACCGCGCCTCAACGGCGCGATCCATCAGTGACTCATGCTTAACAAAAAATATTTATACAAATTTATTTTAATTGGATAAGTTACTAATAGCTATATAAAGATAATTCGACACGGATTTGCCGGCTGGGAGAAGCAATATACTTTGAGAACTGTGAGTCACTGATGCACCGCCGTCCATCGGTTGTTCATTGTCAACAAAATATTCTGACGCGGAAGTTCTGTGTATTGTCATCAGACAACATCCTCTGTGTGTTTGTATTTTCAAAATTTGAACATAAAATATTCTAATTTCATAACTAGAGGGTTATTTTTTTAAGCTACGGTGAAAGTGTATTCATATTTTATAACTATAGTAGTATTTTTTAAATTCTAATATTTTGGTTATGGTTATGACCACCAATTTTTAGCTCTACCTATGGTTTCAATATTCGTTTGGTCACATCATAACTTTTGTAAACTGTTTATTTTGTTCAAGCACCGACAGTGATATTCATTTTTTTTATCGAATTTTGCACTAAACAAGGCCGGAAGCGACACATAAACGAAATCCACTAACGATTACCCAAATGCCAAAGAGATAATATGCAAGAGAGATGCAACTGCACTCGAAACGCAAAACATATCAAACGGAACTGAACCGCCATGATGGACCGATGAGAGTGGTGCCTGCCCTGGTCGACGGTGAAGAAATCCGTCCCCTTTCTTCTTTTAGTCGCCTCTTACGACAGAGTGTTGACCAAGACCAGCGTTGAAATGAGACTATAGCGACAGGTCTAATGCGGCCACAGTAACCTGCCACACCACTGTTCCGAATGTTTTTTTGCTCAGAATCAAGATTTTATCAAGCAGACTATTTTATTTAATTCAGGATACTTCAATAGTCTGTGGGAACTCATAAGATACGACCATATATTGGGTAAGACACTCGTTCTTACTAAAAAGTCAGCGGTTCGATGCTTTTATACATCCTCCAGCATGGCAGAAAATAGAGAAGCTTAAACAGATTATGAATTTAAAAAAGTCGAACGTATAAATGAAAAATGAAGTTCGCTTTATTGGGTTTAAGTTTTCTGGGTTGAGGTTACTTATCCTAAACCTTTGTGAAAGTGGATATGTATCCTTTATGCAAAGATGCTTTAAACTAATTTATAAACACATAAACTGTTTATAATTTATTTCTGTAACGTTTCGTCTGACCAAGGTCAGTCTTCCTCAGACAAGCATTTTAAACAACGCAAATTTTAAACAATATTTAAATTGCTTGTCTGAAGAAGTCGGACCTTGTTCTGACCTTGTTCAGATGAAACGTGACAGAAATAGGTTTGTGTATGTGTATAGAAAGACACTCGAATCTCTTGCCTAGTATAAAGCAGGACGATTATCAATATATGGAGTGAAAAAATTGTCTCCGAAATAATAAAAAAAACAATAATAATTGACATCCATCACCTTCACTGCTACGTATCCTTCATAATATGACCCTGCGTGGTGGTAACAGGTTCTGAAGCTTTTGTCACATGTTCTAGTAAAACAAGCACATTGACTTTCCCATACTCTTTGATAACCTAGTTGAAGATTACTCTTGCAAGGACACCCGTAGTATCTAAACAAGATGCGCATAAAATTTACTATAAAGTGAAGTGTACCTTATTTCCTTTAGAATGGATTATTGACTGTATGCGTGTTCTGGAATGTACTTGGACCAATCGCATTTTGAGAAATTGACCAATCGCATTTTGAGAAATTGAATTGGGAATTATTAAGTTTAACTACACATTTTCAGATTACCTGAGAGGAGTAGAAATAATCACTCTTTTCTCTTCGGATGTTCCCGTTAAGCTTCTTCAACTTGCTGGAATATAATACTTTGTAAAACATAAGCCAAAGGTGAATCGTGGCTTCCCAATTGAAAAAAAAAATTGTTTTAATATTTTTTTGTTAAGTAAGTCAATAAGACGCGGTCCATCTGTGGCTCATGCTTGAAAAAATAAAATTACTGATTGAGATGGCGGCCCAACCCTGCAGTGCACAAATAATTTTCTGTACTTACAACACTACTTCCTATATTAACAAATATATGATGGGAAAGTACTAACCTGCATTCGTTCACATAATATTTTTTGGGTTTAGTCAGTTTTACTCGACCGTGACATTTGTTCATTCCATATTCGATTGCCGTATAACAAGGTTTCTCATCACACATGTTATGCTTGTAATCGCCGTAAGTAAGAGTTCCATCCCATCGATATAAATGCTTCGGACAATATTCATGCTTGTCATATTCGTTGCTAAAGGTAATTCACAAGGTATTTATTTCCTATTTGAGACACAAAATTAGAAAATTTACTTCGTCGAGTATGCGCCACAGATGGATCGCGTCTCATACTCTTAACAGAAGATGTTTTGACATTTTTTCGATTGGGTTATCATATACATTATTATAAATTCGGCCTGTAAGCAATGTGTCACAGATTACCTTGCTTTTTCATATGAATATAAAAAGGTGAGTATTGCATACACAATAAATACTGTTTCGAAATGACCTTAATCTTAATTTAAAGGGTATCATTTAATTTTGTGAATAAATATCAAAAAAACTGGCTTTGATGACAACATCACTTGTTTGTTAATTTTCAGTTGGTTGGATTTTTTGTGGTGGACAGAACTGACCATGTTGTGTGACGCCTAAATAATTTTTTTTATCGTAAAATTAATTATGGTCGAGATATAGGCTTAATCATTATTTCGCTAACAACAGCTTTTGGTGCAATCATCATTTTCATGCCAGAAATATATTTTTGCCTAACTAGCATTCCCTTTTTCAATGTTTCGACATGAAATTCGATGCGTCTTATGAACTAGTATCCAAACTTGATTTAAATATAAAAAAGATCACGTTAACATCTCTGCCTGTTCGTGGCCATAGTTTGCCAAAGTTAAACTCGTTTTTGCATTTTATTTTGGACTATCATTGTCCTTCATTTTATCAAGCTATAAATTTTTTGATTGTTTACGTTATGGGCAAACGGGAAGGTGTTATCAAACCCCGGCACGTAGGCTAAAGCGTGGCTCGTCCGAGAAAGATTCTTGCATTGAGTGGCTTTCAGCCAGAAACGTTGTTTACAACCGAATTAGCGCGTCAAAGAGATAATTAAAAAATGTTTTTCGAATGCCTATCGAATATTATACCTTGTTGTGCCGTTATTTCACCTTGTTAGTTCTGGCAATAACCACATCGGCGTCACGGTATGGTTAGACAAGACATTTTTAATCCTCGTGGATATTTGATATAGTGTGGTTCATGTTTCCTCTCCTCTATCCAGACATAGAACGTATTTCCTACTTTAAAAATCAAATGCCACACCTTATCATAAATATGTGTATAAAATGCGTTTGCAGGTCCAGCTACTAGAAATGTATTGTGAAAAACCTAAACAGAACAAAAGCGACTCACTTTTCCACATCTCTGCAACGTCCTCCATGCTGTGCTGGATTTGATAAGCTTGTGTAAGTGCTGATGTAGCCGTGATCACCGTAGCAGTATTCGTATGGAACCTTGAAAAACAGTATAAAAACCAATGATGATTTTTTAACCTAAATTCACTTCAAGCATGGCCGGAATCAGCATTTTGAAAGACCGATCGAAAAACACAGAACAAGTTAGGGGAATGCCTGTCCACACGTAGGTGGAAAATTCGAAAATCTGTTTAATTCAGAATCGAATCGATTATTCGAATCGGAAGTATCATTATAAACAAATGAAAAATGTTTCTTAGATAAACTTCACAGGCAGAAAATTGTTATTTTTTAAATAACTTCGAAAATTGAATCTAATAATTTTTGATTCGCGAATCATGAATCGAATATATATAAAAGTTTATTCACACGTTATATGCATATATTATATGGCCTGTTTTCATGCAGGTAATAATCCTGGAAATCACATTTAACTGCACGCCATACTTTCTGAGAGCGACGATGCTTAATGACACGAACCGAATACAGATTGCACCAATTGCCAGTATTGGCAAAGCTTTCGTATAAAAATGTACAATGTATTACGCAGCGGATCCTGCCTGAAGATATTTGAAAAAGACGTCGAGGTAATTTTTTCAGATATTGTTACAATGTTATTTCAAAATTTTCTCTTTGAAATAGGATATTTTCTAGTATTTAGCGAATAAAATTTGGACTTGGTCCGGGAAGATTCAGCTCAGGCGCTGTCAATCTGTACATTTTAACAAAGGTAATTTTGTACGAGATACATTTATTTTTTTTAATTTAGAAAAAGACGAAGAAAGACAGTTTTCTCGTTTTCACCTAAAGTAAAGAAAATAATTCTCTTTTTATGTAACTACTTGCGGTCATTCTTTAGAGAGTTTTGTTTTTAGCGGTACGTTTTAAAAAACACAGTAAACAAGAAACTTTGAATATAATGTGTGAATAAACTTTTATTCATCTAAAAATCCAAATTTTTGGAGTGTTTTGGACAGTCACAGTCATTCAGTTAGCGTTTCGGTCATACACATGAAGTACCTTGCTTAAAGAGTGAGTGCGGTATTGGACACGACCGCGCTTTTACCGATTGAGTAAATGACTCGATTCGTGATTCACGGATTCATGAATTATTCGATCCGATTTCTGTGATTCGAACTGATCGATTTAAGATGCACATATATTCGGAAAATCTACGTGAATTTTTTATGTTTTAGAAGATTTTCTGTAAAGTCTTATTTTTGTTTACTATAAGCTTTGAATCAAATATATAATTGCAAAGAATATTCGATTCTATTTTGAAATAAAAATATATTCGACTCCGACCATCCCTAATCACATACCTCTTTAGAGTAACACCATCTCTTTCGTACATAAGCGCCGGACACAAATGCACAAAGTACAAAGAAAACTGAAAGTCGAGCTGCTATCATGATAATTTGTCTTTCTCGCAAAAAATTATTTTCGAAAAAAATTCAGATTGACTAATCACCGATAATTTGAGAGTGATTTGTTGCGTTTATATACATTTCGCGAAAGATTGCATTTTTTGATTTCTCTTTTTCTCGTTAATCTTATTTTTGCAATATAAATCAGGGAACTCAAAATATCATGTGACGAATTAAGCCGTGATCAAATTACGTGGGTCAATTGAAGGCGGACTTTCAAACAACCTCTCTCTTCTTTGCAAAAAATTCATCAAACTAGTCAAAAATATTGTGCCTAGAATGTTTTAATTAGGCATGTGCCACAGATGGGTTGCACCTACAAGGTGCAGCCCATCTGTTTCTTATTCTTGATGAAAAAGGGACATTTTTAATAGAAATTTCTACTTTTTTGCGTTTTCTTTGAAAATAGAAGTGCAGTCGTCGATTTTTATATGTTCAAGTATAAGCAATGGACGAAACACGGATTATCTATGGTCCATGCACATAATTTACAAAATAGTTATCAGATTGAAATCAAATTTCCTGAATATTCAATTTCTTGTAGCAAAAAAAATGTCACGTTTACCCCGAGGACGACAAACTAAAAATGCTCTAAAAAACATATAGATATTATCTAAAATATCCAAAATGGTGTGCCATGTAAAATCTATGTTTTGGGCTATATTAACGTCACTCGAATAAAAGTACCTCTTTTTTGGCAAAATTTCGGTTGCAGGTTAGGGTTTTTTTAAGTTTTACATTAGTAATTGCGATCCTGAAATTACGTGAATCATCACAAGTGGTCTAACTCGCATTGAATAATAAGGAATAAAAAAAATAAAAATGTTGGCAAATTCATGCAAATTCCTTGCTCGCCTTCAGATCGTTTTTTTAGTATAAAACTACTAATTCTCCAATTTTCGTTAGTGAATGGGACCGCCATAATGTCAGATATCTTCTTCCCCAAATGGAATGAGCATCTAAGTCGCACGCGTATTTGAGATTCGAATCTCAAAGCGCCTGTGCGATACCTGGAATATTAAAAATGAAATTACATACAAATCGAGATGAGATTACGTTTGATATGAATATTTATAGAATCCTAGCTTAGAGTAAAATTTAATAAAGAAAAGAGAATGAGGCGAACTATTTTTAATCGGTTCAAAGGTCAAGTTCAGAAGAGAATTTTTGGATAATATTGAAGCCAAAAAGCCTTCATTGAATCCATATTTGGTCATCTTCGTACTTTTTACTGGGCGATGATCTAAACAAATATTTTTTATCGTTTACATTATTTATTACCAATATTCGATACATCGACATGTTACCCGAAATTGTCAAAAATAACTTATAATAAATTTAAAATCTTGTGACTCGAGTCATATGCTTTCTATTTTAAGTTCAAATGTTCAAGTTTTTAAATTTTAAAACATTTTTTTCATATTTTATAGTTATATAACCTTTGTGTAAGCTGCATTTTGTTTAACATGTCGAGATAACGGAAATGTTTTTCGCGAAATCCGCTATTATCATAATTTGGATGCTATTTTAATTCGATGCTACCGGACGGAGAATTGTTTTGGTCAAGCACGGGTCACAGATGGACCGCGCCTTGGCGGCTCGATCCATTAGGGGCCCATGCTTGGCAAAAATGACGTTTATCAATATATTTTTTCTGATCAAGTTACCGTCAATTAGACGCCTACATAATTTAATAATGAAAGGTCTCGTTCTTTACTTGCAGTGACGTAAGCATGACTAGGACAAATGTTTTAAAATGTAAACGTCGTTCCCGCTTCTTCAAAATATTTGTTTTGTGTAAAAAGGTTAACTGATTTTAATCTCATTTGAAATTCATATTAAAGCAGGTGAAATAATTGTTTTTTTCCAAATAGATAAACAAAATGTAACCTCCGCGAGGTCAAAAAGCATAATTTATGGCACAAAAAATTTCTTCGCCAGCGAATGAACGTAAGATATATTTACTGGCCCAGGTTACATGTATATGCTCAATATTAGGAATATTGTTAAAATTTGTGTTATCGATATTGATTTTAACTTTACCGTCGATACCGTCGATATATTTATGCATCAGTTCAGGAATTTTATTAAATTTCTTAAGCTTTCCACCAAACATTTTCGAGGCGTTATTTTCAGAATCCACCTTGGTCAAATGTACACTTGCAATGACGAAATGGAAATTTTCATTTCACGGTGATTTACATGAGAATCTTATTCGATGACAATATGCGAATTGCAAATCTAGAATCTATGTCTTTGAAATCCAGCAAATATATTTATTTACACCGAACTTAAAGGAAGGGTATAAGAATTTGTAGATTTGTTTGCAAAAATTTTTATTTTTTTATTTTATTTTACTAAAATACAGTTTTTACTCTATGCAGTTTTTGATTCTCCATCCTGTTTTGTAGCTAGCATAAAGGGCTTTGGTATTTTCTGTCATTTTTGCAGGAAGCTCTCTGAAGTCTAAGTCAGTAACCCCAGAAAAAATGTTAGTACTATTAATGCTATATTGATATAGCTCATTATTATCTTGGAGGTAACAGCTGGTATCAGTGATTTTCAAATTTCGACCGATACCAGTTCTGATATTCCCGATGCAGCTGATTGATACTGGATGGTTTTGAACTGCGATGGCAACTTCTACACCAAGTCGAAGAATCTGTACATGTTTGCTTCTATAAATGCTCATGCCTCACTGTAACAAACATGCAATGATTTTACAGCGTTAAAACAGTAATTTACGTCCTTAAAAAAAGTTCGCTGGTGTTAGACCAGTAATATACACTTTTTTGTGTTGTCTAGTTCGCTCGTTTTTCACCCTCCAGAATGAGAAATTCTTTCTACGCTAAATTCTTTCTACGCTTGACCCGTTTTCCTCCTCGTGACAACTTACGTCATTCCCCCGCGCACCCACGTGATGCTAGCGAAATTAATTTTAGGAATTATGCAGCGCAGTGTTCCCTTTTAAAAACAAAAAAAAGGAAAAGGTAAGCGTGACAATTGTCGCGAAAACCTAAAGAGAATATTGAAAGATGTTATTGAGGGAAACAAAAAATATTAATTTTTCAGGATATCAGGCACAGAAAAGGGAACAAAAGAGTGAAATATTGGTTGATGGTACCTCGTGTATAAAATTTTATGGTGGAGTTTTTGGATCATTCAGTTGGAAGAAAAATAATTCGTTTTCAGAAATTTGTTCGAAGCAAGACGTAGAGGTATTAGTTTTTGAAATATCAAGCAAGGAAATGAAACTAAAGCGCAAAAACATCAGGAATCATGGCCTATTTGCTCATATTTTCCGTTTCAGGGGTCAATATATCGATGAATTTTTTGAAAAAAGGGGTTCAAAAAATCTCTTTCAAATAATGCCTAGCGATGTTAGTTTTCGAGATGTGGAGCGGAGAAAATGGAACAAAAGAGCGAAAAATGGCGCAGTTTTTGCTCGGATTTTCTTTCTCATATATTCTTTTTAGGGGTAAAATTTTGAATAATTTACTGGAAAGAGTATAAAATATACTGTTTAAAAATATTTACATTTGACAATACCAAAAAAATAATATACATTTGCAAGCCAAATGTGAGACACATATACACGATATCATCGCGATTCATATGTGGCGCACGCGCAATGGGGGCAAATCTCCAAATTTGTTGACAAATGCTAAAATTGATCACACATCGGAGACGCAATTCATGAAAGACGTATGCATGAGGAATAAGCAAAATTTTAAACTGATTACCGGAAAAAATACTGATAAACTGATAAGCTTAGTGTAAGCCGTACAATTTTGTTAAAGTTATTGTCTAAATTGTGAATCATGACAATTTCGAAGAATCGTTGTTTAATTGAACTTCCTGTCCCTTAAACATAAAAATGAGCAGTAATTGGGATAAGCACAGTATGGACGGACAAACTGCGTAACAAAGGGTTATTGGACGACACGCACCATGCACCAGCGATCGATTGTATAGAATTAAGAAGAGAGATATAATTGTGCAAACATGACAGTGTTGTTAATATAAATTTCGCACAGTGGGGGCGCGATATCTCATGCTGATTGCAACCTTCACATATCATATTTCGTATGTTATTGTATCCTTATCTTTAAAGTAATATCGGTCGTCATTAATTGAATAAAGCTTCGAAATGAATGCTTTATTATCTTTTAAATGAATAATACAATTATTTGCCCCTCAAAAGTGGTATATAAGCAAAATACCATTCATTGGAGACCGTGCAAAGAGACCCCTTTGGTACACATTTCTTAGCTAGATATCTCTAAAACTGATATCGTTATGCAATATTCGAAATATATCTTTGAAAAGTATATTTCATAATTTTTCTATTAAAATATTCAAAACGCTGCCTTCTAATTGAGGTATACGAGTAAAAAACGACTGAAATGTCTTTTTGTTGCATTTTCTTTGCTTGATATCTCGAAAACTAATATGGTTACGCACTTTTTAAAATATATTTTTGAAATTATATTTCATGATCGCTCTATTAAAATATTCACAAACCTTCCACTACAATGGGATATATCAGCAAAATACTCCCAAAAATCGTGCAACAATTCCAAAATCCATCCGTTCATTTCGTCCTTTTGTGGCGATGTTGGCGAAGTCGAATTTCCGCGACAATTGTTCTTTTTCCCTTTTTAAAGGGGAACACTGCTACCGAAATCTTAAAAATCATTTCGCTGGTTTCACAATGGTCATTCGCGCGTCATTCGATTCGTCTCGCTTAAAATTCGAATAAAATCACTACGCTTTTCTATCGTAGTTGAGTTATATGGTTCAAATGTTCCGTAATAAGGTTGCCGAATGAGTAGTGGATTATACGCAACTACTTGGACCAGAAATGGTTGAAATAGCAAAGATGATAACAAGGCATGAGCTTGTTTGGTTTTACTGGACACAGAATATTCAGATAATATTATAAAGTCAAACAAATTGTTAATTACTTATATCCAGGTCTACGTGAGTTCTAAAGTACTAGTTTTATTTCGAACTGTAAAGCAGTTGGTTCATTTAAACAACATAAATCGTCATCGTAATTTTATTTACCACAGGAGATAACCAGATAATTTCGGCGTGAAATCGAACTGAAACAGCAAATCAATTGGGGTAAATTTGAAAAGATGAAAGTTCATACGCAACATTCCTATCTAGAGTTCATGATGCGCTGACATGTGGATTAATTCAGGTTTGTTAGTATGGAAAGATTGATTTGAAATGAAATGGTTCAGATCAATGTGAAATATGTTTTGGAGACCCATTTGATGGTTTATTCATATATTATAGTTTTTGATTCGAAGAGCATTTATTTTTTATGTTTACGCATTATTTGGCTCATTCTGGTAATGTTTTTTTTTCGAGCATTTTCAATGCTCAATATGACTTAATTTCATTTATATTACAATTTAATATAGATCAAATTTATTAGAGTGCTGCTAGTTTATTACCCGTTTGTAACGCCCGATACTTCGATATGTCAAGCAGTATTTCTCTGTATATTTAACTTGATCGAAACTTGCCCAAACCGGCCTCGTAAACGAGATAAGGAATGCACCAATTCTTCAATTGTTTCTTATATTGTCTCTCGTCGTGTAATAGGGAGTTATGGCTCTCTTCTCGCATTCTCTGTTTGTTTAATATAACTCGTGATAGCTGATTGACATAGAGAAATGTCGTTTTCTAAATTCTGGATTCGTTTATTATCCCAGCTCTAGATGACTCTGGATACTTTTTTATTCCGATATTATATTTCAGAATTTACATTCTAATTTTCAATGCTTTCCAGGTATACTTGACTGCAATATACAACTGTTCGAGGTTTAGAGGAGTATCTGTAAGTCATGGTGTCGGTTCAGACCAATGTGCAAAATATTTCAAGTTTTTAAGACATTTTATTCCGATGGATAAAAAAAGCTATTTTCAAAATGTGTACATTTTATAATTTGCTGTGTGTTATATTGTAATTGCAAATATTGTAATTTCGTTGCATCAAAAGTGAATTTACTGTTAAAATCGATTTATTTTTACCGGTATACAAACGCTTTTTGTTGCCAGTGGGTTTCACAGTAGTTTTACTAGGATTTCGCAAGCGATTTCACATGCAGAACAGCAGTGATTTTACAATTGTCGGCAGTGAAATTACAGGAATAAGACAATAAAAATACTGTTGAAAGTCAGTAAAATTACTGTTGCATACCGGTAAAATTGCATGTAAATGAACAGTTATTTTTCTCCTGCGTATAGTAAAAACTGGTTTTCTGGGAGGAAATTTTACAGTTGTTTCAGCAGTAAATATTACTGCTTTTCGACCGTGTTTTTGGTGCCAGGTCAAATACTATTAAATATATTTTGCATGCATTGCTTGTAAATGTACAATAGAGCAAAAGTGCAATAGAGCTCTGAAAATATGCACTTACTGCAAATGAGTGGTAAATTTACTGCAATTTTGTTACAGTGTAAATTAAAATGGTGCTATCGGTATCGGCAAAATTTTTGATGAAGGCACATTACTCATTTTATAATATTACTCAAAAACTTTAAAATAATTTTTGTCCAAAGTTACTCTTTAAGCTCTTATTGGCATATCCATTAGCAATAAACTTTATTAAATTTGCACATTTTGAGATGTTTTTCCAGACTTGAATTTTTATACACCCTTAAATTATAAATAAATAAAAAATATATTCCCAAATTTTCAAACTGTAGGACATTCGAGAAAATAATTTAAAAAAAAATATAATGAACTTTTATAACATAGGTTAATGGTGTTTACAAACTAATTATAAGAGCAATTGAAACAAACCACAATTTTTAATCTAATTGATTTTCATTTTCAGTTAATTCCCACGTTTTGAATCAAGATAAGGTTGTAACATGATTTGGTGGATGTAATCATCTTCAAAACCATCAAACGTGTTACCACACAAACCAAAAGGATTTATATAAAAATAACAAATCATCAGAGTAAAAAACTTGTTTGACAGAAATTTATATAAACTGTGATTGGTTCGTTATTTTTAAATCAAATTCAAATTTACCTATTAAGATTGATTTTGTCAAGCACGATCAACTGATATACTGCGCCGTGACAGCGCGATTTATCAATGGCCCATGCTCAACTAAGCATGTTCACATTTCACCCTAACTGAGGATATATTCAATTAAATATACATATATATATCATAGCTAACTGTGCGATGATGCATGTTTTTTCATGTCATCTTATTTCTGTGCTGGGAATATAGAGTGTGTATTAAAAAAATCTATTTGAACGCCGACATATACACAATATACGAGTAAATTTAATCGACAGGAGGGAGTCCATGAAATGATAAAAAATAACGCGATATTCTCTTATTAGGAACAATTCATTCTGCGCAGAGGCGGCGGAAGATATCAGACATTGGGGTTAAAATCCACGACGAATTTTCTGTCCACTAATACTATACTATAGATTGTATTGGTTTTAAATCATTTCGTCCGCCCTATGAAGTACCCAGTCATAAATATTTCAACCCGAATTGTTTTTGTTAAGTATGGGTCACAGATGGCTCTGGCCCATGCTTAGCAAAATAGAATCACTGATTAGAGGTTTATTTTTCGGAATTGCAAACAAAAAATTACTTAAATTACTTAAAAATACTGCTATTTCATGTAATAATGGGAGGTGTATCAAGGTGGCAACCAGCTAGATTCGTTTTGATGCAGTTCCTGGTCTCAGACATGGACATATTTATTTTAATTTCTCCATCATAAACACTAAAATAATCAAACAGAAATGAAGAAACCTGAAATGCGGTTAAAAGTTTAAACAAATTTTAAAACGTTCGGGACGCAACACACAACAATACAACGAAGCACAACACCTGGGGTGAATATTAAAAAAAACAAAATAGAATCCGATGACGTACCCTTAAAAGTTGTTTTCGTATGAGGAAGCAACCTTGTGCACAACGAATATCACTAGTAAATAAACTTGAAAATAAGTAGAGGCCCTGTCAGCTGTCTAATTAAAATTATTTTCCGGGTCATCGATTGGTCTAAAAGTCTTTTTAATTGCTCAGCATCTGCATCTATCGTTTTATTTATTGTGTTGGTATTTGTCGATTGTACGACATGAAATAAGCCATGTATTATTAAAATAATAGAAGTTTTTCCATATTGCGTACTTAAATTCAGCAAATCAATTTTTACTGTCTTTTATTGGTAAATTCAGTGGGTAGGCCTCTTTACTATGGTCCTCCATATGTGAAATTTTTCGACCAAACCTTACTGGTAGGGCTGTGCAAAATCTAATCATTTGGAATTCAAACCTGATTCGGATTATCTTTCGATTTGAATCACCGAATTTATTTGCTGTTGTTAGATCGTGCATCGAGGTATTCTACTAATTCTAATTCGAATGTGAATTTCCAGTCCTTTGTCAGACTTTGAATTTCACACTTTTTCGAACTATATTGGCGAAGTTTTAATGAGCATAACTCAAACTGAAATGATTTTCATACCATAATGCGTGCTTTGCAAAATCCTGTTGCAACAGTTATGGTCTCAATGAAAACCGATTTAGGCAAGATATTCATCCATCTCGCTATAACTTCTTATGTGGCAAAGTTATCTACAAAAAAATTCACAAAGCACTAGGGGCACTAAGTTTGCAATTTGTACTTCACTATCCAAACGCTGTAACAAAAGCGCGATAGGATCACCGCTCTTTTACCTTAATTTTATATGGTGATATACAAATAAAGCTTTTTTTGGCTAATTATGGGCTGTTCTTAGAACACTCCATCCAGGTGCGTCCATCAACAGCTCATATTTTGCATTCATCTCATCAACGAGGCAGGTTTGAATCTTTAACATGTAGTTACTGGGAATGAACAGTAAATTTGATGAACATTTGTCACAGTGAGGGCAAAAAACTTTTTCACAAAACTTTTTCAAAAAACTACGTCTTTTGAAACCTAAATTAAACCTCATTTTACTAGTCGATTTTTATGGCTTTTTCGATTTCCAATTTTGATTTCTAATCGATTTCCAACAACCTCAAAAAGTGTTTCTCTTGAATACACTTGCCCATCCCGATTACGACTTTAAAAAGCATTGTATAATGCATGATTGTTAAATTTTATTATATTTATCAAGTGTTCACCAAATATCAAAATGTTTTCCGTATATTTCTATATTTAAAATATAAACTAGCTACAGTTTTATAATAATATTAGATCGGAATAATTTGAGAAAGTTAAAATGATTCTACTGAAAATTAATATTTATGAAAACAATTTATATCATTTCAGAATTGAAAAATTAACTTAGGTGTAACATTAGGTGTAGCCAACATAGAATATCTTCAGATTCTAAATTTCATATGATCAATTTGTAAATTATGAATAAAATAACTGAACATTATTTCAAATTGTAATTCAGAGCCTTGGAATTCTGAAATTGCGATATAAAATATTTATCGCATCACAAATTATTTTTTTGATAACAAAAAGCAAAATATATTCGTAAAACACATAGGCAAATAAACTTCATTTCAAGATTTTGAATTTCCTTTTCTATCCCCTTTGCAATGTTTCACTACCAGTGGCTACTGCTGCCCACACCGCCAAATGGATGTACTCCTGGTTTGAGATAATATACTGGGTATTTAGGATCGTCCTTAAAGCACGAGCATCCGCAAGGTACCTTGAAAAGATAAAGAAGTTAGTAAATAGGGTGCCCGGTTAGTTCATGGCGTAAAGGAGTTGGGAGGGGGGGTAGGATGGGAGCATTTTGTTGAAATAAAAAGAACAATAAAAATAATATATTCACAGTATTTGTTATAATCTTTTTTTCAAGATAGCGTTTTCTCTTGTTGGTTTGTACACACAGAGTTTGTGTATATACTATTTCAGATATCAGAGACTATTCAAATAAATAGATGAACGTTAGACATATTTCATGATGTTTGATAAACAAAGTGGGTTGAACAACAAACACAACAAACAGAAACTATCTTATTTTGACTTGAAAAAACATATATTAATCAAGTTTCTATTACACCAAACATTATTCAGGATGATATTAAAAAAGTAAATATAACACAAAATCGGACAATGAATGACTGTTTTTACTCAAAAGATTTGTTACCTTAATAGTGACTTTGCCTTCGTAGTGTTTGTAGTTTACTTGAAAACAAGTTTTCAGTTCGACATCACATGTTTCAGTGCGACAAGAACAACGGTACGGGGATCTTTTATACGGAGCGCCGAAATGTTTTTCAGGATATGGATTTCCGCTGCGGTATCCTCCATCTGCGATATCGGTATAACCATCATCATATGTGTTGGAACGCCCCTGATATTGCCCGGGATAATGGAAGGGTTTGTTGCAATAAGCATTCGAACTGCAATGAAATGAATTGTTTAAAATTTTGTTTTGACTAATACAAGTTCTTGTATTCCCACTTACGTTTTGATTTTTTATTCATATTGCAACAGAAAACATATCAAAAACTTGATTTCCGCAGTTCTGACCTCTAATGGGCCACGCCTCAGCGACGCAATTTATCAAAGTTGAGGACAATATTTTGCCTGGTAGTTGACGCATTCACGTGGTAAATAGGAGAGAATCATGCGTTTTTAAGTATGAAACTTACCTACTAAGTGAATGATAACACGTACTTAAACAAAACAAATTTACCAAAACCTTGGCACAAACAAATACGTACATAGTAGAAAAATATATAACCTGTATATTCATTATTAAAAAAACTTTTGTTGATTTCAATCTACGGATCTATTAAAATGGCAAGTATGCAATCAAAGGTGAATTCTTCAGTTTACCCGTTTTACTTAAAGTTTGATAATAACTAGGTTTGTCATCTTAGTCCGAGCAACTGATCGGACAATATCGATCTGACTGGGAATATTAATATTAGATGAATGAAATTTTGATGACTTTTATTTCCATGATGAAATTCAACGTTTGAGCCGCAAAGTAAAAAAATTGTACTTAAAAAAAATGTGCGTGACCGACAAAGGCGGGCTTTAAAATACGAATATTAGTGGTTAGTAAAATCGAAAATTCTTAGATTTTATAATTGAGGTCCAAAAAAATTTTTTCTTAAACTAAAATAAATCCAAAATTAAGAAGGAAACAGCTGGATACTTACACACATTCCGATGTATGGAATGAAAAATATAAATATCGTGACAACTTGACTCTACCGAAACATTTGTTGTATCCTGTTCTTATTTCAACAGCGCACGGTCTATCGGGACATGTCGACTTAACTTGTTGATGATAACCAGCGAGTCCGGTGTAAACTGGATTTGGACATTGGGACAGCTTGCTACTGATACTGCAAAAACGCAATTTGATTAGGACCAAATTTTCCGAATATGGGTAACTGATGTATTGCCTAGATGTGACTGTAGTATTCTGGGCAGAACAGAATCATTTGTAATTCGAATCTGGTTCGGATCATTTTTTCAAATCTAATTGAATTGCTGATTCTATAAAAATAACAAATATTCTATTTTCAATATTACAATTATTGTCTCCATTATGATAATTAAGAAATTTACAAATAAAAATTAGAAATATTTGATTGAACAGACTTACAAGTGATGTATTTTCCATTATACTCCAGTACAAAAGCGAAAATTTTCCTTTTAAAGTAAAAATAAAGTTGATTTTGGATACATTTGACCAAAATCGATTGCATTTTGTGTTTAAAATGGTAAATTCCACTTAATTTAGCAAGTTTTTGTTCCTATGACCGATTCAAATAACCTGTACTTCGAATCGATTCGAATCATCGAATCGAAATGATCAGCCGTAGATGAGAGACGATCCATTTGTGTCCAATTTTTATTAAAGAAAAGTCATCCGACTAAATAAAGAAAATAGCGAAGATTGCAGCATTCATGAACAGTATTCAAGTATTCAAGCCTGCGTAAGTTGAAAATGGGTTTCCTCAACACGAATAAAAAATATGAGAGAGGTTTGTAATAATATTTACTTTAAGAGAAACTTGAGTATGAGTCACAGCTAAACTGCGTTTTGATGGCTCGGTCCATCGGTGATTCAAACTTACCCAATCATATATGTATTACTTACTGAGTGAGGAATATTTCAAATATTTAAACTTACTCTTTCTCATAACCAATGCGGCATGTATATCCTGGCTTTACAAGAGAATAATGTTTCCTATCATATTTACGATCAAGGTAGCCTGCTGTCTTTGCATAAGGTATCTGTGCAAGAAGAAAACATTTTTTATTGAAAATCGATCTAAACAAGGCCGAAGCATGATTAAAAGGAATTTGATAGTTAATGTCCACTTAAAGGGCAAAGAGTTGGTACAAAATGAAGTAAAAGCAACTACGCTTTACGTGGATAATATCCCGGAAAGGACTGAAGCGATATAATAAAGTGCAGTGAGTCCTTTCTGACATGTGCGACTTCATTGTTTCCTTCCATTCACCTCGTACAACAAAGAGGAAAAATATTGAGTAAAGTAGCATAGTAGCGTATAAAACATGAGAATGAAAATACTGTAAAAAAATTCAGAAACTCAAGCGATATATGATTTATATACGATGAGCCATCGAGTGTCCTTGTATCAAACGTTGAAGCATTTCCTGTCTTGTGATGGAACGTGGTACTATATCAGAAATAAATGATGAAAATGTGAAATGAGCAAGGTCATGATTTTTGTCAAATTTTACAGCACAAAAATCAAATTTTAGAAAACATTTCTACCTGAATTAGGTCCTCCCCGACTATCGGTGAGGCTATTTTATAAGTAATTTCAACAAAAATCATATTAAGGAAGAAAAAGTAACTTTTCTTTAGAAGAAAAAAAACTGCTTCAATGTGACTACAATAATGTCTCTTAACTGAAATAATGAATAAATAATGAAAAAAAAAATTTAAATAATATACAAACCGTGTGGTATTTGGCCTTGCAAGGCTGTTTAATAGGATAACCAGGCCTGGCGTGAATTGGTTTGCTATAACCGGAGCTGCTATGAATGGGGAATTGCTGTTGTTTTGGGGGATAAATCTTCTCGTGGCTGTCGTCGACATAAGCAGAGGCCAGTGCACAAATCAACAGGCTTAACAACAGTTGAATAATCATCATCTTGAATGCCTTATCTGACTCGATTTTGACTCGAATTCCTTGAAGGCCAAAGTCAAATACCCCAAGAACGCAAGTGGCGTTTTTTATATGCTGTTTCTGGTCGCAACTTTTTTCTCATTTTGTTTTTCTCGAATTCGGTATTGTGTTTTTCTGCAATAAACATAGCAATCATCTCAAATTTCCGGTTCAAAATCAACGGCGACCAATAGGAATAAAGCTTCGGCACCTTTTTCTTCGATTACTTTTTCACCTTATTTTGTTAGAAAATTGACATTAGAACATATTTTGTCAAGTATGAGTCACTGGTGGATTGCTCCGTTAAGAAAAAAGGTTCTGACTTGTTACCACACGCAATGTATAATTTAGCGCACGCAGTGTCTGCCCTAAGGACGATTTACAATGTTGTTTCACAACATGTTGAAAACACGCGGTTAATGCAAATATTTTTTAAAACTTGGTTTTTGAAAAAAATAGGTAACTGGTATTTGCGATAGTATAAAATTTTCCGTGGGTTTGAGGGTTTGGTGGTAAATGATAATCCTGGAATGCGGAATTTTAGCCCACATGTAAGTTGAAATCAAAACAAATTTTGAAAGAAATGATAAAGCAAAATTTGCATTCAAGCATTTACCAGACATTGTTTGAAAAATGGATATACCTTGAAAAAGTTGTCGTAAATTTACTGGTCATTTGCAGTAATTGTAAATGTCCAGCATCTGGAGACGTCTTGTTGATGCCATTTATGCCAATAAAGGACTACTGTTGGAACACACCTCGATGGTGCGTTCTGCAACAACCCATAATTGCATAAAAGTTGTTTTTTGGTTTCATTCCAATATCCCCGAGTAAAATGTCACAGATGGATCTGGCCCATGCTTAGCAAAATAGAATCACAGATTAGAGATTTTTTTCTCGGAATTGCAAACATACTGGATTGCAAACATGGGGGGGGGGGGGGGGGGGGGGGGGGTATCAAGGACAGTTCAAAATATTAGGTAGATAGCAACCAGCTAGATTCGTTTTGATGCAGTTCCGGTCTTAGACATGGACATATTTATTTCAATTTCTCCATCATAAACATTAAAATAATCAAACAGAAATGAAGAAACCTGGAAGGCGGTTATAAGTTAAAACAAATTTCAATACCTTCGGGACGCAACACGCAACAATACACCGAAGCACAACACCTAGGGTGAATATTAATATAACAAAATAGAATCCGATGACGTACTCTTAGAAGTTGTTTTCTTATGAGAAACACGCTTGTCCACAACGAATAACACGAGTAAATAAGCTTTCAAAATACGGAGAGGCCCTGTCAGCTGTCTAATTGAAATTATTTTCCGGGTCATCGATTGGTTTAAAAGTTTTCTTAATTGCTCAGAATCTGCATGTATCGTTTTATTTATTGTGTTGGTATTTGTCGATTGTACGACATGAAATAAGCCATGTATTATTAAAATAATAGAAGTTTTTCCATAATCTATAATCAAATTGAGAAAACCAGTTTTTCTGTCTTGCATTAGCAAATTCAGTGGGTAGGCCTCTTTACTATGGTCCTATGTATGTGAAATTTTACGACCGAACCTTACCGGTAGGACTGGGTAAAATCTAATCATTTGGAATTCAAACCTGATTCGGATTATCTTTCGATTTGAATCACCGAATCTAATTGCTGTTGTTAGATCGTGCATCGAGGTATTCTACTAATTCTAATTCGAATGTGAATTTCCAGTCCTTTGTCTGACTTTGAATTTCACACTTTTTTCGAACTATATTGACGAAGTTTTAATGAGCATAACTTAAACTGAAATGGTTTTCATACCATAATGCGTGCTTTGCAAAATCCTGTTGCAACAGTTATGGTCTCAATAAAAACCGATTTAGGCAAGATATTCATTCATTCATCTCGCTATAACCTCTTATGTGGCAAAGTTATCTACGCAAAAATTCACAAAGCACTGGGGGCACTAAGTTTGCAATTTGTACTTCACAATCCAAACGCTGTAACAAAGGCGCGGTAAAATCACCGCTCTTTTACCGTAATTTTATTTGGTGATAGACAAATAAACCTTTTTAGGCTAATTATGGGCTGTTTTTACAACACTCCATCCAGGTGCGTCCATCAACAGCTAATATTTTGCATTCATCTCATCAACGAGGCAGGTTTGAATTTTTAGCATGCAGTTAGTGGGAATAAACAGTAAATTTGATGCACATTTGTCACAGTGAGGGCAAAAAACTTTTCATAAAACTCTACGTCTTTTAAAACCTAAATTAAACCTCATTTTACTAGTCGATTTTTATGGCTTTTTCGATTTCCAATTTTGATTTAATCGATTTCCAACAACCTCAAAAAGTGTTTCTCTTGAATACACTTGCCCATCCCGATTACGACTTTAAAAAGCATTGTATATTGCATGATTGTTAAATTTCATTGTATTTATCAAGTTTTCACCAAATATATGAAAATGTTTTCCGTATATTTCTATATTTGAAATATAAACTAGCTACAATTCTATAATAATATTAGATCAGAATAATTTGAGAAAATTAAAATGATTCTACTCAAAATCAATATTTATGAAAACATTTCATATCATTTCAGAATTGAAAAATTAACTTATTATGTGTAGCCACGTAGAATATCTTCAGATTCTAGATTTCATATTATCAATTTGTAAATTATGAATAAAATAACTGAACATTATTTCAAATTGTAATTCAGAGCCTTGGAATTCTAAAATAGGGATATGAAATATTTGTGGCATCACAAATTATTTTTTTGATAACAAAAAACAAAATATATTAGTGAAACACATAGGTAAATAAACTTCATTTAAAGATTTTGGATTTCCTTTTCCATCCCCTTTTGCAATGTTTCACTACCAGTGGCTACTGCTGCCCACACCGCCAAATGGATGTACTCCTGGTTTGGGATAGTATACTGGGTATTTATGATCGTCCTTAAAGCACGAGCATCCGCAAGGTACCTTGAAAAGATAAAGAAGTTAGTAAATAGGGTGCCGGGTTAGTTCATTGCGTAAAGGAGTTGGGAGGGGGGGGGGGGGGGGGGGGCATTTTGCTGAAATAAGAAGAACAATAAAAATAGTATATTCACAGTATTTGTAATAATCTTTTTTTTTCAAAATTAGCCTTTCTCTTGTTGGTTTGTACACACAGAGTTTGTGTATATACTATTTCTGATATCAGAGACTATTCAAATAAATAGATGAACGTTAGACATATTTCTTGATGTTTGATAAACAAAGTGGGTTGAACAACAAACAGAAACTATCTTATTTCGACTTGAAAAAACATATATTAATCAAGTTTCTATTACACCAAACATTATTCAGGATGATATTAAAAAATTGAATATATCACAAAATCGGACAATGAATGACTGTTTTTACTCAAACGATTTGTTACCTTAATAGTGACTTTGCCTTCGTAGTGTTTGTAGTTTACTTGAAAACAAGTTTTCAGTTCGACATCACATGTTTCAGTGCGACAAGAACAACGGTACGGGGATCTTTTATACGGAGCGCCGAAATGTTTTTCAGGATATGGATTTCCGCTGCGGTATCCTCCATCTGCGATGTCGGTATAACCATCATAGGTGCTGGAACGCCCGTGATATTGCCCGGTATAATGGAAGGGTTTGTTGCAATAAGCATTCGAACTGCAATGAAATGAATTGTTTAAAATTTTGTTTTGAATAATACAAGTTCTTGTATTCCCACTTACGTTTTGATTTTTTATTCATATTGCAACAGAAAACATATCAAAAACTTGATTTCCACAGTTCTGACCTCTAATGGGCCACACCTCAGCGACGCAATTTATCAAAGTTGAGGACAATGTTTTGCCTGGTAGTTGACGCATTCACTTGGTAAATAGGAGAGAATCATGCGTTTTTAAGTATGAAACTTACCTACTAAGTGAATGATAACACGTACTTAAACAAAACAAATTTACCAAAACCTTGGCTCAAACAAATAGGTACATAGTAGAAAAATATATAACCTCTATATTCATTATTAAAAAAACTTTTGTTGATTTCAATCTACGGATCTATTAAAATGGCAAGTATGCAATCAAAGGTGAATTCTTCAGTTTACCCGTTTTACTTAAAGTTTGATAATAACTAGGTTTGTCATCTTAGTCCGAGCAACTGATCGGACAATATCGATCTGAATGGGAATATTAGATGAAAGAAATTTTGATGACTTTTATTTCCCTGATGAAATTAAACGTTCGCGCCGCAAAGTAATAAAATTGTACTTAAAAAGAATGTGCGTGACCGACAAAGGCGGGCTTTAAAATACGAATACTAGTAGTTAGTAAAATCGAAAATTCTTAGATTTTATAATTAAGGTCCAAAAATTTTTTCCTAAACTAAAATAAATACAAAATTAAGAAGAAAACAGCTGGATACTTACACACATTCCGATGTATGGAATGAAAAATATAAATATCGTGACAACTTGACTCTACCGAAACATTTGTTGTATCCTCTTCTTATTTCAACAGCGCACGGTCTATCGGGACATGTCGACTTAACTTGTTGATGATAACCAGCGAGTCCGGTGTGAACTGGATTGGGACATTGGGACAGCTTGCTACTGATACTGCAAAAACGCAATTTGATTAGGACCAAATTTTCCGAAATATTCTTTGTTAAGTATGGGTGACTGGTGTATTGCCTAGATGTGACTGTAGTAGTCTGGACAGAACAGAATCATTTGTAATTCGAATCTGGTTCGGATCATTTTTTCAAATCTAATTGAATTGCTGATTCCATAAAAATAACAAATATTCTATTTCCAATATTACAATTATTGTCTCCATTATGATAATTAAGAAAATTACAAATACGAATTGGAAATATTTGCTTGAACAGACTTACAAGTGATGTATTTTCCATTATACCCCAGTACAAAAGCGAAAATTTTCATTTTAAAGTCAAAATAAAATTGATTTTGGTCACATTTGACCAAAATCGATTGCATTTTGTCGTTGAAATGATAAATTCCACTTAATTTAGCAAGTTTTTGTTCCTATGAGCGATTCAAATAACCTGTACTTCGAATCGATTCGAATCATGGAATCGAAATGATCAGCCGTAGATGAGAGACGATTCATTTGTGTCTCATTTTTATTAAAGAAAAGTCATCCGACTAAATAAAGAAAATAGCGAAGATTGCAGCATTCATGAACAGTATTCAAGTATTCATACCTGCGTAAGTTGAAAATGGGTTTCCTCAACACGAATAAAAATACGAGAGAGGTTTGTAATAATATTTACTTTAAGAGAAACTTGAGTATGGGTCACAGCTAAACTGAGTTTTGATGGCTCGGTCCATCGGTGATTCAAACTTAACCAATCATATGCGTATTACTTACTGAGTGAAGAATATTTAAAATATTTAAACTTACTCTTTCTCATAACCAATGCGGCATGTATATCCTGGCTTTACAAGAGAATAATGTTTCCTATCATATTTACGATCAAGGTAGCCTGCTGTCTTTGCATAAGGTATCTGTGCAAGAAGAAAACATTTTTTTATTGAAAATCGTTCTAAACAAGGCCGAAGCATGATTAAAAGGAATTTGATAGTTAATGTCCAGTTAAAGGGCAAAGAGTTGGTACAAAAGGAAGTAAGAGCAACTACACTTTACGTGGATAACATCCCGGAAAGGACTGAAGCGATAGATTAAAGTGCAGTGAGTCCTTTCTGACATGTGCGACATCATTGTTTCCTTCCATTCACCTCGTACAACAAAGAGGAAAAATATTGAGTAAGGTAGCATAGTAGCGTATAAAACATCAGAATGAAAACACTGTAAAAAAAATCAGAAACTCTGGCGATGTATGATTTATATACGATGAGCCATCGAGTGTCCTTGTATCAAACGTTGAAGCATTTCCTGTCCTGTGATGGAACGTGGTACTATACCAGAAAAAAATCATGAAAATGTGAATACGCTATCGGACGAACGGAGAGACGTCGGTGATTCTTTGTAACCTGCGTTGGATGGTTTTCAAAGAGACGTATCTTTTAATGGATTGAAGCGCGATATGTTGTTTTAAATACTCATATTTGATTTGATTTTTGAAACTAGCGAAATTGTACATTTTTCAATGTTTGTCAGTATCGGACGTATCTGTATCGGTAATTATTCTGAATGCGATATCGACAGGCTTGTCCTTATGGTTTGGTTTAAACTGTATTTGAAATTCACCTTATATAAAAAAAAATGTTTCAAGTTTTCAGATACACGAAATTGCACATTTTGGAGCAAAGTCATAATTTCTGTCAAATTTTACAACACTAAAGTCACATTATTTAATGCATGGCTCTTTGAATTAGGACCTCCAAGGTGGGGATATTTTATTAATAATTTAAAAGAAAGTATAATAATGAAAAACAATTGACTTGTCTTTAGAAGAAGAAAAAACTATTTCAATGTGACTACAATAATGTATTCTAACTGAAATAATGAATGAAAAAATAAATAAATAATTTACAAACCGGGTGGTATTTGGCCTTGCAAGACTGTGTAGCAATATAACCAGGCCTGATCGGTCTTTGGTAACCGGGTCCATGATGCCGGTCGTCTTGCCAACCAGCGTCGCCGGTACAAAAGTCCAGTGTACAAATCAACAGGCTTAACAACAATCGCATATTCACCATCTTGGACGCCTTATCTGACTCGATTTTGACTCGAATTCCTTCGCGGCCAAACTCATATACCCTAACAACGCAAGTGGCGTTCCTTATATGCCTTTTCTGGTCGCAAATTTTCTCATTTTGTTTTTCCCGAATTCATTATTGTGTTTTTCTGCAATTAGCACAGCAATCATCTCGAATTTCCGGTTCAAAATCAACGGCGACCAATAGAAATAAAGCTTTGGCACCTTTTTCCTCGATTCCTTTTTCACCTTATTTTGTTACGTCGACCAATAGGAATAAAGCTTTGGCACCTTTTTCTTTGATTACTTTACTAAGTATGAGTCACTGTTGGATTGCTCCGTTAAGAAAAAAGGTTCTGACTTCTTACCACACGCAATGTTTAATTTAGCGCACGCAGCGTCTGCCCTGGGGACGGTTCACAATGTTGTTTCACAACATGTGGAAAAACACGCTTAATGCAAATATTATTAAAACTTGGTTTTTGAAAATTTTAGGTAACTGGTATTTGCGATATTATCAAATTTTACGTGGGTTTGAGGGTTTGGTTGTAAATGATAATCTGGAATGCGGTATTTTAGCCCACATGTAAGTTGATATCGAAACAAATTTTAAGGGAAATGATAAAGCAAAATTTGCATTCATACAGTTATCAGACATTGTTTGAAAAATAGATACAGTTGAAAAAAATTGTCGTAACTTTACTGGTCGTTTGCAGTAATTGTAATTTTCCAGCATCTAGAAACGGCTTGTTGATATCATTTATCCCAATAATCGAGTATAGATGGAACGCACTTCGGGGTTGCGTTCTACAACAACCCCTAATTGCATATATAATTGTTTTTTTGGATCATTCCAATATCACCGAGTAAAATGACTGTCAACGAACGGCGATTTTATTGCATTTTCTACAATGTAAAAAAATAAATACACTCATAGTTGATAAAACATAATCAAGCACAGTGCACAGTTTTGCAAAATCATTCCACAACCCCCGACACAGCAACAGTTACGAATCGATCATTGATATTAGATTATAGTGGTTCACACCGTGTGTCCAAAGTGTTCATGTTATTTTCTCCGAACAAATAAAGAAGCTTCAAACGATTCCGAACATTTTCATACAGTTTGGTTACTACTACACACATAAAATGAGTGTAAAGTGATAACTTTTTATTCCTTTCATATATATATATATTATTATATATATATATAAGCCATGAAATAATGCCCATTTTCTAAACTTTCTTCCAATGAATCGCATTTTCTTCATGTGTCTGAGTACGAAAAAAGCAGAGTAGCTGATATTCTGCCAGTCTGGTTTAATTGAAATAAAGAGCCCAAAAATAGGGAACCCAACCTCTGCTTAAGATGAAAATTACTTGATTCGCCAGGCGTTCTTTGTCGATAGGTTCGTAACCTTTGCGGATTTGTCAGAATTCATGAGTATTACTAACCAAACAGGGATGCGAATATACCACAACTAGGGATGCATAAATACTGTCGATAATCGAAATCGTCGATAACGACGATATCGATCTTTCAAAATGGTCTGATACCGATTTTGCCGATAGTCAAAAACACCAATACTAGTCGATATCGATACTGACGAAACTCTAAATTGCCGATACTCACCCCAAAAATTCTACAGAAGTGATCAAACCTCAATCTTAAAGTGAAATAATCACTGGATCAGAGTGGCCCAATAATTCCGACAATGGGAATGCAACTATGACGTTATTGTCCCACATTGAATTGCCATTTTGCGACTTTTAAGAGCCTGTTCCACTAGTTTTCTAATGGCACACTGCAAGACTATTTTCTGTTGCAAAATGAAGGGTTTGTAAAATGCATTACTTTCGAAAATATGCCATACAAAGAAACAGAAACTAATATCGATAAATATTTTTCATACGAATTTCGTTAAGTCTGGAAAAAGAAAAAAAATTTAAGTTGATCGAGCTGGACCATATCATATCCGCATCCCTGGTGAATACGAACTTTGCTGTGTTCAATACGAATTCGCAATTTTTTTAACAGCTCAAATACACTTAGAAATATTCGATTTTCGAATTCAACTGGTAATGTTCAGCCTTTCAAAAGACCCAAATCTTACACTTGCATTCTATCAAGTCCGTATTCGAGGTCGTGCGCTAATATATCCTGGGACTAGTTAATTTTGAAAAAAAAAATTAAATCTATGTCTAGTCACCGTGGAAGCAAATTATAAGTAAACATTAGTATTTCTCGAAAATTATGCAGCCATCGATGACGTGAAAACACGGGCGTGGGTCTTCACTAGTTAAGTTAAAAAGGTACATTCCTTGAAAACGCATGCGATAAAAAGTATTCTTTCAGTATTATATTTTTACACTAAATATCCTGTTTTTTTTCTGGTTCAGTTCCAATTTATGATGAAATTTTGACTTTGGAATTGTTCAAAACCTTTTATGCGTGTGGTAAGAATCCGCTAAACAGAAGCACTATCGCTATCACCCAGGGCAGATGCCAATAGTTGCACATAATAATAGTGTTGTCCCAATTATCTTCGGTGATTTTTCTAACTGTGCAGTTGCGGTCACTTTATGATAGGGTAGATCTTTTGCCAAGTTGCGTTGGTTGGTTTCGTTTGAACCCGATTTTCAGCTTTGCTTATAGTTCCAAAAAAGTGATAGAACATGGCGTCATTGGTGTTGCAATTCGTTTAATTAAGCATTTTATTCACAATAAACACATATCTTAAATGAAATTATAAATAGAAAGAGGGCGAGAAAAAGATTTGTTCGGGTTGGAGTTGTGTCTACGTCATTTATCTGCCTGCAAATTTCTTTCCTTTATCGCCCTTCCTGCATCGTATTAGTTATCGTGCCTTTGCGAATGAATATATACGATGTAGAATAAACCATGTCATAATAAAAACTTTTTAATAATGTCACTCTGAAACTCGATGAAAGTAAACAAATAAGCTCGTTACTTTTTTCTATGTTGAATAGTGAATGAATAGCCAATTGAAATGCCTCTCAAAGATGTTTTGCAACTAGGGATGTAAGTTTTAGAATTTCGAATTGAATCGTTTCGAGTGAATGTCAATTTCAATCCCTTTTAAGCATTTCGAGAAAATTAGCTGTTATTATAAAACATTGTTTCTGCGTGTTGTATTTGATGTTCTTTCGTTGTTGAACCTTGGAAGCAAAATTATTTGGCTTTTAGGATAATTTTTTGCCAATTCTGTTGCGCGCAGTTGTCAAATCCCCACACAGGTATTTTGATCTTGTTCAGTGTTGCTCGAATTTGAACAATGGCGGTGTTGTTTCAACTAATGAGGCATCTTAAAACGGTTGAAATGAGTTTTTTTTTAAATATGATCATATTCGAAAAGATTCGATTCGAAATTATTTTTTTAGAGATTCGATTCGAAAAAATATTCGAAACTTGCATCCCAATCTGCAACACATTACACAGACAGTTGTTGTCAATTACTCACAGTTAGGGCTGGGCAAAACCGAATAATTTGCAATTCGAATCCGATTCGAATATTATTTCGAATCGGATCGTATCACTAATTCCATGTAAATAACAAATATCCCATTTTTGATATATCAACCTGTCTTCATCTTGTTTTTGTTTCTATGCGCGATTCATGATTGATTCGAATAAATTGTGCTTGAAATCGATTCAAATTACCGAATCGAATTGCCCGGTCCCACTTACAGTGTATACTGTGCAACGAATATTGCTCTGAAGAAATATCACCTCATGGTGTCGCTAGAATATTGTGAATCGAAGTTGAACCATCGAATGAAATTGAATTGAGCCCAGCTCGGGGGCTCAGTCGGTAAAGCACGATCGTATTGTCCAGATGGCCGATGGTTCGATGCTTGACCGTTTCGCCACCGGGTGTGCCCTTCAACAAGGTACTTCGCGGGTAGCTGAAACATAGAACAGATACACAGTCACTACAAAGGTCCGTACCGAACAACTTTTGGGTATAGGCCCCCAGGTAGGTTCACGAACAAGCCATTGGAAATAATTCGAAAAAAAAACTGTGAAATTGAACTGCAAAAGTAACACATCGATTCTTCGCATCCATTAGCCTATTTTGGGATGGGCATGTCGCCATGGCCCCCTCGTCGACTACAAAAAACCTTTCAAGTGCTTAAAAACGTACGAAATCCCAAATTCGCACTCTTTCGGTGTACTGTTGGTAAAATATATATTTAGCCAAGTTAAGACACGGAAACATATTGTTGACAGGATTTTTTACTGTTGGGTCCATTGTGACTTTATGATTTGACCACGACTTTTTTACTGTCCGCCGCACCAGTGGCTATTGGTGGATACCAATGTTTTTATGGTCGTATTCGAATGATACAAATTTGTCGTTTGCCTTATTGGCGATATTAAAATATGTGGAAGCGATTTATTTGTAATTGACCTCGCGTAACTGAAAAATATCCCTATGCGTTTTAGGATTTTTTTGGACATCGCGCATTTGTTGTAATTTGAGTCAATTTTCATTTGAACGATTGGTACTTTCACAGTCAGGCAGTAGCTTATCCAAAACCCAATTAAGACCAAAAGAAATCGCATTTTCGATTTTTTTTCAATCCTGTGTCTGTTTTATCGTAATATGAAGTCATGGTTTGTTTTTTTCAAATTTTGCTCCTATAGCCTTCTAAGTGAGAAACTTCCCAAATGAAACTTGACCGCCGTGGTAAAGTGCAGTGAGCTATGATAAAACAATCTATCACTTTTTTGGTTCCTTCTCTTCTTCTCTTGCAACACAATTGTTAGAGCTAATAAATTTCTACTCATCAAGAGCAGAAAAAACTTTCACGACAATTGGCACATTTGAGCGTTTGTTTTCAAGGAACGATCGTTTCTGTAGTCAATGCCCCTATATTCGGTTCCAAACAGATTTGAATATTTAATTCTATCGAACCAATTTTCCCATCCCAAACTTGAATATTATAATTATAATACTACATTATATGCTTCTTCAATTTAATTATATTTACCAAATTTTTATAGCATCTTAAAATAATGTGCGGAAATTCCAATATAGAGGGGGTAATATTTTATGTTATTATTATTATATATGAGAATCGTTTGACAAAAATTAAATGATGTTACTGAATATTAAAGAAAATAGGGGACGATTTTTTATTTGAGATTCAAAGAATGTATTAAATAACGTTCTTATTACGTATGGCAAAATAGAACGTTTTTTTAACAAATCGATTGTAAAATATGAAAAAAAACTGCACATTATGTCAAATTGGAGGTAAAACCTCGCGATAGCAAAATAGAAATCGGAAAGAAATGTAAAACAATTCTTTGTTGGACATAAGTCACTGAAAGACCATGCCGTTTAGGAGCGGCCCATCTGCGACCCAGGTATCAACAAATTTTTATTTTCCAATGATGACAGAAACGAAATGTGTATAAACGAAACATACTATCAAACTAAAACACAAAAATTTCTTCCAAATCCGAGTTTTTATACTTTCCTTTCTACCCTATATTTTACCAATGACGATTTTGGTTAGTGTGATAAATCTTTGGTCCGGAAGGAACTGGGTATTTTGGATTGTTTTTGTAGCAGGAACATCCACAAGGTACCTGAAAAAAGTTAAATAAAAGATTTGGCAAAATATAGAAATGTTATTATTACTTTTTCTAGTGACAAATTCCATAGGGCAGACTTTGTTTTGTTGAAATTCACCCACAGGAAGCTCATAAAAGAAACCAACTAACAAAGAAAACTTAAATTGCGAAGAGATACTGCAAAACGTAGCAACAGCAACTGCACTTTAAGTGTATATTATTTTTGCAACAAAACTATCAATGTTTGCCTATAAGTGACGTCTGGTATAGGACTTTGTTCAGAGTGATTCACTCAAATTGGCTATAAAAAGCGAAAAACATCCCCAAAATTACTAAACCGGTATGATGAGGCAGAATGGTGGAATCATCACTGCTTTGTCTCTTTCTAGCCGTTGTTTACAACCCGTAGAAAATACTCCCTAAGGTCTTTAAATCGGCCTTTTAGAAACAAGCAGTGATTTTGTTGTTTGAGTTGAGTTCTGTTCTGTTTAGTCTACCCACGATTTAACGTATTGAGTTTATTTGGTGACTGTGGATACATAAACATGATTTATCAGGAATCGAATCGGAAATCTTCGATCTTCAAAAGATCTTTTTGCAGTATTTCTCTCATGTTATTTTCAACTATTCGCGAATTATGCGCGAACAAAAAAAGCATGATACAATTCTCAATGCCGAAAAGTTTCGATTATTTGTATTAGAGGAGAAGGGTTTGTAAAAATGTTGGGAATTTAAAAAAAATATTTTCAAAAAAAGTATTTTACAGAATTAACGTTTTCGCATGTTGTTTCGTAACCATACATTTGACGAATGTGATATTCAGATATCAGAAGTTAGTTATTAGTTTAAAAAATAGATATCAAACCTAGTGGTTAAACATGTTGGCATCGCAGGTTGAAGATCTCGGGTTCGAGCCCCGACGACTCTGGCTCGCTTATCCATGCCCACCACTCAACCCAGGGCGTACTAACTTGGGTAGGCTAAGCCGAACAGGAAAAGATGATATCTTTCCAGTAATTGTAACCCTGTACATCTATAAGTGGCCGCTGTTACAGGGTCTTAGACATGGTGATCCACTCTAAGGAGTGGCAATAGAAATATATATATATATATATTTTATGATGTGTGACTTACAAATCCACGAGAACCAAAACGAGCCAAAAAACACATTATTCAAAGAATTCCGAAATAGTTCTGATAATATCGTTGTTAATACACCAAAATCAGACGAGATGATTTAAATAAAGTGCATATATTTCAGATCATGAGAGAATAGAAAAATACATACAAGATAAATATATCTTAATACCGAAAAGTTTTTACTTATAAAATTCTTTACCTTAATAGTAACCTTGCCTTCGTAGTGTTTATAGCCTGCTTGGAAGCAAGTATTCAATTCGAAATCACATGTCTCAGTGCGACAAGAACAACGGTATGGTGATCTTTTATACGGAGCACCGTAATGCCCTCCAGGATATTGACTTCCGCCTCGGTATCCTCCACTTGGGTAGTAGCCACCACTCGGATAATTATGACCAGTTGGGTAATAACCTCCAGGATAGTAGTAGGGTTGGTTGCAATAAGCATTTGATCTAGAGATACGAAGTATTTTTTTATTTATATCATAACAGAAAACATTGAAACTCGTTAGTTTTGATCACTGATCCTAGTTGCACAAAAACAATGACCAGGCCTTTTTTGTTGAGCGTGGATTACAGATGGATCAGGCCATCGAGGCGCGGTCCATCTGTGGCCCATGCTTGGCAAAATAAGAATTTTGATTGGGATGCGTCACACCCCGGATACGCGGTTCATGAAAGTTCAGGCAAAAATTCATACCTGGTCAATCCCTTGATAACTTAATCGAATTGACCTACTTTTTAACAAGGTAATCTGACTCAGGAAACTATATTTAGTGGGGGAACATGTGAAGTATATATTCATTATTAAATAGATTTTGATAATTTCTATTTTCAAATTTATTAAAATGATATGAACGCAATTAAAAGTTATGCTAAGAGTTGCTTAGTCACACTATAGGAAGTATTAATTTAGATAGGTTTGTGAAATTGGGGTCATACCTTTACTAGCTTAGTGAAAACTAGGCTTGTCATCCTAATCCAAAGTACAGGCTAAAAACAATTGATCGGATAATGTAAATTTGTAAAAATTAAACAGTTTAAGCCGAAAAGTAATAAAATTGTATTTATAAGGGGTGAAGAAATTTGGATACTGGGGTTAGAAAAATCGACTATCCGTCGATTTCGAAACTAACTCGAAAAATTAGCGCCAATCAAATTGTAGATTTAAATCATATTATTGTATTAAACAAACAGAGACTTCTATCAAGGATTGTAAAAAATTCATAAAGTCTCAAATTTTTTCATTCTGTTGATGACGAATCGCTAAAAAAATTGAACAAATTAATTTATTATAATTCGGGAATCACGGATCGAATCGAGCATTTTGGACAGTCTCATAAAACGAAATTCTCCGAACAAGGGATTCCATTTTAAAATCTCACTGTAGACTCGAGTGAAATTTCCCTAAACTAAAATAAACTAAAAGGTAAAAAGCAAAATATCCTTGAAAATGTATGAACACTTACAATTTAAAACAAATAACTTAAAATTTATGTTAGATACTTACATGCATTCTTTTGTATTGTACGAAAAATATAGAGATTTTGACAACTTGACACTGCCGAAACATTTGTTGTATCCTCTTTTGATCTCAACGGCACATTTTTTATCAGGACATTTCGTTTTTTTCTTATCGTATCCGTGACCTGGATAGTCTTGGCGATAACCAACGCCTGCCGGATATACATTGTTGGGACATTTATCCAGCTTGTCGTCGATACTGTAAAATATGTGATGCGATTCACAGATTATTCGAATCAATCGGCCATAGGGACAAAAACTTTTGAAATACCGCGAAAATATCATATTTGGGCAAATATATTTGGGTCCTGAATTTGATGGGGGAATTTTACTCAATGAAATTGTCGCTCAATTCAATCAGATTTTCTCATTTTTCAATCTGATTTTTAACTGAGTATTCGAAAAAATTAACTAGGTACACGGTTCAAAAAAGTAGAAACTAGGTTAATGATATATCCATTGTGAAAATGATTTTTGAATCTTAGAATTCGGTGGTTTCCATCCTCAAATTCATTAAAATATGTCTTACATGTGGCAAAATGACAGTTATCTAGTTTTGAAAGTGAAACTAGGTTACCTGATACTTTACCTAATTTTCTGGTATATTCGTTACACTTTGCCTAGTTTGAAGAAAAACTAGGTTGCCTGTCACTACTCCCAGCCCCCTAAATACGTTAGTGCATACCTAACAAAGCGTGAAAAAGGAAATCCAACTATTTAAAACTTACTCTCTTTCAAAACCAGTGCGGCATAGATATGCTGGCTTTACATAAGAATAGCGTTTGGCTTCGTAATCTGGACCACGGTAAGCTATGGCCTTTGCATACGCAATCTGTGAAAGAAAATGACAATCAAAATGCAACCGATATGAACGAGAGAGTAAATGATGGAGTAGAGGGGGTGAACATGCGTCAAATTCGTATAACCTGGAGACAACGGTGTCCCCATCAGATTTTTTTTACAAAAGTGTCTTTTATTCAATGTATATCACTGATGGTTCGCGTCGATGAGACGCAGTATTTTTTTAAAATATTTTCATGGTAACAATAATTGTGCATTAACTAATAAATGAAAGAGAAAAAAAACAATAATACATACCGCGTGGTAATTGGCTTTGCAAGGCTTGACATAAACCGGCTTGGGGTAATTCGGCTTGATGTAAGTGGGTTTATAAGCTTGTCGGTCGTGAGATGTGGTATAAACCTTGTTCACGTAACCATCGCCTGTACTGTATGCCGTAGCAGAAGACAGTGCACAAATCAGCAGACTTAACGTCAGTCGAAGAATCACCATCATAAACGCCTTATCTGACTCGATTTTGACTCGAATTCGTTCAAGGCCAAAAAAGTTATCTTCAAATACTTCGCAAATGCCGTTCCTTATATGCAATTTTCTGGTTGCGACTAAAGTTGCTTCTTCTTATTTTTTTCTCGAATTCCTGAGACTTTTTTCTGTTGTACATGTACAATAAATAAACTTGAGATAACATACAATAGGCGAGCAATTAACGCGGGTCCATGTGATACGCCCATATTTGATAACACAAAACTTACAGAACATATGATAAATAATGTTGAAGATGGTAATCTGGAACAGTTTTTATTAAAATACGCCCCTCCCACCTTCCGGCCATCTACAAAAACGCTGACCAATAGGAATAAAGCATTGTCTCTTTTCCCTACTACTCCATGCATTTTCTTATCTGGCCAGAAAATAGTTGCTAAAACCAAGTATGAGGCACGGTTCATTTGTGGCGCATATTTGACAAAAAACTTATAGTGCACCCGTACTAATGACGTATTTGAAGAAGGCAGTGTCTGCCCTCAGGACGGTTCACAATATTGGTCCCCGATATTGGTAATGCGAGCATTATCAAAATTCTTCATTCGAAAATTAAAGTAATTCAATATTTGCGATATTGTCAAATTTTGCATTTTTTAATAGTTTGGCTAATGCTTATCTAGAATCCAATATTCTCATTGACGTGGAAATTGGAGTGATGGGGGGAAATTCTCGAGCAAAATTTGCATTATCAGATATCGCTTAAAAGTAGAAATTGGAAAGGGGCACGATAATGCTTCAAATTAGCACACAACTATCAGTTTATCGCGAGCGCTTTAATTTCTAATAAATTGAATGCACCTATAAGACGTCATTATAGTCCAAAAAGTAGCGAAAAGCACTTCAAAGAAATGTGAGGATTTTTTCTCGTGTGGCTACATTATTTACTAGATAGGACGGCCAAATGCAGAATTTTAAAAAAAGTCAAACAAATTAGAACGACAAAAATTGTCATCATCCCGAATGAACTTTTTTTCTAAAATATTTTTAACAATTTCTGTTGTCAGTTTGAAATATTCGCAGGCATATATGGCATGTGAAATTTTACTAGAGGAATGATCGCCCAATGTTGTGTTCGATGGTGTTATTCAAATTTCTGCTTGATACTAGATTAGGAGTGGGTCATTCGATTCGGTTATTCGAATCAATTCGAAGTACTGATTTTTTGGAACGATCGTGAATCATTCATAGGAACAAAAACTTGTTATTTGAAGTGGAATTTTTTATTTTAACGACAAAATGCACACTGTATTTTTTTGTTAAAATGAAAATTTTCGCTTTTGGACTCGAGTGTATTTGAAAATAACCCACGTTTAATTCTGTTTGAGCTTATATTCGTAATTCGTTACTGTAAATTACTCAATTATCATGATGGATACAATATTAGTGATAGTGAAAAAGGAACAATAGCTGTTTTATGGAATCAGCGATTCGATCCGATTAAACTAGGCAGTTCACCCAGCCAGAAAAATATTTATCAAACTTTTTAATAAAACAAATGTCTTATTAAGCGTGGGTCACTGATTGAACATTTTCTGATTTGGTATACCACAATCACCCAGCTTTTCCACCTCTTGGCAGTCAAAATATATTTTATATACTTGACGAGTTCTGCAAAACATCGGTGCATCAACTTTCAGGACGATACCGATACTGGAAAAATAGCTGATTCTCGCCGACATTCCCTAATAAAGTAAATCCTTTAAAATACCCTTTTCAATTATTGTCAATTATCAGCAGCCCTTATTTGACATGCTGTTTTGCAAATATTCTATCACAGCGAACGAAGCGTAAATTTATTTGCTTTTTCACGGTATATTTTCATGAAAAAAAGCATTTTAATAAAACTTAGGTACATAATTCCTATATTTGGATTTTTGAAGTGCCGGAAAGATAATTTAATTTACATAATGTCTTTACCGGATTAAATATGAATTATAAAAATAGTACACCAAAACACAAGAATGCTTAACAACTAAAATGAGACTTTGTCTAGCACCATGTATTTTACATTATTTATTTCATCGGTATCGTCCATTTCTGTCCAATAATAATCAACTATCTTTCTGCTGCTTGATAAATTATACAGATCCCGAATTACCTCCACTATCAGAGTTGTGTGCACGAAATCAAGAGAAAATGTTTATTTGCACGAAGCTGGAAAAGATGGCGTAGGCAGAGTCACTAGCGGATTCAGGGGGAGCACTTGCAAAAAACTTTTGTGAGAAATTAGGACTGCAAATAACGTAGTAAATCGAAGAAAAAATGCCAATTTTCAATGATTACTCAAATCTTTGCGCAAATAATACCTCATCCTTAGTATTATGTAATTTGCGATAACTCTCCATTAACACGAGGATTTGTATTTCATTTTCATTAGATTTTCGCGTTCCTGTGGCGCGCTATTTCATGCCGCTGATTAATTTTGTGTGTTTCACCCGTGTAGTGAGAGCCTTTATTCAATTTCAATCAAGAATTTCTGCGCGCCTCCGGCGGTCAGATATATTTTGCTAGCTGATTTCGCTGAAAAATTTTTGCGCCAATTTCTTTTTAAAAATTTTAATGCATGTTTGAAGGTTGAAAAACACGACCAAAGGGAAAATTTCTTCCTGGATATGCCACTGGCCAGAGCTCCATAGTCCACTGGGAAGAACTCTTGCGATCCATCAACGACTCATACATAGAAAAATGTGTTTAAGCTGAATAATTCTGACTCGGCCTATCGAAAAATAGACCAGCAGAAGTTTATTCTTGATGGAATAGTGAGAAAATCGTGTTATCACTTTTGGGGTGCTGAATGATGATTCCCGACGCCGCAAAAGATCAATTATACATACTTTGAAACACATTTTTTGAAAAAAGTTGAAAGGCTAAAAGCCGTACTTTTTCTTATGAAATATTGGGCTAAAAAGTTAATATAGTTCGGTTTAATGGCACCAGTTTATCTGACACATGATAAAAGCAATAAATCTAGGATACCGTAAGGCTAAGCTTACTAACTATTTTATCCTGACACCATCTATTCGGGCAAAATTAAATCACAACAAAATACAGCTGTGGCGAATCGAGCTCAGTCAATTTTCGTATAACATTATACACATACCAGGAAAAGATAATGTGCTCCTGATATGTTTTCTCGATCAAGTTATTGTAATCGTATAATCTATAAGCCATATTTAAAAGAAATTTATTGCACGATTGGTCATCCAGGTGTGACCCGATAAAATCCGTTAATCAGGTCCAAAAATCTTTCATTTTCTTCAAAGCATGTGCTGGATGCAGGATTGTGCTGAAGTGGAACCACTTGAAGAAACGCTAATCAAAGCAACACAACCGTGACATAACTACCCTTCACCATCCTACAGGAAATTCACAATGTGAACGCCTCAGACGCTTTGGAAAACGATGAAGTTACTTTTGCGGACTAGAGGTTTACCGTAGAAGAAATGGCCTAAAGTTTTATCGGATGCTTTGTATTCTATTTGCTCACTTCTCCGTACATCCCCGAATGTGACACCACATGAAAGATTCCTTTGTTTCCCGAGGCGGCCAATGTTGAGAATTGTGTATTGCATTTTCGTAGTACTTGGTATATTCCTGGCAAGCTGTGTAAAATCTATTTTCATTTTATTTCAATAGGCGAAATAGTGGTAAAATTCACGGTCCATTGAATGTGCAGTCATGCGTGTAGGTGCGTTAATTCTGTGTATCTGCTATTTGAATGTTAAATTGCACAATTATTTATAATTTCGCTCAGTCTAGATTATACAACCATAAAACTGTTCATCAAATGGTGGTATTTGAATATATATTGTCTATTTCGCAATAAAATATAATCTATGTCAATTTTTTAATTTAGTATATATCCTGATTTTATCTCACAATTTATCAAAATAGCCTACAAACTAGATACGAATAATTGGAATACGACAATATGAACATGAATACTACGGATAATTTGTTTTTATTTAAAAACCTTTGTAAGTATAACTAAAAGAATCGTCTAATAGTTCTAATGGATTTTAAAAGAAACATATCATTTGAAAACGATTACAATAGTAGTAACCCCAGTTATCGCCTGCTCAAGATTGCACAATTCGGGATTTTCTATTTTATTTCCCGCCTTTTTACGTGTCCTGGGCGAAATAAATTGATATCGAAGTGACTCTTTGTCATTATTGCGCCACGATGAAAAAGGTTTTTGTGCATTCCCTTTATCTTAGGTCACACAAAACAATATGACTTATAGAGACAGAAACAAAAAAAGATCGTGGAATAGGCAACATCCAAGGACCATGACATCACGACGCCAAGCGGCGAACTAATTATCCTTAGAATTATAAAACCGCTAATGTACCAGTTAATCTTGGAAACAAGAACCAAAACATAGACCTTACCTAAAGATGGAAACATATCACGTTTCTGGAAAATATAACTTCGTTTTCAATTCAATTAGATTTGAATAGATGAACACACTTGAATAAAGGTTTTTCTTTCAAATTCACATTAATTAAGGCAAAAAGCGGTGCCTATAATGAACTGATATTGGACCATTACATGGAAAAATAGGTACATGAAACATGAAAAAAACAAACGGCGCTTCAAGCGGATACACTTCAGTTAAACTGAACGACTCATCAGAAGATAGTACAGTGCTTTGGAAACACATTAAGGAACTGTCACAGATCCTACATAAAAGTGATATCCTAGTGGAGTATTTAGAACTTTGAATAAAACAATTGGGTGAAATAATAATAATAATAAAACATGCCAAAATTTAGTCATTTTCGTTTAATCCGATAAAACGGCCCAAAATGTTTCAAAACTGAGATTTCTGGGTCTGTAAGTGTCTGACCAATGAACATATACTGCGCGCTAAAGACGCGAAGATAATTTTGCGAATATTGTTGTATTTTCGCTCTTTTTTTAGTTTCGCTCAGTAGGGCTCAGGTGGGCGCGATGGCCTAGTGGTTAAACATGTTGGCATCGCAGGTTGAAGATCTCGGGTTCGAGCCCCGGCGAGTCCGGTTCGCTTATCCACGCCCACCACTCAACCCAGGGTGTAATAACTTGGGTAGGCTAAGCCGAACAGGAAAAGATCATATCTTTCCAGTAATTGTAACCCTGTCCGCCTATAAGTGGCCGCTGTTGCAGGGCCTTGGACAGGGTGACCCACTCAAAGAAGTGGCTATAAAAAAAAAAAAAAAAAACCCCTAAAAAAGCTAGTGCTAGCACCTCACTGGCAAAATATTTTCATTATTCTTTTTAACACCTGACCTCCAACTATAGAAACACACAACATGATATTGCTTCATCAAATTTCACTTATTTATTACTTATTATAATTCTTAAACATCTTAGCAAACTTCCAAATCAAATTATATTTGGTAACAATTCAACGATATTAATGAGAAAATCTCGTCAATTTAATTACCGAAAAACATTTCAATTTGAATGCAAAAAGGTTAATTAAACTTCCTATGGCAATATTTAATTTTTAATTTTCATAATTGTGGTCATCATATTCCTTACTCTTTTGACATGTATGGGTTAAGGATAGAACGCACTTCACAGTGCGGTCCATTCTTAATCCATATATGGCCAGAGTGAGAAATGTGAAGACTGTATACGAGTCGATTAAAGAAGCAAAAAAGTTATACTATGTGAATATATCAGCTTCTCTTCGTTTTCCAGTGCAAAATGTAGTCCTGGCTGTACGGTGCCCTTTTAGCGATAAAATATTTTTTTGTACTTGAAGCAATCACAGCCGCAGGGATACTTTGAATAAAAATAAAAAAAATAGATTTGTTATTATCAACTTTGTCTGAAAAATGTTTTTATAAGAATATTTTTATCTATATTTTTATTGTTAACAATTTGATAGACGATGCAATGGTAAGCCTACATATTCCTACGTCACCAGTAAATCTGCTGCTATAAAATTAGTTGTAAATTGGTAAAGGAATGTTTCTATATTCCTAGTATGGTGAAAATTTACGCGAACATAGATTAAACAACTCAACAGGAACGTTATCCAAAAATCGTTTTAAAGATGATTCATCAGCATTTGAAAAAGCATTCGGGTTGTAAAGTAAATCGAGGCATTTTCTTTGAGTTAATTCCATTGAAAAGTCCCCTTATCATAGCAGCAACCTCCATTTAATTAAAACCTGCTACTGAAGGACAGACATATCGTTACAAGAAACATGGCCACAATTGAATATTACTCCCGCAACAACTTTTAAAACCCTCGTTCTGTGGTTCCATAAGTCACTCTCACCCATTCAACCCCATTCACTCTAGCAAAAAAATTGATTACATCACTGAAATATACAATATTAATAACAAAATCATTACCTTTATCAAAACCCAGTCGTGGTAGGCGTAGGGACCGTAATAGAAGCATGCCAGAATCTTATATGAACATACTTTTGTCTGACATCTACAATCAGGGTAGTGGGAAGGTCCATGCTTATATGAACTGTATGGATCATATCCAGTGAATTTATAACATCTCTCGTATTCTTTGCTGAAAATATTGAAATAACAGTCTTAGAATAAGATGATTTTCGAATATAAAATTGAAAATGTAGGTTTTCGATATTTTGCAAAACACCGCAGTGGATCGTGCCACCAAGGCGAGAGCAGTTGTATCACAAAAGAGTTCATATTATATATTTATAGTTAACTTCTTGGTTTGTTTCTGAATATTTTATTTTTACTTTAAAAAATAAGTTGCCTATTAGTAAAAACCCAGTCACAAATATTAATTTGTCAAGTATGCACCACAGATGGACCGCGTCTTAACGACGCGATCCATCAGTGATACATACTTGACAAAAAAAAATATCGAGTCAATTTCTCCCATCCAGTATGTTGATATTGCACCATATTTGAGGAAAAACTTTTGAGATCATAAACAATTCCCGCGGAAAAGCAATTTGCCAACATGTCTCATTGAACATCGGTCACAAATGGATCGTTCTGTAGAGGCACGGTTCATCTACTTTTGCTTGACGAGGTATGGAAAAATTAAAGTTGTTTTCACCAACTCCATCAACTGTGGCAGTTATCACACTCATTGCAATATATTATAAGGACTGAGTCCCGCTGTTGTTTTATCTTTAAAGTGCAACTGCTGATTTTCGTTTGCACCAGATCACCCCTGGCCACGTGCCTTATCCAAAATTTGTTTTACCTAGACGACGCGATCCATCAGTAACCCGCACTTAACAAAAACAAACCATGATGCACCAAAGCTTTCCGGACAGAATGGTGTATGCTTTGTCATAGCCCCATGCAGATGCTACTCCTGCATTTTACCATGCCCTGACGGTTCAGTTCCGTTAGGGATATTTCACTTTAGAGTGCGTTTGCATGCATTTTTTCCATAAATTGCATAAGATAGAACCGGATTCGGAAATATTCGATTCGAAGACAAATATATCTGTATGCTGTAACTAAAATAAAAAAAAACGCAAAAGTGATGTACTCACCGACAATCATATCCATGATAGTAATAGAATTCCTTCGCGAGTTTTACTTTTCCAAAGCAACTGTGATAACCGTACGAGTTTTGATAGCAGCAGGGTCGTTTATAACATTCCGGATAATGTGGTTTGGGGAAGTATGGAATATATTTCGGACAGGATGCTTGACTTACGTAACTGTAAGAGTAAAAATGAAATGAGTGTTTACATATTGTGAGAACTGTTCTACACTTGAGCGCCGACAGAGTACTTTTCCAATCAGAAATTTTATTTTGTCAAGCATAAGGAACAGATGGATCGCGTCTCGTCTCGACGCGATTCTTCAATGACTCATACTTGACAAAGGAGGCGAGGCCAAATTTTCCTGACAGAGTTAATTTGGCTTATTACACTGTAGCAAGAGAGCGATAAAATCGTAACTCCTTGACAGTAATTTGACTTGGGGTTATATTGAAATGAAATTATAAAATAGACTTTTATGACCATGGTTATCATGTTGGTATTGCGAGTTGAAGATCTTGGATTCGTGTCCCGGCGACTCCGACTCGTTAATTCATGTAGGCCAATAACATGGGTAGGCTAGGCCGAAGCGGAAAGATCATATCTTTCTAACAATACTAACCCTGTCATTCTATATAAATCACCAGCACATGGCTTCCGTCAGGGTGATCCAAAATAGTGTGCTTAAAAAAAGGACTGTTAGTGGAACGGCGCACCATTAAACATAACAAAAAGTTGTAATCTACTTACGCTCCAACCTCTTTGCAGTAGGGAAGATAATGCGATTTTGGTTTTTGGTAAGAGTAACCTTTCTGTGACGGGAATTTGTACGAAAATTTTTTCACATAATCAGAATAGACCTTTTAGAAATAAAAAATAAAATAAATTGAAATTGAAAAAGTATGTATATAATTGATTTTTTTTTGAATTTTCTGTTAAATATGAGTCACCGATGGAACGCACCGCCAAGGTGACTCATATTTGACACATCAGTTTCGCTTTTGGGTAATGCCACTGTAACAAAAATATAGTAAAATCGCGGCCGCTCTTCAACAGTAATTTCACACAATCAACTTTTTCGGCCCATTATGAACCCATTATGAACTGTTGACGGAACTCATCGTCTCGGTGCGGTTTACCAACAACCTACACCTGACATATAATATATCGCTAATTGGAAATATACAGTTACTGCTACTGAACAGCAAATTTACTGTATCTTTGTCTTCACAGTGTTTATAAACCCGGATAATTATGATCGAGATTTGCTGTGCCATGCTTGGAGTAAATGCCTATCCTACCAGTGATATTTTTTGTAAAAAATTGTGGTGTTAATGCATAAATGGATTAATGTTGACAAGGTTTGACAAGGTATAGATAATAGCTTTTGTTTGGTATGGTTCGTATGTGGGAACGTGTGGAAGCAATACAACGGTCTTCCGCGGACGATGGAACTACAGAAAACCTTAATGGAGCTTATAGAAGTGGATAGGTATTAATTTTCCGGAAGTAAACCGTGTCTGAAAGCTATTGGTTTTCATGCAACATCGGGAATATTGAACAAGCAAAGCAATGAGCATGCATGCCAACGGCTGATATAGACCAATACAAAAATATACAAATACAAGCTTACCCTTTTTGGATATTTTTTGCAATATGGTTTACTCGTCGCCGAGGCAAGAACTGCACAAAGCAACAAACAAATCAAGAAACGAACAAACATCTTGTACGGCTCAAATGACTCGACTTTTTGTCTCCGGTCTGATGTACCTTACGAAGATATTAGGAACTTTGATATGTGTAAATGGAAACAGAGGCGCCATTTATATCCTTTTCAGACCTAACATTTTAAAATACGTGCTTTGGTTGATTTTTTCTGTAATTAACACTTGCAACAAAAACTATAAATTCAACTGTGATATTACAAATTTTCCCGGCGAAACGCTATAGACAACTGTATTATTCATATCATTATGATCTAGCAAAAGCTGAAAATAAACTGCGCTTGAAAAGCACGTTCTATAGATATTTCATATATGGCCGAAAAAATATGTTATTATCTTCAGAATCATGTAGAATTTAATAAATTTATTTTCTTTGCAATTTTTTTTTTTCCTGAATATATATTCTCGGAATTAAAGAATATCCTCATATAAAAACGTTAACCAATGAGAATCCAGAATTGTAAAGCTACATTTCACATTTTTTTCTTTTTATTTTTCTAGCTTCATTCTCATAATCTCTCCGTGACACAGCTTTAAAAAATAACTCGTGTTATACCACATCTGCCCTGAGGTCCGTTCAAAATAATTTTCCATTGTTCGTGTTGCATATTCTTGCAGAAACTAGAACCAAAAAAGTGTTAAACAATGATTGGTGCAGCAAAACGAAAACATTTTAAGCGCTAGCGCTGTAAAGATAACAAAGGGATGCAGGCGAATGACATCTCTACTTATCAATAACGGTTATCTAACTTCATCCATCCAACTTCATCAACTGCCGCGTCCCTGATCTGAAATTTTATTTTGTCAAGTATGAGTCACAGATTGGCCGCGTCTCGTCGAAGCATTCCATCTGCGGTACATACTTAACAAAAGATGTAAGCCAACTTGGATACACCGGATTATCGGACAAATTGCTCGATTTCATGACATGCATAATACACTATCAGTTTTTTTGCATGCTATTAGAATAACGTATAAATAGAAAATCCAGTCACGGTGACTCAATTCATGAAGCACTATTGTATCACCAGGAAGATCAAGCGTTTTTCACCTTTCACCACCGAGCGCGCTGCTATTCAGCAGGTGACATCACGAGGTAGATACACAGACAATATATTTTTGTGCTTGCCTATGTGTGGTCGTCTCTCCACAAACTGTGTCTTTCAGAAAGGCACTTTATGCGTAACTGAAACAAAAGATAAATACAAATGCCCGTGCCTAGCATCTAGTGGGTATAAGTCACATATAGGTTTACTGGCAAGCCTTAGCAAATATTGCATTAGATGAAAAAAAGTGATATTAAAAAACTTGCATGACACAAGACAAAAGAATTATTGTTTGATACAGAAAATTTAATAAAAGTTGGATCTAATAAAATATGATTCAGGAAGCACATAATACACGCAAAAAATCTTATATGTCACAAGGAAGTATAGTATTACAAAATATTTTATCCTGATGCCATCAAAAGATATTGGGTAACGTAAAAAGATGTTATTAGTGATATTCTGAACAAAGGAGTTGTGGATGAACTGTACCGAAAATGCAGTTAAATCGCTGTCATTCGAAAGTAACTTTATTCAGTGCTATTAAAAATCCACTACAAAATCGACTTGTTAGACCAAGTATGAACTGTTGAAAGAACGCGCCGCCCGAGGCGCGTTGCATCAACAATCCATAGCTGGTCTAAATTTCGTCAACAGAGCGAACTCAAATTTTTGAATTTACTGCGAATAAGTGGTAAATATACCGCGCTTTTATCATAGTATAGTGCATAGCGGAAGAACGCATAATGTGTGTTAATGTACAGAATTGTACGGAGTTTGCTGCCGATAGATGGAAATGCAGAAGGGTGGCCTAAAGAGCATGAATTAATGTTGGCAATTATATGTAAAAGTACCTAGTTCACCTTGCATACCTTGTTTACCGAGTATATTTTCAAAGTACTTTTACCTAGTTTTAAAAATATGCCTTACCTACTTTAACTTTTACCGAGTTTTCTGTTTGAAATATTACCTAGTAAATTTACTAAGTAAAACTGTTAAATTTATCACATTTTCAACTAGGTACCTAGTTCAAAAAACTAGGTACTTAGTATAAGAAGCTAGGAAAATCATATTTCCATCACAAAGTAACTTTAAAAATGAAATATTAGAAGATTTTGAACTTGAATTCTATCAATAATGCCTTGAAGGCAGCCATACGACGATTACCCAGATTTTCTGGTTTTTAATATATGTACCACCTAGTTTTGAAAGTGAAACTAGTAGTACTTTACCTAGTTCTGTGGTAAATTAGTTTTACTTCACCTAGTTCAAAAAATAACTAGGTTGACATCACAAGTATGAACCTAAAATATGTTACAAAGCCAAAGGTCACAATATGAAGTGGAAAGCAGTCAAAGTATTTTTTTAAATTTGTGTGGTTTAAAATGTGAGTCAAAATAAGTGGAAATTGTTGCAAATTCGATAATTTTGATTTATTTCACTGCACATTCCGGTTCGGATATATAGAGGGCATGTTCTGTTGCGATATTCTGCAAAGCCCTTTACCAAATCAGCCAGGCAGGTCAGTAAATTCGATTCTTTTTAGATTCTGCTTTCGGCCTTTCCTAGAGTTAAGTTGAAAAAATGAGTAAAATCCACACTGAAGACTCGTAAAAATTGTTTTGTTTATAATATTAGGAGAAAGTTTAGCGTATTGAGAATGAAATTTATTGATGTAGATTTATAGAAAAAAAATATGATTAATGCATTTTTCTGTGCCATAGATTTGGTGACAAGCTAGCAATAATATTATTTTAATCAAATAAGCTTATAAACAAATTTTGGCAAATCATGATGAGAATTAATTCTCGTTGCTAATTATATCTACGGGATTAAGCTAATTTATTTTGAAAAGATTAATTCCAAATCCAAGGTTTCTGATTAAAATCTTAATCGAAATTTAACATAAATGGAAATGCCTATTCAATGTCTTTCATTTTAATGAAAATAAAATTTGCATTTTTATGACTTGTCAAGCGCGGGTACACATATTTATGTGAAATAAAGAACGTTAGATTTATGCCTGATAGAATAATATATGTTATATATCTCGAAAAACGAAAAATTATATATATTTAAGCGGTATGCGGGTTTGTAGAACTATTCTGATACCCGCCTCCAGATACACAGCAATTCTAATTTTGTTCCCCAAATCTTGATTGCAGTAAATAAATGGGAAAGTGACGTGAATTTGCAAATTAGCGGTTATTCATTTTGTTTATTGTAACACACTGTAACAAAAGTACAGGAAATTTACTCGTCATTTGCAGTAATTGCATATATCCAAAACTAGAAAACGCCATGGTGATGAGATTTATGCCAATTATGGGCTGTTGATGGACAGCACCTTCCCAGTGCGTTACAGTGCAGCTAAAACGCAATATGCTATACGCTAACAAATCTACAGTTTTTTTTATAAATAACTCTACTAAAAACAGTGTCTGGGAACTCGAGTCAATGTCTCGAGTCGCACTCGATTCTCCTTTTTCAGTTGCTTGACTCAACTCGAGTCGCCTTAGTATCATTCCGAATTAGGACAATGTTTCTTAGATAATGTTCACGGTATATTAAGGCAATGTTGCGAATGAGCCACTTTACTTCGAGTCCAAAGTTAGGTTGAATCGAAGAGCACGCGAGTTGCAAATCTAAATTTGAAGTCTCATGTCGAATCATTGTACCCCCAGGTCGTATGATAAGTCAATTTTCAAGTCTATTTTCTTAATAGCTGAAAGTACCCACTCAGAATCATTATTACCCGGTATACGAGCATGGATGTCATCGGAATTTTGGGGCATTTTCAAGCCTCAAATCAGCGCGGGTAGACACCTTGCGCGCTCACTCACTAAACTTATTTAAGGGTATTGCTGACTCGGACCAAATCAATCCGAAGTCCCGATTAAAGTCGCATCTGCATTTTGTCAAATCGAATACGAGTCTAGTTACTTCGCTAAGATGACCCGAGTCACTGAAAAGGTGACTTAGTGTGACACAGACACCAGAATATGTTACACAAGCCTAGATCACCACGATCTTATGAGACAATATCAAAATATATTTTGGTGGATATAACCACTAATAAGATGTCAAGAAGGTTTGTTGACGCATTTTTGCAAGAAGAGAATACTTGAGCACAGTTCTGTATTATATAATTTAGTAATTATGAAAGATGAACTGCCAAACGTGTTCAATTTCAAGTTACCAGAAGCATAATTGTTGCTTATCTACTGTATCGTGGTTTCTTGTTTTGTAATATAATTTTTTAGCTTCACGAAAAATTAGATAATGCTGTTTAGTAAACCTATTAGGAAAATTAGGAAATCGGATATTAAACACCTCCCGGAAAGTGGCTATTTCAATTACAGGATTTCATAAAAACGTTGTAATGAGTGTATCAAGTTGAATCAGTATGCACAGAATTATGAAAAAAATTGAATCTCCATTACCGTGATAAAAATACATGTGACTGATTCCAACTTCGGTTAATGCAGTGCACTGCTCAAACGGACCGCATCTTGGCGGTGCGATCCATTGCTCATACTCGGTCAAGCAACTGGCCTATGTAAGTATAAGATCTTGCTCATGATGAGTTAATTGGAAGACTGGCGGCAACTGAACGACAACGATCATGACTCGTGAACAATACGGCGTGAATGTAGTTTCAACCATAAAGTTTAATTCGTCAAACATGAGCCACAGATGGACCGCGCCTTGTCGGCGCGATCCGTCTGTGGTTCATCTTTGGTCGGATATTTTTCAGACTCAAACGTACTGCTAAACAAAATTTCTGATATGCGTAAACCGTCATTTTTATTACCCCCGCCCTCCCATTAAAATACTATTGTCAATCATGAGTCACCTGTAAGTCCAATAATGCGCCCAAACAAGTTCTGCAATTCGACACGTAAATTATGCATATTTAAATACGCGGACTCTCATATTTCACGCCACAAATCTTCTTCGATCTCTAGTAATATATTTTTCACAGAAGTGTTAGGTTACGAAATATATTCAATAAAAATATCGAATTTTATATTCCGATAGAAGAAATTATTTGCAATGAATTTTAATGATTTGATAAATGCGTTTCATGTGTTCTATTTGCGTCAATGCAACATCCATAGTAGGCATTTTGGATACGAACAAAATATTTTGTTTTATAAAAAACTGTTTTATTAATTGTGCAATGAATTAGCCTGAAATAATTTAAGTACTGCAAGACGTTATAACGGGAATACAGTCCAAAGACTGAAAATGCAATTGTACAATAGACTAGAGTTTACTCAAGTTTTTAAATACTCTTTAATACTTGAAAAAAATATTCTTAGAAGAATGTTGCCTGGCCGAATGTGAGCATTGGATAGCATCGCCAATAATGCGGTCAATTTGAGCAGTGCACTCCATACACCAAAATTGGAATTAGGCATATGTATTTTTATCACGGTAATGGAGATTCAATTTTTTTTTCATGTTTCTGTGCAGACTGATTCAAAGTGATACACTCATTCCAACGTTTTTATGAAATCCTGTAATTGAAATGGCCGATTTCCGAGAAGTGTTTGATATCCGACTATTTCCCTAATGTGTTTACTGAACATCATTTTTTAAACTTTCGTGAAACTAAAAATTGATATTACAAAACAAGAAACCACGATACAGTAGATTAACAACAAATATACTTCTGGTAACTTGAAATTGAACACGTTTGGCAGTTCATTTTTCATAATTACTAAATTATATTATACAGAACTGTGCTCAAGTATTCTCTTCTTGTAAAATGCGTCAACAAACCCTCCCGACACTTTAATATGGTTATATCCACCAAACTATGCTTTGATATTTGTGCAAAAGTTCGTGATGATCGCGTAATAGCGTGATCTAGGCTTGAGTAACATATTTTGGTGTCTGTGTCACACTAAGTCACCTTTTCAGTGACTCGGGTCATCTTAGCAAAGTAACTAACTAGACTCGTATTTGACGTGACAAAATGCAGGTGTAAATTTACGCGGATTTTCTGATTGATTTGGCCCGAGTTAGCAATACTCTTAAAAAGGGTTCAGTGAGTGAGCGCGCTTGTCTGTTTTCCAGATTTGAGACTTAAAAAACAGTATCACAATCAGAATGATATCAAGGCGACTCGAGTTGAGTCAAGTCATTGAAAAAGGAGAATCGAGTGCAACTGGAGTCGCTAGTCGAGTCATTGACTCCAGCTCCCCGACACCGTTTTCGGCAGAATTTAATTGTAAAAATAAAAAAATGTGGATTCTTAGCGTACAGCGCTCTAGCTGTTACAATGAATAAAATGAATAACCGCTAAGTTGCAAATCTACGTCACTTTCCCATTTATTTCCAGCAATGAAGATTTAGGGAACAAAATTAGAATTGTTGTGTATCTGGAGGCGGGTATCAGAATATTTCTACAAAAAACGCGAAGAATCCGCTTAAATATATAGGATTTATTGTTTTTCGAGATATATAAAAATATATATTCTATCTAGGGCTATCTAATCTATCTATCATTCCACAGTGTGTTAAAAATGAATAACCGCTAATTTGCTAATCCACTTCACTTTCCCAATTATTTACAGCAATCAAGATTTGGGGAACTAAATCAGAATTGTTGTGTATCTGGAGGCGGGTATCAGAATATTCTACAAAAAAACGTGAACAATCTGCTTAAATATATATAATTGATTGTTTTTCGAGATATATAACATATATTATTCTATCAGGCATGAATCTAACGTTCTTTATTCCACATAAATATGTGTACCCGCGCTTGACAAGTCATAAAAATGCAAATTTTATTTTCATTAAAATGAAAGACATTGATTGAATAAGCATTTCTATTTATGTTAAATTTCGATTAAGATTTTAATCAAAAACCTCTGTTTTGGAATTAATCTTTTTCAAATTAGCTTAATCCCGTAGATATAATTAGCAACGAGAATCAATTCTCATCATGATTTGCCAAAATTTGTTTATAAGCTTATTTGAGGGAATCAAAATAATTCTGCAAAATGCATGTACCATCCGATTACATATATAATTTGATGTTTGGCACTTTATCCCTTAGTAGCTCTTTGACGTTTTAGTGAACGTTGGTTAACTACTTTTAAATACTGATCTCGGACTTGCTCAGAACGAAATTCTAGTATTTGTCTGGTAATTGTTTGGAAGCATTTGACGAAGCTGGCCGGACTCGAACCAGCGTTCTTGATGTGTGATATCAATATTATAATAATCACAAGGCCATTGCATTGAATTGAAAAAATATGTCAACCGGCAGTACCACTCTGTCAGTCAACTTTTAAAGTAATATTCGTCCACGTATATGAAACTATTTTCGGCGATTTTATAATACAACTTAATATATGCTTCATCTTGATATTGCATATAATATTATAAACTTATTGATATAACAGGTACATTTATTTGTAATCAGACACGCTGTGGTTTGTGGTGAGAGAATGTAAGTTGTTTTAACCGATAAAAATCAAAATATTAAACATTTGCGCCAATAAAAAAACTGCATAGTGAATGCGTGGGAGATTCAATTATGAGATTGTATACTATCTACATAATTTACAGGGAACTTAAAGGCAATGCAAACTCGACGTAATGTCCAATTGCCACGCAAGAATTTTATTTTCCCAAGCATGGGTCACAGATGGACAGCGCCTGGTCGGCGCTATCCATCTGTAACTCATTATGATTATGCCGTCATTATTTCGCTTTCAAATTTTTTCAAGCTTTGCTCCCTTTTTCCATGGTTCTAAATACGCCACTACTTGACATTTGACATTTGCACCAACGTCTATTTGTACACACCTTTTCGGTACCAAGTGCGTCAAACAAAACATTAATTAAGAGCAAGATAGGTCAATGAATTCAGCATATTGTCTGCAAAACCACGAACTAACATTACAAGTTCAAAATTATGAAATATGATTCAATTGATTTCAATGCTTTTTAATTTGATGTCGAAAACATCACAAATCGTTTTTGTTTACGATCATCGGAAGGTTATCCTGAAACAATATAGAACAATATAGGTTTTCCGAAATTGCAAATACATTCGATAAAATGCTAAAATACTTCTTTGCGTTTGATATTTTGATTTCTGATTGGTCCGCAACTTTTGAACAAATCTTGAATCGAAACAAAACCGAAAAATTCATTTTTTTGTAATAATAAAAATTACATTCCTCAACATGTTTGCAACTGTGACCGCCGACCAATGTTCATCTCAAATAATTTTTTAGTCGAACATGATCCACAGCTGGACCGCGTCTTAACGGCGCGATCCATCAATGTACCATACTTGAGACGAACATTTTGGACATAATATTGGGAATTTTACTTTGTCAAGTACAATTTTGAAGTTGTTTTGCATATCGGTGACACATAAAATTAGTGGTGATTCTCTCCGCCGCCAAAAACACGTTTGGCTAGACGGTTCAATCGCTCGAAGGTCGACTTGTTCGACGCTTGAACGTTTGACCGCCCAGCGTGTTTTTCAGCAAAACACTCCGCTTCTACTGCCCCTAGTAAACATGTTTTGCCAAGTATGATCAGGGATGATTCAACATACAGACCATCTGTGACTCGTGATTGACAACATAAGATTTCTGTTTGAATCGTTGAGCTCCCGAACATGTCATAAAAAATAACATTTTTCAGAATGACAATCTAATGCAAGAAAATGAAATACAATCTCACATTATAACATGTATCACGATTTGGGCAATATTGCATATTCGAGGTTATTTAAGATCATCCACATTTCTTATTGACCGTTTTTAATTTTAATTATTTCGACATTTTTTAGATTCTGAGAAGATGAATTCGATTGACAATTTATAAAAACAAACAATGAAATTCAGAGAAAGGATTGTTTTGTGAAATTATCAAATGTGAGATTAAAGTATCGAATATGAACTATTGTTGCTATTAAAAATATTAAACTTTGAGTTCACATGATAAACTTTTGACCGCTATTGTCGATTTTATAAGTTTAACAGACTATAAATTAAATTTTCTTTGCTTTGTGGGTAGCGGTCGCACATATTATATTGCTTTTTAAATATCGGTGAAGAATGAAGAATTGATAGATAAGTTTCACCAGGAGATATAGGCAACGGGAGGTGTCCCGAAGCTTTGACCAGCGCTTTGGGACAATGCCTCACGGGGTTCATATTAATTTGCTAAACAATAAATACAAAAAACATATTGTAAATGCTTTGACTAATTTGCTCAACCGGTGAAGAGAAAACTATGTTTTGCCAACGTTTCAAATATCGATTCAGATATACATTAGGGCAATGGAAATGAATGACAATAATTCCAATATATATATAAATTCCTGAGGCATCTAAAGATATGATAGTCCGTTTTCATTTCACCGATTGAGCAAAATAATCAGAAACTAGGAATAACCCCGGCGGCAAACACTCAATATTGTGCATACTTGTTGATCATCGACGGCGGAAGACTTCTGACATTGGTGGATCGGATTCGCAGACGCAGTTGATTAACAGTTTTATACTAACGAAAAAGCGCGCCGAAGAAATTTTAGGGTCTTTTTGCAAAATACTGACGAATGACAACTGAAAAACATATTCTAATGAAAGCTTTGGTCGTGAAATGCAGGGAAAGGGATATCTGTGAGCGCGCGCCCAATTAGTGATTTTTACAATTTTTTTTATAATATTTGCTGGAATAAGAGTCTTTGAACTCCCCAATATTTGGTATTAAGAGGGAGGGGGAGGGGGGGCAATATCACTGTCGATGCTGTCAAAGCATAACTTATCAGTGTTGATTTCATTTTGTTCAGCCGCAACATATTTACCCCCAGAAATTTGATGAATGAACGCGTTTGCACACGTGATTGTTCGCTATTAATAATACTTATGCATGCGCATTGTGCATTGTCACGCTAGCATATTGAATAATCAAAACCGAACTAAACTAGAGAAAAACGCAAATTACGCAAAAAATATAGAGCGCTCTTAATGCTCCACCCGGGCAAAACAAATATCTTTTGTGATAGCTCACCCATGCTCAAAGATTATATGAATATAAATTTTCAAAACATGTTTGTCAAGTATTATTAATTCGTCTCTATAAATTTCTTCAATTTCAAGATGGAGACGATTTATAGTAGCAAAAATGCCATATTTGCCTTAGTAATGAAAAGAATGAAAAAAGAAAGAAAGAAAGAAAAAATTATCCGAATCAGATTCGAATTCAAAATGATTCGGTTTTGTCCTGCCACGGTGCATATTCTTAAGACGCGAAACAGAATTCACGATGGCGCTGATTACATTTAAAACACGGTATAAGTTTTCTTATAACTCTCCGATCGGGTTGAAACTTCCGCCTTGAGCGACAAATTTTTGTTAATTTATTTTCACAGAATCACCACAAATTTTGTTTTTGTCGTGCGTGTATAATTGCGTTTCGTATCGCCTTGTTTGTCTACATTTCTGGCAAATCTTTATTAGCATACATAGACCTGAAACCATGCCTCTAACACACCCATCATATCGTAAAGAAGTTCTGCAAAATAATCTTATATGTTATTTCGATATATTATTGTCGATAACAGAAAAAATGAAAATACCATTTGTCGGCAAATTGCTCGAGAACGCACTAGTTCCTTGATTCGGCGGGCCTGTTCGTCCGCACCTGAGTTCGAATATATACAAAACAACTCAGATTATCCGTAGAATTTTGTTCTGTTGAAAATCCATTCACGGATTTTTTTTTGATTCACCTGAGAGTTTTATAGAAGAATTATACTAGTGTCAGTGTCGTGTATTTTTTATTGCAAACCTAGGGTCTAAATGCTGACAGTGCTGTCCCACATTGGTGTTGAATGAATCAAATAAATATTTAATTAAAAGCAAGATAGGTCAATGACTTCAGCATATTGTTTTCATTGGCAAACCACGAACGAACATTACAAGTTTAAAATTACGAAATATGTTTCAATTAATATCAATGCTTTTTAATTTGATGTCGAAAATATCACAAATCGGTTTGTTTATGATCATAGGAAGGTTATCTCATAACAACATAGAACGGGTTTTCCGAAATTGCGAATTCATTCGATAAAATGCTAAAACCAGTGCTTGAAATTTTGATTGCTGATTGGTCCGCTATTTTTAAACAAATCTTGAATCTAAACGAAACCGAAAAATTCATTTTGTGTGATTATAAAAATTGTATTTCTCAACATGTTTGCAATTGTGACCGTCAATCAATTTTCATCTCAAATAATTTTATTTGTCAAGCATGGTCCACGGCTGAACCGCGTCTTAACGGCGCGATCCATCAATGTCCCATACTTGATACGAACATTTTTGGACATAATATTGGGAATTTTATTTTGCCAAGTACAGTTCTAAAGTTGTTTTGCATCTCGGTGACACATAAAATTAGTGGTGATCCCCACCGCCACCAAAACACATTTGGCCAGACGGTTCAATCGGTTGTAATGACCGAAGGTCGACGTGTTCGACGCTTGAACGTTTGACCGCTCAGTGTGTTTTTCAGCAAAACACTCCCTACTACTTCTTAGTAAAACATGTTTTGCCAAGTATGATCAAGGATGATTCAACGAACGGACCATCTGTGACTCGTGCTTGACAACATAAGATTTCTGTTTGAATCGTTGAGCCCCCGAACATGCCATGAAAAATTGTTTTACTGAAAATGCCAGTCTCATACACGAAAATTTAATACAAACTCACATATTAACATGTATCACGATTTAGGCAATATTGCATATTCGAGGTTATTTAAGATCATCCACATTTCTTATTGACGGTTTTTAATTTTAAATATTTAGACATTTTTTAGATTCTGAGAAGATGAATTCAATTTGCAATTTATAAAAACAAACAATGAAATTCAGAGAAACGATTGTTTTTTGAAATTATCAAATGTGAGATTAAAGTATCGAATATGAATTATAGCTGCTATTAAAAATAATAAACTTTGAGTTCACATGATAAACTTTTTACCAGTATTGTCGATTTTTTCAATGCGTCCGAAGTTTAACAGACTATAAATTAAATTTTCTTTGCCTTGTGGGCAGCGGTCGCACTTATTATATAACTACTATTATAGGTATTGGAAATAATAGCGGGCGTTTCAAATATTGGTGAAGAATGAAGAATTGATAGATTAGTTTCATCAGTAGATATAAGCCACGGGAGGTGTCCCGAAGCTTTGCCTATCGCTTTGAGACAATGCCTTACGAGTTTCCTACAAATTTGCTAAACAATAAATACAACCAACATATTGTGAATGCTTTGAATAATTTGCTCAACCGGTGAAAGGAAAACGATATTTTGCCAACGTTTCAAATATCGATTCAGATATACATCAGGGCAATGGAAATGAATGACAATAATTCCAATATATATCTAAATTCCTGAAGCATCTAAAGATATGAAGCAAAATATATGAGCAAAATAGTCAGAAAATAGAAATAATCCCGGTGGCAAACACTCGATATTATGAATATTTTTTAATCATCGACGGCGGAAGACTTCCGACAATGGTGGATCCGATTCGCAGACGAAAAAAGTTAATTAACAATTTAATGCTAACAAGAAAGCGCACCGAGGAAAATTTTTGTGTCTTTTTGCAAAAACGGACAAATGACAACTGAAAAACATATTCCAATGAAAGTTTTGGTCTTGTATTGCAGGAAAAGATATTTGCATATATGCAGATATTTGGCATAGAAATGTAATTAATGTTTCGATTCGATTCGAAAGAATTATCCGAATCAGATTCGAATTCCCAATAATTCGATTTCGCCCTGCTCTATTTTTAAGACGCGAAACAGAATTCACGAAGCCGCCGATTACATTAAAACATGATTTGCTTATAACTGTCGGATCGGATTAAAACTTCCGCCCTAAGCGAAAAATTTTTGTTCAGTTATTTCTACAAAATCACCACTAATTTTGTGTCTGTCGTGCGTGTGTAACTGTGTTTTGTATCGCCATGTTTGTCTACATTGCTGATTCTACATTTTGATTAAAAATGTTTCCAAAACTGTCATTCATGGACCGTACCTATTCGTTACCTGAGACTCATAGTTTGCAAAATAAGATTTCTGATCGGGCATGAGTCCAATTTCGACCGTTTCAAGAAAAATGCTGTTTTAAGTAATGACCACTTGCGTATATTTGTTTGAAAATGCATAAATCTGCACACAACTTTTATCACATTTGTAAAGCGTTACTTATGAAACCATAAACATCATTATCTTGAATTCTTGTTATTAGATTAAAGGATCTTCATCTCCGAAAGATATTTATTGACACGGTCAACACAACCCCCCCCCCCCCCCCCCCACCCCCCCCCCCCCCCCACCCCCCCCCCCCCCCCCCCCCCCCCCCCCCCCCCCCCCCCCCCCCCCCCCCCCCCCCCCCCCCCCCCCCCCCCCCCCCCCCCCCCCCCCCCCCCCCCCCCCCCCCCCCCCCCCCCCCCCCCCCCCCCCCCCCCCCCCCCCCCCCCCCCCCCCCCCCCCCCCCCCCCCCCCCCCCCCCCCCCCCCCCCCCCCCCCCCCCCCCCCCCCCCCCCCCCCCCCCCCCCCCCCCCCCCCCCCCCCCCCCCCCCCCCCCCCCCCCCCCCCCCCCCCCCCCCCCCCCCCCCCCCCCCCCCCCCCCCCCCCCCCCCCCCCCCCCCCCCCCCCCCCCCCCCCCCCCCCCCCCCCCCCCCCCCCCCCCCCCCCCCCCCCCCCCCCCCCCCCCCCCCCCCCCCCCCCCCACCCCCCCCCCCCCCCCCCCCCCCCCCCCCCCCCCCCCCCCCCCCCCCCCCCCCCCCCCCCCCCCCCCCCCCCCCCCCCCCCCCCCCCCCCCCCCCCCCCCCCACCCCCCCCCCCCCCCCCCCCCCCCCCCCCCCCCCCCCCCCCCCCCCCCCCCCCCCCCCCCCCCCCCCCCCCCCCCCCCCCCCCCCCCCCCCCCCCCCCCCCCCCCCCCCCCCCCCCCCCCCCCCCCCCCCCCCCCCCCCCCCCCCCCCCCCCCCCCCCCCCCCCCCCCCCCCCCCCCCCCCCCCCCCCCCCCCCCCCCCCCCCCCCCCCCCCCCCCCCCCCCCCCCCCCCCCCCCCCCCCCCCCCCCCCCCCCCCCCCCCCCCCCCCCCCCCCCCCCCCCCCCCCCCCCCCCCCCCCCCCCCCCCCCCCCCCCCCCCCCCCCCCCCCCCCCCCCCCCCCCCCCCCCCCCCCCCCCCCCCCCCCCCCCCCCCCCCCCCCCCCCCCCCCCCCCCCCCCCCCCCCCCCCCCCCCCCCCCCCCCCCCCCCCCCCCCCCCCCCCCCCCCCCCCCCCCCCCCCCCCCCCCCCCCCCCCCCCCCCCCCCCCCCCCCCCACCCCCCCCCCCCCCCCCCCCCCCCCCCCCCCCCCCCCCCCCCCCCCCCCCCCCCCCCCCCCCCCCCCCCCCCCCCCCCCCCCCCCCCCCCCCCCCCCCCCCCCCCCCCCCCCCCCCCCCCCCCCCCCCCCCCCCCCCCCCCCCCCCCCCCCCCCCCCCCCCCCCCCCCCCCCCCCCCCCCCCCCCCCCCCCCC